>JAODLC010000113.1:27142065-27167141 GCA_026781145.1 Hippopotamyrus pictus
GATGCGGAGTTAGTCCCCCCCCCCCCCCCCCCCGCCCCGAACAAACTAAATCAAGTAAGCAGTTGTTCCACACGCGAATCATATCAATGCGATGAAAGCCTATATATAGGCTATATATACGTACACACACACACCAAATATACCCATACCTTGCCCTTTTTTTCTCAGTCAATACTTGCGATAATCCGTGCCAAGGGGGGATTGTCGATTTAGTGCGGTAATTAGGAAATCGCAGGTTTTCAACAAACTTTGCAAAATTTTGTTGTTTATTTCATTTGCTGATTTTCAAGTTTGGAACTGTGTCGTCGGCCAATCAAGTAACAGTACACTGAAGAAGTCTTTAGCGACATGCAGCTGTACAAACTGTCAGAGCTGGCGCCAGTAGATTCCATATCATGTGTACAGGGGCGGAGTCTTTGGCTTGGAAGTGACCTCTAGCTGGCCAATCGCCGCTGTACCCTGCCACCATTGGCTAGTCTCTCCTTGGAATGCCCATACTCATAAATTTACTCACTGCATACAGTCTGTTGCGGAGTGCGAGGAAAGTCAGAAGTTTTTTTGGACAAATTAATCCGCCAAGCAATTTACGGAGCTCATTTTCACAGACACGTGTAATCGGAGCAATTGCCAAGATATAATTCATTTGTACATATTTTAAAACGAAAACGACATTCATTTGTAAACGGAACTATAATCTGTGAAGCATAGAAGGACAATATAAAATTATAATATAAATGTTTGAGCTATGTAAATATTTATTACCTTATGTTGTCGGGTTATACCCCAATCTCAAATTAACGCGAAATCCGTCAAGAGTTTTCTATACTCCCTTGTCCTATGCAAGGTCGCGCTATATACATAAAAAATAAAAACGGAATATGGATTTAATTCATTATTGTAAGTATCTATTATAGATATTCCTTCCCTATTATAGAATTTATTTGGGAATTTTGCAGCTCAAAATATCCAAAAATTAACAGAGTGAATTCGCTTATGTGATCCGTCATTTGTACATAAACAATGGAATTAAACGCTATTGAATCTGGCTTATTCTTTCTGGTGATGGATTTTTAATTTATGCATTCCTTTAATCACAGTCTATTTTAGATTTTATTGAAAGAAACGTCTTGCCATGCACCTATGGGGCAGCGTGTGTATAAGCCACACATATATGCTGTATTTCATATATGTAATGTAAAAACAACAGAAACACACTGCTACGCGTACACAGTACCATCACCAGTCGAGAATAATCATCCCGGGAAATGTGATTTTCAGCTATTTTATGCACATCGCTGAATAAGCCTGTCATCCTTTTGGATTCGTGCTGCGTCCAAAAAATCAACACGTAATTGTAGCGCAGAGGTGTGTGGACCTGGGAAAATCTTTCTTTTCTGTAGTTTTCTGTATTATTATCTTAATTTCTAAGTCGAAATTGGTGTTCATGAGACAATATATCATAACCTATGCAGAATTTTAATTGTTCTTAAAACCTAACGCCGCTCCCTGTAGTAACAGATTGAGCACCATACTATCCATTTATTTCAGTGTACTTGTCTGGCGCTAAGTCAACTTTTTGGACAAATTTTGACACAATCACCAGGCAGACTAGTTCATCTGGGTCTTTCGACTGAGTCCGCTGAGTCAACTATGCATGTAGCTCCGAAACTAAAATGAGCATCTTTCAACAGCAACGATGCTCAACAGTGACATTGTTACTTCTTAAAAACAATTAGGCCTGAATGGCGATCAGCAAATATTCTCCAAGCAAACGCCACACCATTACGTCAGGTTATGTCGGGAAGCAAAACTATTATTATTATTATTATTATTATTATTATTATTATTATTATTATTATTATTATTATTATTGTCAACGGCTACAAGCCACTTATTTGTTGTATTTTCTTATTTTACAATTTTTCCGTTGTTTCCAAATCGATCCGGCTACAGAAAGCATGGCTGATCTCCCCCGAGAAACCAGGTGGGTCTGGCCATAATCCATATATTGCAGTCTATTGAGAAGCCTGTCAATCGGAAACCTCAGCGGAAACGATAAACTTGGACGTAACATTTTGCATTATATTAGCGCCTTTCATGATTTCCCCAAATTTTTCAATTAACAATTAAAAAACAATGAAATATACCATAGATTTTCAGCTGTTTTACTGTACTTTATTTGTCGGACGCTTTTATCGAAAGCAACATCCTTTTTTTCTGAATAAGCAGGGTCAGTCATTGCAGCAGCTAGAGGTTAGGGACCTCTTTCAAGGGCAGTAAGAAAGACTGATTGTGTTCAAGCAAGAAAGTTACCCACTTATTAATTAATTAGTGCATGACAAATTCAAGAATCACTTAAATTCTTTTCTATATTGAAATCAATTTTTGATTAATATTCAGTCTTTTTGTTTTTCAAGAGATGAACAATACTGCTGTACAAGCGTAACTTGAACATGTTGAATTAAGTAAGTTATTTAGTTTTCAGTTATGTTTTAAATGCTTTTAGCAGTAACATAAACTACATAGACCAACAAAATATATATTTCACTTCAAAATAATTACATTGTAATTCAGTGGTGTAAGAGATGGAAAGAGGAGTGCTTTTCACAGACAAGCTCTGGATGGGCAGTCTGTGAGACTGTCTCTGGATGGGCAGTCTGTGAGATAGTCTCTGGATGGGCAGTCTCTATGAGTTTTTCTTCCACCTCCTTCTCTTATTGAGTAGCCTCTTTTAGCCACTCAGTCCTGTACAACGAAACACCAAATGACGGTCGAGAGCTCAGGAATGGGAGCTGCCAGAGCCCTCGCTGCTGGGAAATATGGCCTGGCACATGCCCTCAAACCCACGCAAACAGGTGATTTAGAAGCTCCAGGCTCCAACTCCTGGACACACAATGGAATCCCAACCAAATACAAGAACCTGCTCACTTCACACGTATCAAAACTTGCGATCAGGACCTTGTGCTGTTGTAGCTCAAAAACATTATTTTGCCTTCCTAGTCTAATTCATTCAATTAAATATACATCCACATGAAATTTTACTTTTAATTGCTAAAACACTGTTAGGTTGTAAAAAAAAAAAAAAAACACCCTGCAGTTTACATCTATCCTGTAGCAGGTTTGTTAGGCTTCACTATTACACCCATATGTACTACTCATGCATACTACTCATACATACTACTGATCTGTACATACTACTCACATAACAATACAAAGGGTATCTCAACAAAGTATACCAGAAATGTATTTTGCTTCCTAAAACCATAATATACCACTGAAGCAACAGTAGGTTCTTTAGAGGTAAAAACCGGACTGCACCATATACCTGTATTGATGGCAACTAGATATCCTCACAGATTACAGAACCCTTGGAGGCTTTACTGCATTTTAAATAGTCTGATGATGAACTGAATCTAGTCTCTGACCATAACATACCCTTCTTTCTAACAGGGGTAAAGTAGGGGCATGGATACCCTGGCAGATTCATGGGGGCCAGTAACTTTCAGGGGCCCTTTAATATCTAAGGCAAGGTGACACTTTGTCTGGGGCCCCAGAATTTCTGCTTTCTAACATTGATGCATTGAGCGTCATCGGTGGCAAAAAAAAAAAAAAAAAGCAAGCAACAAGCATAAATTATCTTATGAAACTTTTCATTCCCTACGTAAATTTCTGAAGATGCCATCATATTTCAAATGTTCTCAGGTTGAGGAATTAATAATGGGGAGACATAACTGTCCATTAGGCATTTAAAGATGCAGTGAGCACTGTAGTCATATGAAATACTGTGACACGAATTGACCTGTTTGTAGCCCACCGCACGTGATCGCGCGCCTTTGTCCAGGAATCAGGCACCGTGGAAAGGCCTATGCAAATAATCAGGTGAATCTCGATCCCAGAGAGAGGGGCGAGAGCGAGAAAGAGAGGGACGTAAACCATCTACAGCATTATTATCCAGATCTCGGATAATTAGATTGTGGCCTAGGAGAGGGGCTTTAAACCAGCAGCATAAAATCACAAGTTCAGCTGGAGGGAAGGTGGTTTCCGGAGAAACTGAGTTTTTCCCGTCTTTGTTTCATCTGGATTACTGTTCAGATTAATATGGATCTGCAGCTTTGACCCTTTTTCGGGGAGGGAGTCAATAAGTCATTGTGGTTTAAAAAAAAAACAGTTTTTTAGCAAACATCTACGTGTAGCTGCAAGTAGGAGTACGCGGGTTTCAGTCTGAAAACGGCTAGAGGTCAAGTTAAGACCGAAAGTAATTAGAATCGTACATATTACCTTTAAACGCAGTAAAGAATGTTGCACTATGAAAAATGCTACCCAAAATAGGACACTACTGTTGTTGTATGAAGTGTTTTACGCTTTACCATTTTCTGTCGTTGCACACACAAATGAACACAGAACAAAATATGAATATTTCTGTGAAAACTAAACACAGTCTCTTTCACGTTTTACTAGTATCTTTATTTAATAGTAGCTAATGTTTTTTGTCGCATAACACAATATTACCAAAAAAATTGCGCTAATGAAACAAACATCGTCGATTAACACCGAGGATGACATATTACATTGCATTTCAATTACTGCTATTCATTACAATACAGATGTTTGTACCTTTAGTATATATTTTCGATTATTTCAGCAGGTTATCCTGTTAAAAATAAACTGAAATACTACTTATTTTTAAAAGGCAGTTAGTAGATAAAGTACGAATAATTAATTCTTAATTTTTAAGACTTGCTATATCATGCACGGCGATTTAAAGAAGTGACCCGGTTATTTTGCAGTTAAACGAAGAGCCTGTTTCCGTACTTAACACGAACTATATATCTGACCCGCTTAAGGATTAAAGATTAGTCCTTCATGGAATTCAGAATAAACAGTTGACAAAGATTTTTAAAACCGTTAATCAATATGAACAATCATAAATATTTTCATCCTATGTGGAGATGCGGTGCAAATAATTTTTATTTAGTTCATCAGTGGCACGAGATTTATTGAAATTATCACAGTAGGTCTATACACTTTATTTCACTTGTATATATGTATGTATACGCATGTACATATATGTGTGCGTTTATAATATGTGTAATACTGCCCCGCGCTACAGTCGTACTCATACTGCCGTGCTCATGGCTGCTATCATACGCATCGTTAGGCGTTGAGTATCTAAAGCGCTCCCCTGAGCGTTTATTCTGCGCTGTCACAAGATCTACCGTGAACAATATTACAGTTCCAGAAATCATTAGTGACTGCATCGCTATTTATACATGCACTTCGGAGTTTGCAGATAACATTATTTCATGATTGCTGAAAAAAATGTTATATATTCCTACTACGTAGAACAAAAAAAATATTCGCAAATTGGTGAAACTGACGTCGGTACTGAGAAAACGCAATGCTGAACAACGTATTGCCCACTGTATTCTTGATATTATATTAGTAGTTTACGGTCGGTGTTGTCCTGCATTGTCGCCCGAGTGTATCGTGACTATGGTACTAGGGCGAGCTTCGCTTAAGTGAGCACGATAGCAGTTGGGTATTATGTTGCATTTGAACTATTTCAGCTGATATTTTGCATCAATAAATACTATCGCTATTACTATTTGTAAAATGTGTAATTGCAAATACGCAAATGTCGACGGCGCAGTATTCTTCAGAGTCATAAATTTGTTGCTTTAACTGAGCTGTCGTATTATTTCCGCGAGAAATGTCCATAAGATCGAAACAAGCACATCAGGTAACTCGGCAGAGCAGAACTTCAATGTGTCAATTCCAGGTACACTTCATAATTATGATTTTATATGTATAAAAAATCAATGAATCGAAACTTTAATAAAAGGAAGCTATGCGTTTTTTTCTTACCAGAAGTCCAGTATCTTTTTGGTTCTTTAATACAACTTGAGTTTTCCACTTGCTTGCCTATATTGTCCACTTGGAATAGAAAATCACTGGAGTGAACAAAATCATAAGAAACGATGACTCGTTACGCTATGACAAGCAGCGCGCGGGGTTGACTGTGCTGTTCCGCCAGGTTTCAGGTGGATCTTAACGAGGTAAGAGCATCAGCGTTTGCCTTCTTTTTACCAGGACAGTTACGACTGAAAAGAGAAAAGTCTTTGTGGCTCTGTCGCCCGTTATGTTGGGAGTTATGTTCCGTTCCTCTTAGCGTCTCTCTCTCTCTCTCTCTCTCTCTCTCTTTCTCTCTCTCCCTCTCTCTGCCTGTCTCTCTCATCCACACACACACACGCATGCACATACACACACGCTCTCCCCTTTTCTCGCTTTCTTCCACCGTCTCAGTATATCCTGTTTTCTTTCAAAATAAAAAGGCTACCGGCCACAGGTACTCAAACAGATCAACGAAATAGTGCGTCAAATTACAGTTGCCGCTATTTCCAGTGTTCCGGGTCAAGGTATCACCATGATAGCGGCTGAATACTGACGTTTCCTTTTTTTCCTTTTTTGTTTTTGTGTAGGGGATACCCCTACTACAAAATGTGGCCCTTCAGTAATCGACTCAGTAGTCTGCGGCGTTGCCAACACATAATATACCCCGTGCAGCTCTTGCAGGCGAATTAAACGAAGAATGAAGTGGGTCGCAAACATAGAACCCAATGCGAATGTCAAGCGGTGCTTTAATGGCTTGTTTCTATCTCCTATTAGTATATAACAAAATTATGACTTTCGACACTGCATATTGCACCAGTAAGCTGGGCCTATCATAAACTGCAGGATGAAGAATTAGTATTGCAAATAGTATACGTATGTATATGCCTATGTTGTACTTAAGTCTATGTACTTTATATATGCTCTGCAATCAACTGCAACTGTAGTTTTCAGTACAAGACACAGGCCTACATGCTGATACTATTTTAAACTATGTTAATTTTAATGTTGCATTTTTGTGCTATTACAGGAACTCCTAATAAAGTTGAGCCATATTGGTTTATTTAAAGACATTACGTTTTGCATGTGAACCTTGTCCTTTGGTTTCATGCTGTTTGTTTTTTGTTCTGTTTTTCCTCATTCAGTAGCGATTGACACAACTTATTTATTAAGCTCTTTCCACGCCCATTTCTGCTGTTTAATGCCAGTGACTGCATACACCCTCAAACGTTCCACACACCCGTTTTATTCCTCCCTCTCTCTCTCTCTCACACACACACACACTCGCAATACTTTTTAACAAATGCAAAGCTTTAGTAAATCTCCTGCACGTGACCGAGGCTCGTGTGCACCCGCTGCAGCTGGGCAGGTGCAAAGGCGCTTCGGCTTCTGCATCTCGCGCCAGAGTCCGAATGAGGAAAGAAAAAAAAAGAATAAAGAAAAGAAACAAAAAGTGAACTCTGACAGAATTAATTGCATTCTTCTCGAAATTAACAATTCGGCGAGGATGGTTAATTCGTGTTTATTCGGAGCCCCTTTATATCACCTCGGGGTGAAAACTCGACCAAAAGGACCAACCTGGCACTGGGTCAGTATTCGAAATCCGGTTGTAGTGGAGATATCTCTCACAAAAGCAGAATTTTACAGTTAAATTCAGGCCCACATAAGATATACAATGGAAATAGTAGTGGTTACCTACTGATGAAAACAACATTAATATAATAGACAAGTATTTGTTTTAAAAACGACGCTCACCGTGGGCTGCTTAAAATCAGATGAAGTAGTAACCGTACTGTTTAAATCCTTTTACAGTCGCTGATACTACCAAAGCTACGGAGTCGTTGTAGAACTGGACAACGAAAATCGGAATTCAAGTAGAAGTAGTAGTAGTAATAATTATAATTATTTATTATTACTGTTGTTATCATCTGCTGGTCTTAGACTTGTTTTCTAAAAATTTAAGATGAGATGTATTAATAGCCTACGTTAAAATACAAATGCTTACATGCATATGCAGTAACATATATCCAAACGTTTCATCTATACTTTCTAAAAGGCGTAAAAATATATTACGAATCAAAATATTGCTGTTTTTTGCATAATCTCACACTTGGCTGTAATGACGCTGTTGTAGCCCATCTTGGAGTAACTAAGTCTAATTTTAGCATAATATAGCCATCATTATTATGGGTTAGTGACAGAGAAACCGGACCAAACAATCGTATGTTCTTGATACCATTGCTATGATACCCTTGAGCGTCGTAGGCCTATATAACCTGGAATGTTATGGCAATTTTTATTTCATAGCTCTGAGACAGAACACTATTATAAAATGCAAGCTTGAATAAAGATGTCCTCTAGGTACATGAATAATGATGATTTATTATTAAGGATCGGACAATATGTTTCATTTGCTTTCTTCCTCTCCTCTACGGTTTTTTAACGCTCCGTATCATTATATTTAATTTCCCCTTTCGAGGTGACTTGCTGGAAGATTGTGTGTCTTTTCTATATTTTGGAAACCTGTCCTGGTACCTGAAGAGCTTTCGTCCTTGGTGGCTGTGAAGAAGAGCCCGCGTGCTTGCGCGCGCGTGTGTGTTGTGCACAGGGTTGCCAAGGCTCTCTGCTGCAAAGTGGCAGCAATCTCTCTGTGGGACTCGGATTGTAAAAGACGGACAATGAACCAGTTGTGTATTTATGAACATAATAACATCGCCCGTCCTTTCGTCTTCATTTGCATCATTACAATATCTTTACAAGCGTGTGTCATTGTGCGGCTCTTGCATCTTTTGTGCTGCGCTGGTGTCAGTGGTCTACGCGACTTGACTTTCCAATTTCAAACGAATTTGTAATTCTGGCCACAAATGCTTCTTCTCATGCCAGTGTTGTGGATGTTATGCTGCAATTTATTGCTGGCTTTACACCTCGATATGCTTCCTTACATTATGCAGATAGATATGTATTTGCTTACTTTGTCTCCATGTAGACCTTCTTCGACAATATAGACTTTCGCTGAAATGGAATATGATTTTGGCTGTAATTAATTTGGAAGCGTTATCGGGGTTGCGTGTAGCGCAGTATATATCTCTTCAAAATGATTAAATGCTGTAAGTGATTTCTTCGCGCAACGATAATCATTGACTGAGATGAAAACGGTAAAGCACGCACTAGTGTAAATTGTAACCAATGTACAGATAGAGGAATAATTGTAAAAGTTGAAGAGTTTTAAAGAAGTCTTACAAATATTTTAACTTGTGCTTTTGAGTTGCGAGAAATCAAATATATACAATGTATATTAAAGTGAAGATTAAACTAATTAGTATGATAATACGGAAAGATCAGTACTGGTAGGAGCGGTGTTTAGCGCCAGTCCTTTGATCTGGTGTGGCAAGGAGAGCAAAGCGCTCTCGATGCGCGAGAGATAAAGGCTTATCACCACTGAACATTCACTTCCATCTTGCGCCAGCATTAGAAAGCACTTTTAATTAATCACGCTGCTACTTGCCTCGTCTCGCTCGTTTATTACGTTCTTTCTCACACACGTTTACTTCCCTCTGCGGCAGTGACAGGTCTGTTAGTTTCATTCACATCAAGAAAGAAAGATGTCCATGTTAAATATCAGGAAGTTAATTATAGCAATAATAACGTTATTCAAAAGAAAATTGCCTCACTTTCGAGTTTCCATATATTTTTCAGCATGGTCAAATAGAATGAATGGTATTCTGGAACACTACTTAACTTTGACACAACCATTATATCATTTAGGGAAAGAAACATAATCCAGCGAGAATATGTAATCTTTTTATTTTGTGGTGCAATAAAACCGATTTGACGCGACACGATGCCGTTTTTCTTATAAATATTTGATCATCGACCTTACTATTGTGTAAATATTAATATTGTGTTGTACTAATTGCAGTGGCAATGTTTCTGCCTGTGACACAAAATAACTTTATTGACTTGTCCTAGATTTAATTGCTGTGATGTCTTATCGGGTAGGTCATATCAGAACGTGAGTTTCAAATATATACATATATGCGTTGGTAGCGGCTGTACACCACAGAGAGCGAATGCAATATACGCTATTTGTTTAGGAGGAAGAAGCAACTGCAATTTCCATAGCGATTTATGTGTCTGTATATGAGAGAATGGTTTCGTGGTGGGGAGGTGTTAAAAATATGCTCATCGGATTTCGGTCCTCCTTCCTCTGATTATTACCATCCAGGGGTAATTTTTCATCGGTGCTAGCTAATCTTTGTTCTTTGTGAAGATAATAAATAGCCTAATCGTTATCAGCGAGCTGCTGGAGGTGTCGGGAGAATGGGGCTGATCGGGACTGGAAATAGGCTCCAAAGTGCCGCTGAATAAATGGCATTTCTTATCACTCAGTCCCAGATTATCGCCGCCTTTTCAAACCCGCACAACAAACACATTCAATGCATCTAATGCATCATTTACCAGTGAAGATCTTGCAGAATGATAGACAGATAGGTGACAGGACTGAAAAATATTTACAACTTTTACGCGGGCGTGTGTAGAGCCATGTATATTTGTTTTTGCATTATAGTTTATAATGAGCACATTCGTATACATATATATTTGCACGCATAATTATAATCTGGCATTAGAGATATTTAATTTAAAAAAAAGTTTAATTCTTTATTCTTTGTTGTGCTGTCTTAATTAGATATTTCGATTATGCAGAAATCACGTCAGTCATTTTGGATCAAGAGAGAATGTTTTTATTTCTCTGATCAGTTAATGAAACAATGTATAACAAAGATGTCAATCGATTTAGAAGGTTGAATTAAACGCTATTTATTATTCCCATCTAAAAATTGAACCCGTCATAGGCGTTTATTGCGCTACCAAATTAAATTCTCAAAAAAAATATACATTCTTGCACTTATTCAAAAACATTTAAAGTGTTTTGTTAAATAATAAGTGAATATGTTGCAGTTTAATTATATAATTCTCATTCATTGTTGTGTATTGATATGATTACTTTACACTGGAGAAATTGTATGGTATCAGAATAAAAAAAAAATGATCGTCAAAAGATATTTTTTGAGGTTTGTCACTCACAACAAAATAAAAGTATGAATTAAAGATTATGTTAGATTACAATTTATAGATATCTTTTATCTATTCTGTGTTGTACACTTTGTTTATTGATCTTTCGTATAATGTAATATATCTTTTCATTTGCGATTATTTCGGCTACTTATTAGGCTACATCAACGCATGGTGAACTAAAGCTGAATAAATACAGGTAATTAAAATTTTAGTAAGCGTGTGGAATAAGATGATATAAAATAACTTCGGTAGAACGATATTAAAGGACATGTGTCCGCTAGCGCGATAAATATAAAAAAACATATATCGATGATTGATAAGATTAAAGCAGACTGGTTTTCAAACGAGGCTTTGTGTATCTGATCTAAACAAAACCAAATTCTGTATAGTATAAATTACCATGTGTGATCATTAGGTTTGATTGTTCAGTTCTATTTCATTTTTCTCGATTTCACGATTTGATATGCCCAGTTTAGAATTTTAAAGTTATCGAATGCATATAATCTCGTAGTCTAAATGTCATATTATAGTTGCATAATGCAGGCGAGGTTCACAATTCTACGAGTCATTTGTAAAGATTAATTATCGGTTGTACGGTAATGAGCTGGCAAGGTGTGTGAGTGTGTGTGGCGGATGGATTGGGAGCGACGCCAGCTCCATGCATCGGTTCTCTCCTTGGCTGGTTGTGACACTCACCGGACCGGCTTCTGTTGAGGGCCAGCTCTTGAAACGTGTAATTGACCGAATTAACAGATAATCAGGTAATTACAAAGCAGTTTGTAACTGCCTGCTTAACCCATTTATGTTCACGATGCGTTAACACCGAATGTCATAAGATTTAGAAACATTCATTTTGAGTCATTGCTAGTACTCATTTCATAGTTGCTTACATAAGCTTCAGGGTTGCTTGCGAGATCCTTGTCTCGCACCAAAGGCCACATGCTCTCTTTAGGGTTGATATTCTCCTATAGTTCTATGTACACAGAATATCTTATAATTTAAAAAAAAAAAAAAAAAAAACAAATTTAATTTCAACGTGCAAATAAAGCACTTCACGAAACAGGCATTTTCCAGAATTTTCTATTTTGTTTTAAAAGTTTAACTATATGTGGATTATCTTTGCACCGCTAGCAAATATTCCAACAATTCAACAAGAATTTAATAGTATAATTAAAGCAATAACACATAATAATAATAATAATAATAATAATAATAATAATAATAATAATAATAATAATAATAATAATTTTTTGGCCTGCCTTACCTACCTTGTGAAACTGAAATGTAACAATTTATTATGCTGTAATAATAAACTATACCCAGATTCACCAGGACAAGCAGGTCTTTCGAAGAGGTGAAAAATAACAGCATCCGCGGGTCTTCACAATAGTTTCAGCTTGTCGTCACAATAATTGGTTACAGTAACATTTGTGCAGGGGGATGTATGATGAATCATTTGTTTGCGTCTGTGCTGTTTTCGCATTCGTCATGATGTTTGCAAAACATCTCGTAAACAGAGCGGTTTTAACTGACAAATTACACTGTAGCCTTCATGATTCATGTATCTATTTGTTCAGTAGGACATTTCTTTTGCCTCTTTATGTGAGCTACAGAAATCTGACTAACCCTTTAACTCACGATTACATTTTAATAACCGACACGGGCAGAGAACGGCTTTATTATCTAAATATGCAAAACGCGTTTGGGTGAGTCTTTGTCATTGACGGGCTTGCGCTGTGCCTTTCATAGCGTACAAGATTACAAACGTTATCTGTAGGGCCGCCATAAAATTTGAATTCTTTAGTTTGACTTTGATTATGATGATGATCGTGATTATGATAATAATGATTATATAACAACAACAACAACAAGAACAATAATAATAACGGTAATAATAATAATAACAGTAACAATAATAATAACAGTAATAATAATAATGATAATAATACAATAAATAAATCAAAATAAACAAAATAACAATAAGATAAGGATATGTTGAATTTTTCTGTTTACTCGAATGAACCAATCTTTTATTTAATCAATATGTGTTTGTAGATAAGTCTTATCTTTAAATGCTTCTTTTATGCAAAAATGCGGTTTTATGTGTGACTGATATAAAGGCAATACTTAGTTGCCTGTGTATTGATATGATTAAAACAAACTGAATGTGTAAAATATTTTATTTCTGTATTATCATCATACTTTATTGCGTGAGGGAAAAAAACAGCTTTTACATATTATCCAGCATAACACATTATGAATGACACGTTATGACAAAAAAGCTGTATTTTCCAATAAACATAAACTCACTGTTTAATAACAAAGCATCACCACCGGCCCTGTGCTCTGATGGTCGCCCAGGCAACCCTGATAACGTAGCAGCCATTTTCTATATCTCTGCCAAAGTCTATTATATTCAGGGATTAGCTGTTTCTCCGGAAAGGTCAAACATAAAGTCATGAAACCTGAAATATTCACCCTCCTCGTGACTGCATATTTATGTATCCTTGTGTTAGTTCGTTTAATTTTATTACACTGACCCATCTTTTGTTCCACTGGGAGAACACGGACATAACCGGAGCAACTTGCGATTCATTCGATGTAATAAAGACCTTCACAAATACAAATACAGAACTACGGAGTGTGTAATTATTTTAATGTCGGCATGGAGAAATGTATTATGCCCGATTACATGATTATAGACTATTAGAGTGAGTGTCTGTGCGGCAGAATCAGTGCCTGCGGGTTTATGAGTATTTGCTGGTGAATAGTGACACCTAGTGGAGTAGCGGAAAGCTACACGATGCGGTTACTAGGAGATTCGGCAACAACTGTACCTGAGTTTGATTATGCTCGATAGTGTTTGAAAAGTCTACTTCTGTAGGTATTATATATATATAAAAAAATAAACGTCGATGATATAGTCAGTCTAATTTCTTAAATCCTGGGAATGTATTTATTTGGATTGTCGTTACATTAAAGATGAACACTTTTGCTGTATATTTAATAAACTGTAGCAGTGTAAGGCGAAGCCTGTATTGAAAATCATGACATAACATGTGTGCAGGTAACATAGCTCTTATTGGTCTGTGGACTGTATGCTTATTCATGTGGACACATTTACCAGCCTCAGGGACCCTGTCCATTATCAATTTGAAGCACTACCAGTCAAAATTTTTTTGCACTCACTGAGATTTTCTACATTTGCTCGTTACTCACTTAACATTTACTAAAGCATACTCAATATTCTTTGCTAATAAATAAATTTATTGTATGTTACCGTTTGAGTACCTTTATTAGCAAGAAAGTGTCATATCTTTGATTCATCAACGTAACCTCCTCTAGCAGTTATAACAGTAGAGAAAATTCAAGGCATTCTTTCTACAAGGGATAATAAATACTGCTCTGTCTCATGAGATGAAACAGTTAACTAGTGCATTTGACGATACAACCAGTTAATAGGATGTCAGTCCTGTTACTAGCTTTCCATGTTATAAAGGAAACTTGTTTTATTTGACTTATATTTTCATTCATACTGTAGTTGATCACTTGACTTTCCAATACTTAAGAAGAAAAAAAACCTGCAGTTTATGGTAAAAACCTGTGGTGTGCAAACATGTTTGACTGGTAAAGTGTATGGATGAATCCATGGATATTTATCATTTAAATACACATGAATTAAATTGCAGATTAAAGATTAAATTACATTTAATCTTAAAAAGAGCTGTAAAAAGTCAAGTATGGCATTATGCTAATGAATACAACTCCTTGTTTTTTGTTTAGCTTATTGTCATTAAAAATGGAATATGACCAGTTTACTGATTATACTATGGATCTCGGAGTTTTTTAGCGTCACCCACTTTCCAGCTGCTTTTCCAGTAGAGAGTCATGGCATGGGTCCATACCAGGCAGCACCAGATGCTGGGTAGAGGTCTCCCTTGACAAGATGCAAGGCCATTTTAAGGACACACACTGACTACGGTCGGTTTAGAGACGCCAAATGTCCTGCATGTCTTTGGACTGCTGGGGGAAGACAGAGTACCAGGTGACACAGCAGAAACGTGCAAATCCACACACAGAGACTACAAGGCTCCAGCCCTGGGTGTGTTTTCCGCCATTTTTTTTAAGCTTGACCGTTTTCATTTGAAAAGCCGCTAGCATTGTCTTCCGCTCCAGGCCTCACTGCACATTCAGAGTTCAGAGGCATCACCTCAAATTGCAGAGGGTTTAGCAGAAAAGTCCTAGAGGTGAGTTATACAAACAAAGACCTCCCTGCTTGGTGAGCTGGGTCAAAGAGCAAAGCAGGCAGCAAGGGGGTCTGTCCATTAGAGACGCAGGTAATGTGTGCCATGTTTGTTATTGTAGAAGGTTACAGAGGGCAGACGGAGGGGAAGTTACCCCCCCACCCCCCCCTCCGCTTTTCTTGTCCTCGCAGACTTTCTCACCCTCCTTTCTCACTCTCTCCTTTCCTGAAAACCTCAATCACACCAACGACTTTGGAGAGATTCAATTAAACAATTATACTAACATCATCAGAATCTTTGTACAAAGTGCGGAATCAAAGGCTATTTTGTCTGAAGTGGTTTGACACATTTTTGTAATTAATTCAGGCCAATTGGAAGAAGGCTGCCAAACAGTCTGACAAATGACATTTAGTAGGTGTTTGTTTTTTGCTAGCTGCCGAAGATTATGGGATTCATCGATAAGAGTATGAATTATTATTTATTATTTCAGACGACTGGCAAACTGTGAAGCAGGGCAAATGCATGTTTCTTGTTTATTTTTTATGTGTCTTGCCCTCCTAGCAGCTATCATGAATGTCTTGGAGAATGCTTGTCCTAATTTTGCAGAGTTGAAAAGTTCACTTCCTGCCAACGTGCTGCCAGCGAGAGCAGGAAGTCAGGGTTTATAACATTTCTCATTTGACAAGCTGTCAATCACTTATTTTTTTCTGAAAAATATCCCAGGGATTGTAGAAGTATAAACAGTCTAAGTGCTTCATGCGCCTCTTTGTTTCTGCACCTTGTTCTGCTCGAAAGATGCTTCTTTTGACTGATTTGTTTTGAGCTATATTTATAAACAATATATGTGTAATGTGTTTTTTGTTCATGTACTTCTGTTTTGTGTTTACTTTATAGTACCCATGGAGAAAAGATACACTCTGCTTGTGTTTCATTCGGTGAGCGAATTCAGTTACTGTATGTGAGCGTGTTTGGTGAAAGGCGTGGGGGTCTGGTTGATTGTGCGTGTGCGTGTTTGGTGAAAGGCGTGGGGGTCTGGTTGATTGTGCGTGTGCGTGTTTGGTGAAAGGCGTGAGGATCTGGTTGATTGTGTGTGTGCGTGTTATGTAAATGTTACATTGTGGTTACAAAATGTCCCCGCGATGTGATAAAAATCTGTCATTATGTCATGCTGTTGTGACCATATTTTTAGTCCCCACAAGGGGAAACTCAGTTTTAACAAATCTGTGACCAATCAAAAAAACTAAAAATGCCATAAGTCTTGTATTTTGTTTGGTTACTTACGGTTAAGGTTAGGGCTGGGTAGGGGTTAAGGTCGTCATGTTGGGATTAGAGTTTTCCTCATAGAAATGAATGGAGAATCCCCACAAAGATATATTTACAAACCTGTGTGTGTCAGTGTGTGTGTGTGTGTGTGTGTGTACGTGCATAAAATGAGGCACACTACAGGAATGTTCCAGTCAGGACCAGCGGCTGGACAGGAAGTGTGTGGAGTCGTTACAGGAAGTGTGTACCAGGAGGGCAAAGCACGGGCGGGGCCAAATGAGCAGTGTGTTTTCCTGGCAGAGAGTTCTGCCAATTCCCCCTCCATTTGTTTCTTTTGCAGCCCGCTCTCCTGCAGCCCGCTCTCCTGCAGCGCTCTCTCCTGCAGCCCGCTCTCCTGCAGCACTCTCTCCTGCAGCCCGCTCTCCTGCAGCCCGCTCTCCTGCAGCGCTCTCTCCTGCAGCCCGCTCTCCTGCAACCCGCTCTCCTGCAGCGCTCTCAGATGCCACCTACTCTTCACATTCTGTAGCCTTCTCTAATGATGATAGCTGTAGAGAGGATAACGGCATGACACTCCAAAGAGGGCAAAGGAAGCAAACACAAGTGGCTGACTGGTACAGAATGGGTGGATGTAGTGCAAAAATCGGGAAGCAAGACTAAATGAATAACAAATTTTAGCAATTAATTATTAATGGGTAACAATTTATGTGGTTTACAATGAATGTAAACCACAGAGAGATATAAACAGAATATATATATTCATATTTGGATTGTCATTGATTACTATTGAGCAAAGAGTTTTAATTAATTCAGCTCTTTCCATTTAAATGCATAGATGTGTAAATAGGTTACAAGTATGTAACAAATATACTACTATAAGTGATCCCGATTAAATGTTCCTGCATAACAAATACCAAATTAAAATAGAAGTAAGTTAAAATGCTTGCTTTTCTTCCATTTCTCCATCAGGTCTAACATACATTAGGGCCGGCCATTCTAGAATAAAAGCCACACTCGTCCGCCAACAGGACGCGGGAGCATTCTCACTAGAGTGCAAAAGGTAATGTGCGTGTGAGGAGGAGAGTCACACCCCTGCTGGAGCACCTGTATGTGGCCCCCCCGCCGATCTGCTCCGATAGGGAGACGCAAATCCCGCTGCCTTTGTGGAACAGTCCACAGCTTCCGAGAAGAGCCCATGATTCCTGCTGCTTCCACGAAGCTCTGGTGGTCGTGCTTGTCAGATGCAGTTTCACACGATCGCAGTGCCTCCTCAACTCTTAGAAGGAGACGAAAACAAGTTGCAGATTCGGACTCTGTGTGTGTGTGTGTGTCTGTGTGTTTGTGTGTGTGTGTGTGTGTGTGGATTAGGTTAATATTACTTTGTGGGGAACCAAATGGCCCCCACAATGTAATAAAAACCTGTTTTTTGACATTATGGGGACCATTTTTCAGGTCCCCAGGCAGATCTGTGAATGCAATCAAAAATGTATTTTGTTTGGTTACTTATGGTTAAGGTTAGGGCTGGGTAGGGGTTAAGGTTGTCATAGTTGTGATTAGGGTTATGCACATAGAAATGAATGAAGAGTCCCCCCACAAACATATGAATGGACTGAGCGTGGGTGTGTGTGTGTGTGTGTGTGTGTGTGTGTGTGTGGAGGGGTGTGTGGAGTTTAGCATCACAGGAATTGGATCATACATGTTCATACATCAATCTTTATGGATGTAATACCCATGTGTGTGTACACAAGTATCTTTAATGAAAAGTGATTATTGTTATAATTTATTTTTAAGACATGGAGAGGCATAAGGACAGCATCTTACATCAGCACAGCCTCTGTGAATGCTGTCTCGACTCTGCAGTGCACAAGTTTAAAATGGTGAGTTTTCATGACACGTCCATGTGAATGCAGAGGACCGCTGCTCTCGTAAATGCTCGGCTAAGCACAGACTTTGCACTTCACCTCCTCCTGTGCCGTCATTCGCTCCCACGTCTGCTCACTTTTATCTGCCTTTCTTTTCTGCGGTCGGCCCGCTGGAGAACATGTCTCTCAGCACAGGAATCTTCCCGTCCGTTTGAAGTGCTGAGGTCAGGGCATACCGTCTGTCCGTCTGTCCATCACTGAGTCTGTGAGCCCGCCTACTTGGGTGCGTGAATGTCTATCTGTCTGTCTGCCCATCAATCCTGGCTCTCGCTAACCCTGCAGCTGTGTGAGAGGCAGACAGTTGGAGTCATTGTGCAGCTCTATCACACCCTTAAGCCCCCCCCAAAATGCTTCCAAATACACCTGCATAGGACATAGAGCAAGGGGGACTTTCATCCCACAAAGCGGCATGAGAAGCATCCACTGTGAGATGTAGGTACTTGGATTATCTCTGTCTGTGTCTGTCTGTCTATGTGTGCCTGTGTCTGCCTGTCTATCTGTGTCTGTCTGTCTATGTGTGCCTATGTCTGCCTGTCTGTCTGTGTCTGTCTGTCTATGTGTGCCTATGTCTACCTGTCTGTCTGTGTCTGTCTGTCTATGTGTGCCTGTGTCTGTCTGGCTGTCTGTCTGTCTGTGTTTGTCTGTCTCTGTCTGTCTGTCTATGTGTGCCTGTGTCTGCCTGTCTGTCTGTGTCTGTCTGTCTATGTGTGCCTGTGTCTGTCTGGCTGTCTGTCTGTCTGTGTTTGTCTGTCTGTCTCTGTCTGTGTCTGTCTGTCTATGTGTGCCTGTGTCTGCCTGTCTGTCTGTCTATGTGTGCCTGTGTCTGTCTGGCTGTCTGTCTGTCTGTCCATCTGTGTCTGTGCGTCTGTCTGTGTTTGAGTGTGTGTGTGTCTATTTGGGTTATGTATGTATTACATTACGGGAACCAAACATCCCCACTATGTGATAAACATCTTTTATTTTGACTCTGTCGGGACTATTTTTGCAGTCCCCACAAGGGGAAACTAAATTTTATGACAATTTCTGACAGTAATCAAAAAACTAAAAAATGCCAAAAGTCTTTTGTTTATTTTGTTTGGTTGCTTATGGTTACGGTTAGGGCTAGGTAGGGGTTAAGGTTGTCATGGTTGGGATTAGGGTTTTTCCCACAGAAATGAAAGGACAGTCCCCACAAAGATATGGATACAAACATGTGTGTCTCTATGTCTGTGTCTATCTGTCTGTGTGTAAGCGTCAGTTCATAAATGTCTGTTTGTATATGAGTGTTGGTCCAGGTGTGTATGTACTGTAAAAACAAATTTTCAGAAAATGTTTCCATAAAAACAGCAACATCTAATAAATGAATAAATGAATATTGTGAGGGCTTTAATAAAAAATGTCATCACATCACCTGCTCAAAAATGAAGCAGTATAATAATGTATTTTGTATCTCCTTTTGATTTTGGAGGCTAGGGATTAGGGATTGTTAATTACAGCAAAATTGGACTCAGTAGGAAGTGCCTTCCAAGACAGGAATGCAAACACACAAACTGTGGTTGTTTGTAGGATCAAGGAAAGAGCACTTTTAGATAATATGTCGTTTTTACAAGATAGCAACTGAGTAAGAATAGTGATTTTAAAAGATAATTTTCATGGTTGAAATGTGGATTGTAATGCTGAAATGAGTCTGAAGGTTTGCTATGTGCCTCTGTGTTTGTCAGGCGGCACTGACCAACTTCCTGTTCTTTACAGTGCTGCTGTTTTCTCTGCTCTTTAGTAAAAGACTCCTGACCTCTTGTGGTGGCTGGGGACAAGGCAGCAGAGAAAATCTTGCGTGTGTTTTGGAAAGTGTTCTGCAAAACCGATCCATCCATCCATTTTCCTTTTGTCCTATTCAGGATTGTGAGGGTCTGAACGCTATCCCGGAAGATGTGGGCACAAGGCAGGAAACAACCCAGGATGGAGCACCAACCCTTCTGCAGAGCCTCAGTATCTATATTTAATGTACATAAAATGACTATCTGTATTTCTTCCTTTTATGTGTGTGTGCTTGTGCATGTCTGCTTGCAGATTAGTGTAGAGACATCAGCCTGTATCACGGTTAGGAGCCCCTTTGATATGAGGATTAGATTCCGCCTCATCCACACACTTCCTCCTTCATTTCTGTTTTCTTGTACTTTCCTCTGTTCTTGCCTCTTGTAATGGAGATGGGTGACAGCTGAACACGGGATTAGCCAGTAGCACACAGCATACGCTGTGTTTAGTTTCTTCTGATCCACACTCTGGCTGAATTTTAGTATTTTATGGTTGGAATGATCCGGGCATTTCTGACAGCATTAAACGTTTCACATGGTTCCTAGTGCGTGGTGGACATTATCCCAGGGAATGGAGATGTTCTCTGAAGTTTGGTGATTGGGCCCTCAAAATGTGGATGCGAATATTGTACAGAAATGAGCTAAAGATACTTTTAAGAAAGTTTCTTAGGTATAAACAAGACCCAGCTTTTATTTTATAAACCAAAGAGGGCAGCTCCTGAAAAGCTTCTATGTATCTGTTTTAGAGAGAGAGAAAGGGCATTCTGGATGTTTGTGTTTATTAACAAATGTATGTTTGGGTATCTGTGTTCCATAAATGGAAGTTGTTTCTCTGTCAGTGTTGATCAGTCAGTTATATTCATCTAGGCCTTGGTGGTGTTTCCCAGAACTTCCACAAGACACAAAACCTACCCCTGACCTTATTATCCCCTCCATTTCTGCCCACCAAGGGAGTTAAGAGTTTCACCCCAGCCACACAGTGCCCCCCCACCCCCCCTACAACACAAGTCTCATCTCAGGTCACACTCCTTACCACATCAGGATACACTTCTGCTCATGAATTCCGGTTCAAACGGAATTTTGCTCAGCTCTGCAGAACCGCAACCTTGGTATAATTAGCAGATATGTCCCATAGATCACTGCAGGTTTTCGAACAGAGAGGGGCAAATGTAACGGACTTTTTCCAATGTGCTGAATGCCAGCCTTTGTCTGTATGTGTGATTTTGGGGTATGTGCACTGAAAATGGCTATTTATTTATGGGCCGTGGATTAATGACACCATATAGTCATGTATATCCATAAAGGGTTATAAATGTTAGCAGCATTCATACTGCCACGGACATTATTACACTCATACTGAAATAGCAGATATTCCCAAATGAAACTGCAGAATGTGCAGAACATACAGGTACAGGTATCTCCCTATAAATATACTTACTTATTATACATTTATTTTTCAACCAGATACAAATCTCTTCAGTTTTATGGAAGTTAAGAGATGCAATGCTGGGTTCAACAACTGCTCAGGGGTGTAGATTTGGGTAGGGCAGCAGGGATGCGACCCTTCTGTGATCTGCGAGACCTGTTGTAAAGATGTGAAAGAACCAGCCCCCTCCCCAGCAATTTCAGAAAGACTTGTAGCTTTTCAGCCATTGGGTCCTGCTTGAAACACTTTGTGGAAGCTGCAGACAATTTTCATCATGCATTGTCATAAAAAAGAGTACCATTTTGTTCTTTCGCTTGTCAGTGAGGCTGTACCCTCAAGGGTCTGCCAATTGTACCCTAGCTGTAGGTATATGTCTTTTAGTCTACTGTAAGGTACAGAAATAGAGGAACATCCTCAAGGTAGAAACAATATTAATGTAACCCCATTGGTACAAAAATGTTCCTCATAGTCCATTTCTGTATCTTAAAAGTTCCAGGTACCCACAGCTAAGGGTAGTGATGGCCAAATGAAGCTTTATGAACCATTTGCTGTATTTTCTGACACCAGTAGATGGCGCTCTCTATTTAAAAAAAAAAAAAAGGCTCACTTCATGCCCCAAAACAAACCAAGAGCGCCATCTAGTGGGGTCAAAAATACAGGAAATGAGGATGCTTCATTTGGCCATCTGTATCTAAGGTACAACTGGTAGATCCTTGAGGGCACAGACCTAGTGACAAGCAGAGGTACAGATTGGTATGTTTTTTTCTGACATTGTGGCAGCCACAGAGCTCCCTTCCCCTTCCTGATTTTGAGCTCTCCTCCACCTTCCCCCGTTTTTTATCTCATTGGTTCACTCCTCAAATAAGCAGGATGCAATGTGGAATTACAATTACAAGACATATAAACTAGTTACCACATGACTCTGACATGTGATATAATCTATGGAGTCTAGGATTCTTGGTATACTCAAGCTTGTTTGTGGCAGGTCTTCCTACTGTTAGAATTTGGTTTTACAAGCCAGATGCTTAATGCAGTAGCATTACCCTGTTCAGTGTAGTAGTTTTGTTTACAAACTCAAGGTGCATTAAGTTCCAAACTGAAAAGAAAAAAGCAGATATGGCATGAAATCACTAAAACAGAGGAGATCCAATGCACAGGGAAAATCAAGCAAAAAAGTTTATACGAACATTTCACAAAATTTTTACTTATTTTGTAACAGTGGTTGTTATTCTGAAAGATTTGAAAAAAATACATTTACAGTTTTGAAATGTTCACATTAATTTGTCATGAAAACTCGCCATATTAAACTTGAGCATTCCAGAGTCAATTCTCAGTGGCGAGATTTTCTTATTTCTTACCCAACAGTGCCACCTGTAGGTCAAGATCTGTTACAATTAACTGTCCTCTTTTCAATCTGGTACAGGCTTTGTATGAAGGCCTACTTCATGAAAAGAAAGAGAACATTCAGAAGTTAGTCTAGAATAAACAGTATTTCCGACATTATTTGGCAATATTTCGTTTGTATCGATCTTTTCGATTTTTTAACGTGTGACGTTAATGACTGACAAAGCAGAAATGCCGATGTGAGTCGGCTGTCTGTATTTGGTCTGTCAGTTGTCCCCTTCTTCCAGTTCAGTAGATATTGCTGAAGCAGCCAGGAGAGTGACACGTGTGGAGTGTTTTGCCCCGACTTTTCCGCCGCCGATGAGCGGGTCTGGGAGGAGCCGCTGAAATGCGTTGCCCCGGCGGAGGCCGGAACCCGAGGGCAGGCTGCGGTCGGGCTCTCGTGCCGTTCATCTGGCCCGGCAGGAGTGTCGAAACAGCAGCTCACATGGGCCACAGCAGCCGCCTTCCATTCCCTAGGTGCGTGTGTCTGCACTTAGGGGATGTGCTGGGTAACTGCTGTCAGTCCTGCGCTTCCGGCTGGGGACGGTACAGGCGGCCCAGTCCTCCCTCATCGCCTCTATCAGCCAACTACAGATGCTTCGCCAGGATACTGTGGTGACTCTGAGTAAGGCTTCAGTTCCCCCCCCCCACACCGTGTCGACGAGACTGATGGCACAGAAGAGGAGGAGGAGGAGGAGGAAGGAGAGACAAAGACTTTGGGACAACATGCACCACAGAGAGTGAGAGAGAGCGGCCATTAAGAGAAAGTCAAGTCAATCCTGGGTTACGTTTCCTTTCGTCTGTCCGCAGTGCACAGCTGTAATATTACTCGCCTGCTCGCTTGTGCTGCAGTGTTCCGTACCTCGATACTTTATCTTCCACCAATGACCATTTGTTCATGAGTAGAACATGACGCTCAGCACCCTGATGATGTCACCTCACCCCTAAAGGTGGGATCTTACAAACTAGGTAGCCAATAAGGACATTGTTTTATTGTTATATTATTGTAATTCTCATGAGTATAGGTATATTTTGGTCAGACCTTCATGTATGACTTATGCAATATACATATTATTCTGAGTAAGAGAAACAATTTAAAGGTCAGAGGATAGACGGATGGATGGATGGATGGATGGATGAATGTATCATACACAATCACGCACTAGTGTATTACAAATAAAAAATACATTGCATCATATAATATTTCTGATTTTGACACATGGCAATACCATTTTGTATGTGAATATTTTTAAAACTCGTGCTTTAAAAATTCTGTTTATTTCAGTAAGAGGGCATTGTTGTGCCTTTATGGCGGCATCTCCCATTGGCCACCAGGTGTCAGTAATTTACCCCTAGCTGTGGCTACATTTCTCAAATTAGGGATTTTGACTTCACTTATGGCATATGGCCAAAAGTATATGGATAGTCCTATTTATTAAAGGAATTGGCTAATTAAGCCACATTTGTCGCTAACACAAATGTGCAATTTAACATACGGCCATGTGATTGCCAATAACAATCAGTGGCACAGGAGACGAAGGACGCCATCTTTCCAGTGAGCCAGATTGCCGAATTTCAGCCCTTCTACAGCTGCCTTGGTCAACCGCAAATGAAGTGATGTGAAGTGAAGTGGAAACGTTTGGGAGGGAAGTGGTAGGTCACACAACCTCACAGCAAGGGCCCTGATCACCCAACACCAGTACCAGGCCCAATGGCAGCACATCCCACCAGCAGCTAACGGGCAGAGCTCCCCGAGCAGAGAGCATTATCATGGTTTCAGAATGACATGCTGGATGAGCTGGTGTCCGTATGTTTTTGTATTCTTATCATTTCTCTTTATTACACAATCTAATGAAGTTCTTAGTAATGTAGTACATATAAGAGCTCAAAATATTGGTTTGCAGAATCAAAATGTGTGTCACACACACCCCCTGACTGGGTTTGAATACAGCACCTTCAGGATCCTAAGGGCTCTCCTGACATCCACTTCTCCCTAAACAAGCACTTGTGTGTGTGTGTGTGTGTGTGTGTGTGTGTGTGTGTGTGTGTGTGTGTGTGTGTGTGTGTGTGTGTGTGTGTG
>JAODLC010000113.1:27167241-27187825 GCA_026781145.1 Hippopotamyrus pictus
TGTGTGTGTGTGTGTGTGTGTGTGTGTGTGTGTGTGTGTGTGTGTGTGTGTGTGTGTGTGTGTGTGTGTGTGTCCTGAGTCTGCTGACAGATTAGAAGAGATACTGGACATTTGCATATAAGGCAAAGTTACTCTCTGTTTATGGGTGTGTTCTGGGCTATCCTATAGACAGTGTACATGTGTGAAATTCTGCAGTTGCCTGAGTCTGTCTCCTCTCTATCTTTTTGTCTACATCAGAGGTCAGATAAACCATTTTCTCTGCCTGGCTACTATATATGGCAAATTGGGGCTTGTTGAAGGGACAGGTAGCTAATCCTGTCCGCCTCTCCTTCCCCCTTCACTGCTGCAGGCCCGCTCCCCAGCCCCATCGCTAAAACCCGCCAAAGTGCAGGCCTCTTCCTTAGCCTGCCTGCGAGCTGCTGCCAGCAGTCCTGCAGGGGCTGAGCTCAAAGGACCCCGCAGGGTCAGTTTGTGTCACTCAGGCTCAGTGTACTGAGTGTACTGCCCTCTTACAAAGCATATGAAAAGCGCAGATCACCTTAGCATTAATGTCACGTTTCTGGAAGGACTACAAAGGCCACCAGCGTGTGTAGGAGCCAAGGGATCGAATTTCCAGCGTCCCGTCAAACGCTCTAATGTCCAGCGTCTGAGTTCCTGGCAGATAAACGCTCCTTTGTGGGACTGCCCTTGATTAACCCGTAAACCGAAGGCTGAACACAGCAGTGGGTTACGCAGCACAGGAAGGACGACGCTTAGGAGAAGCCTCCGAGCTCCACTGATCACAGTGATTGTTTAATTATCCCAAATAAAGCCCATTTATTAACTGGCAGAAATGGGAGAATTCCAAAGTATATAGATTTACTGTATTAAATAGATTTACCTTTTGGAGTTAAAATGAGAATATGTTGTATTCTTATGTCGCTGCGTGAGTCAAGAAAAAGATATCTGAATATGATTGCTAGGCATGAGTTAGTGTTATTTTATATTTGTATACTGAACATGCTACTGTGTATATAGGCATATTCACTTTTTCATTGATAGGCTTTAGCACTTAGCAGGGTCCAGGCCAGCGAACCAGCATTGGAAGCCTGGAGGTCAGGTCTTCATGTGTCCCCAGTGCATTTTAGGCTATATGATACAGTGAAATGTATGTAGTATTTCACTGTAGGTAGCTATGCTGGAAAGAAGAAGACCAATGGGCTGTCCGGTCTCCTGCTGGTCTATTTATGAAACTATTTCTCATATATTTCATAACTGAAGGAACCTTTCTGACAGCTGAATTAACATTTTTAGCATGTGAGGACTTACACCACACACACGTTTAAGTGTTTCGCAGAGTAGAAGTAAACAAATGAGAAGCGTATAATTCATTTTGGCAACATTACTAATACAACTGATTTTTGGGCTAATTCAAAGTGAATATGCCTAATCCTATAAGAACCAAACTAAACCATTTGCAAATGAATAAGAAACAATGAGAAATGACAGTCTGTTATGAGACACTGACTTAAGGTTGTGCGAGTTTACATATGTGGCTATGAGAAGTACAATTTCCATTTGAGAACGTGTCCAAAGCGACCGAGATAAACTCTAAGCAGTCATGCAGCATTTTTGGGGCGCCCTCTCGTGGTTGAGCATGGTGTAACATGTACAGACCTGAAATGGTCATTGGCGCGTTTCTCGAGAAAGCTTCGTAACGCTAAGTAGATTGATATCTCGTACTACTGAGATCAGTCGTTAATTAGCAAATGTTTCTCGAATCCCTTCGTCACTCGAGCAGTTCGTAATCTCGCTCGTAAATTTACGAGCGCCGTGACTCTCTCGTTAGTTCCCACGTCGTTCTTTGTTTGAACGTTTGCTTGCTATACTATGATTACCATCAGAGAGGTTGCCAGAAATAGATAACAAAAACACACAAACGTTCTTTTCTGGACCAAACAACAGCAACAACAGCAGCAATATTAATATTAATATTAATAATAGTGATGATAATAATAATAATAATAATAATAAACACGTTCAATTAGCGTCTTAATTAAGACTAATTAATTTATAGCTGAGCTGGAATGAAAGCCGGCATAAATTATAGCTCTTTAGGACCAAAACAGCCATTGCCTTTATTATTTTAAAAAAACATTATTTTTGGAGGGGGGGGGGTGGTATGGCCTGCAAATGCCCCCCCCCCATGATGCGGACTCTGGTTGAGGAATATACCCTGCAGGATGGGATAAAAACCTTTAAAATATACTAAAGCCCCCTTTATGGCATGTGTAAATCCTGCTGTGGTCTACGGTAAACTGTCTGAAGTGTTTTTACGTCAGACAGAAGCTTCCATAGAGGAGAGATGCAGCAGGAGCAGCCTCAGCTGGTGGAGATCACTCCCATCACATGTAAGTCAGACTTCTAGGCAAAAAGAAATTCTGTGTACCTGAATGTCAATGTGTATTCATAGGTAATGAAAGTAATGATTGTGATTATCTATTTGCATTATCCATGTTTGTAATAATGCGAATAAAAAAAAGAATTATAAGGCCACTTGCTCTGCTAGAGACTTGATTATTTTCCAGCTGCAGTAGGATATTCACTGATTTCATTTACTTCCAAACAAATACAGTAAATAGGCTGCTAGGTCAATGCTGTTCTTGTCCCAAAACAGACAGACAGACAGACAGAGAAGCACATACGTAAGACATTTGGTAGGTAGGTACCACATTTCTGAAATCACACAGCAACCTCCAAAAGCTTAATGCCTCACTTTAGTTGTCATCTGTGATATCAAATGCCAGTATAAATCCTCTAATTCCGCACAGATGGAATTTTTAGAGAAACACAGGCATCATAAATATAGACATGTACAGTAGAAACACACACACACACCACAAGCAAGACCCCTGCCATTGCCAGACTGTGTGTAATGTTGTAATAATGTTGTAAGGGAGCCAAAAGCAAATTCAGAGATTACTGACCTGAACCATATTCATGGTACTCAGAGAAAATCTGTTTTTAATACAGTCAGCCAAATATGAACCCAAACTTGCCTTTCTCCAGTAACATCTATCCACACACACCTCTGCTGTTGCCAGACAATTCTGATCAGTGACATGATGACCCTATGATAGAATAGGGCTCTCGATGACTGTAGACGGGTTCACATCATGTAAAAATGACATGGACCGGTGCATTTTGTGAACCCATGTGGTGGTGGAGGGGGGGTTAATGGGAGATCAATCAATCCCTTAAGGGCAGTTTAACTGTTTCCATATTCTTTTCACTTGCAATCAAAATGGGAGCTCATCAAAGACTGTAAAAAAGGCGTGGCTTCAAAATATATTGTTTAATTTTTTTTTTATTAGCCAACCCTGCTTAAAACCCCTGGCATTCCACTGAGCAGTTATTTGCGTGCGAGCAGAATTGTATGTTAATGTTTTTTTTTTCTTTTTTTCAGATATGCCAAAGCGCCAGAAATGTTTCTACTGTGCAAACGTCTGCAAAGGATGAACTTCCCTGTACAACATGACCAGTGAAAAACAGTGAATCGGTTGTTGGACACTGTGTATATAGAGAAAGAAGGTTCTACAGAATGGACTATAATTCTCTTATGTTAAAAACTACACTAGACCAAAGCATCGAGAAGCAGGCTGTCTGTGAGGCTGTACCATGAATTTCAAGAGCAACAGGGAGAAGCAGGAAACCAGTTTAGATACCAAGTCAACCGAGGAGAAGACAGGGACAGAAACTTCAGCCATTTAAAGCAACTGAAGACAGAACGAGCAATCCCTCAGCAGATTCTGTATTGGAGGTCCCATCATATTTGGAGGAGCCCCTCATCCAAAGACCTCTAGGTCCTCCAAGAAAGTCCTCATGGGCAGTGGGGCTTTAATGCCCAGAGGGTGGCAGTAAACATGAGCCCCCCCGTGCTCGACAATTCAAATACCTTCTAGGCCTTTTGACAAGTTAATGTGCTCCTTCTCTTGACATACGTTATGAAAGCAAGATTAGTTGCTTCTGGGAAGGTCTTCTCAAAAACAGGACAAATCACTACAAAGAGAAGAAATCCTTTTAAGAGTGAGGCCACTTACTTTTCTCAATTATGGTAATCATTTTAGTTGTGTACATCTGCGCTAGTCATGATGCTAGCTGAGTGTGCATTTTTGCGATTCATTATTGTTCAACGCATTTAAATGAATACAAAATTAAGCGTACACGTCACATTTTTCAGCAATGAATATGCTAAATATCGCTCATTTAGCAAATACAATGAAAAGTAAACTTCCACTGAAAAATTTAAGTGGCTAACACGAATAATTATTTGGGATCTGAAACTGTCAAGCTGAATGAACTGACTCATTGCAAAGTGAAATATCCATCAGCAGTTTACGCACAGTAACGTTTACTGTTGTACCGTCACAGAGTATGCATTACATTCACTTTACTAAATTGTTATATGCAAGAAGTATAAAAAGCATAATAACACGCGGAAAATTTAGCCAATCGGCGGTCCCCACGATAAATTTTGCCGGTGTTCTGTCGAGTTGAGCTACTTTGTCGCCCACCAAAAAAAATCCCTAAAACTCTTTCCCTAACCCTAACCCCAAAACGGTGGAACTGCACATGCGCAGAAAGGCTCGATAGTACGTCTCGATAGGTAGCTCAACTCGACAAAACACTGGCCCAAAAACCAATTCTGTGCCAGAATATTACAGGGTCTAATTAGCCTGATAACATGTTTTAAGTCTGCAAGAAGAAACCCACACAAGCAGATGGACAACATGCCCACGCCCCGCCAAACCTGAAGATGTGACACAACAATGGTAACCAACAGGGCTAACCTCACTTCTTCTGGGCTAAATAGACCTTATTTTCATCAACTTACATTTAGCCCAGACTACCTTAAATCTGGCAAGTTATCTGGCTAAGCAAGTAATCCTGCTTTGTGAAACAGGCCCCTGGTATTTAAAGTTTTTAAGGGTTTATTGTCATCCTCTCTGGCAATCAGCAAAACGCCCCGGCTCAGGTAAAGGAGCGGCGTGGTCATTGCGACGAACCAACCAGAAGAGGCCGCCGCAGATGGTGGGCTGGGTTTAGGGCGTGTCTCGGCGAGCACGCTGATGACGTCGGTGTCCGCTGACACAACGGTTGTTTTGGAGGAAGTGAGAGAGCAGCGCCTCGGCTGCGGACTGTGTCAGCGCGTGGGCTCGTGTGTGTCACGGAAACAAAGAAAATCGTGAAAAAGAGAAAGGAAAATACAGTCAAAATAGTTCCAGAGACTACTCTGCCGATTGTTTTGCTTTTAAAACGTGTTAACGTTATAAGCTGGTTAGCTAGCTTGTGACAGCGGAAAAGACCATAGCTAGCCGTAATCATCTGTATCTGCAAGGTAAGTTCGGACGACATAAAATCCAATGGCAGGTATAAACAACTAGACCGCAAGTCACATTATTACCTGTGTGGACATAAAAGCACATCTGCATATTAATAGCAACTGAGCGGGTGGTGTTTAGGAAAGGAGCGAGGTTGCGGAGCGCGAAAAGGCCGCCTGCTGTCCAGAGCGAAGAGGACATAGTCCGGGGTATGGATCAGTCCGGGGTCCCTTGTCTTCCACACCATGTTGGTCCTGATAGTACCAGCTACAGCCGTTAGCTTGCATGCTAAGGATTGAAGACGGCTGTGGGGTAAAGCCCGATTAACTTAAAGGCCCGTAAAACAATGGTCTGCTAGAAAATATATGCAGTACGATATGTATGTTTTGGAAAGTTGGCAAGGACAACGATGGCATGGTATTTGCTGTTATGTGGCAATGTGATACTCAAGGCACGCATGCATGCCGAGCTTAGTTTTTAATCTACATTTTATTAACCCAGAATTTGCAATGTGTTTTAATTATTAAATGATATTTCTAATTTACTGGAAATAATAGAAACGTTGAAAAGACATTTTGTATTTTTTAATCTCATACGTGCTGGCTTCACGTTATAAAATCACAGTATAAACTCAAAATTATTTGTGGAAGTCACATAATAATGACCGGTTTACTAAATAAATACTGACTTAGGTATACTTGACGTTAAGGGTTTGCTTTTACTAGGGCTGTCAAAACCACTGTGGTTGAAAGACCGGGATCAGTTGAAATCTTTAAATGTAGGCTTGCGTAACAAGAACTGCAGGATGAAGTCACATGAACACCGTTAACATTATATAGTAGTAAAATTTGAATGGGCTTTGGAAATGAGATTGCAGGGGAAAACAAAACTCTAACATTAGTAACTAGTCGTTGCACAAGAATAATAGGAGGAGAGGGGGAAAAAACGGTGGCTGCCCTCCCAGGCATGCTAACCTTATCCAAGTCAGAAATAAATACCTAGATGTTGTTTGCACTGCATACATTTAAAATGATTTCTGCTTTTCAAGAAAACTTGGCAGATACTACTTCTTAGTCTGGCTGGTTAGTGGATTGCCTGGGTAAAAAAAGGGAGGGGGGGGTCGATTTACAAGAGTCCTCTGGGACAGTAACTCAAACTGCAAGCCTAGCTGTGGAGTAGTAAAAAGAAAGTCCTTAAATCAGAGTATCAGCAAAAATCTGGTTCAAGGGTCTGTGGCCTGTCACCTGGAAACTGTTGCTGGAGCTCACAGAACTTAGTCTGTTTTGCAAAGCGAGACGGGTGTAGAGACTGGCACATATCAGTGTGTGAGGTCTGCATAGACAGAGGAAAAATACACGCACACACACACAGCTGTATGGCTGCCGGTGGCGGGTCCATTAACACTCAATGCATACATCATTAATATATAACTCTGGAAATGCTTAAGAGACCACAGCACAATTTTTTGTTTCACTCATTTCTCAGTTTAGGGGTGTGTGTCTGTGATTAGTATATAAATATATATATATTTTTTTTGCAAACTGCAGCCTGCTTCTTCTTGGTTTCTCATTAATGGAGGGCTTCTCCTGGCTTTATGAGACTTCAGTCCTGATTCTGGGAGCCTGTTATCTTGTCCTAGCAGAGCACTTCATACCTGCACTTAATGTTTCCCATTCTTTTTGAAGGTCACTTGCTGTCATCCTATATTCATGAGAAACTGTTGGATAAGTGAAGAGTCATCATTAGAAAGTCACTTCTGCCCTTTACCTGGCTGGTTTCTGGTCATTTCCAGTGTCTCCTGTTTCACCTTATTCTTGTGCACTGCTGTCTTAGAAATTTTGAACTTGGAAGCAACCTTCTGCTCACATAGCCTTCTGCCAGCAGAACCACGATTAAACAAGGATTTAAAAATGCATTTTTCTTTTTAAAATATAGTGGTCTCTTATTTTTTTCTAGAGCTGTATTTTAGCTTGGTAGGTTATGGTAACATTCACCCTTCAGTGCTCAGCTGAAGCTACTGTCTGCTAAACAGTCCTAATATAGTATACAGAATTTGCCTAAGGAAAACTTTCTGAAAAGTGGCACATTGGAGGACACAATTAAACATAAATCACATGCAGCATTTCCCACTGAAAAACAAGGGAACAATTTTGCAGTGAGCGTACAATTACTGTTTAAATTTAACCTTTTAATCACATGCTGTAGAATTCAAGCATGTTTCCAGGTCCATGTTTAGTGAGCTATGCTTCACCATACTTTTATTAAATGATTTTATGTGTATCACTGGAATATTTCATCCATAAGGGTTGACTGGTGGCCTTAAGTGCCAGTTCTGGAGATTGTGTCCGCACACAGTGACCCGATGCCCATTCCAGTGCCACTGAGGTTGCTTGGACATTTGATAGCCAGGCAAGGGTGATGATGATGGCTTAAAGGGAAATGTTCACATGGGACCCCTGTACTGCATGTTGTTCTTTTAGCCTATTTTTATGTGATGCCAGTCTTGGTCTTTTAACCACATGTACAATTTGCATCAACATTTTCTTATGACTTTGGTCCATTTTATTTTCAGTTCTTCCTAAAAAAAACGTTTTGTTATGGTGCTTGTTAATGCTGCCATTTTTGATAGGAAGCTTTCATGAAGAAGATAGGCGGCTCCACTGCCTTTTTTGTAAATCGCGTAGACTTCAAATTTAATTACTTCCAATTAAAAGTGGACTTTTAAATACAGTTTCACTTTGAGGCAATAATGCATCTTTTGCAAGACAAGCGCAGGAGGATGAATGCAAGCTATTGAATGATAGAATGTGCAAAGGAAGAACAAAAAAGAGATGATCTGCTTATATATTGATCGTTTAAGCCTTTTGAAGCTTATAAGAAAAGCACAAAATGAGAAGCAAGGCTCCTCTCTTGTGTAGGGGGGTGTGGCTTACCAGCCTGAATAGCGCTCAGTTGCCTGGTGCCATCTGTTTTAACATCTTCAATCCTCATTTAATGCAAATCTCATGAGTCAGGCGCAGAACTTCGCATGTTACTACACATGCGCAGGGTTGCACTTGGCTGCTGTTAATTCGTGTCTTTCTCGTTTCTGCTTGGTTGTTTTAGTTGTAGCTCTGCTAGATCCCTCTGGGCCTGACACATTTACATCTCTGACGACAGTCATGTATCATATTTGGAGATCGATACAAGACACTGGAGTTGCGTTTTACACGTAATACACGTATGATACATGTGGGCCCATTTCTGCATGGAAAATGTGATATTTGGACACAACTCAAGAAGCCCCTGCTAATCATAAATTTGTATTTCTAAATGTTTTTTTTCCCCAAAAAAAGCTGTTACTAAAGTTGAATGTATGCAGGGAAAGTTGGTTGTGTGTGGGTGGTCTTTGGTTGGACATGCCAGGTTGGTGCACTTCAACAGTGATGTAACAATGTTTGTTTTGCACATTGATGGAGATATAAATAGAAGTGTTTTCTTCCTTTTTTGTAAATGCCTAAACATCAGGGACGGTGCTAGTGAAATTGTCGCTTACTGAGCTTTATTACTACAGGGTGTAAAAGGGTTTTGTGGTGTATTGTCAGTAGTGCTAGTACAAATCTGTAATAATCGCTTTCTGTTGGACCGGCAGGCCAGTTTAATCAATCTCAGGAAGTCCAGATTATTGATTATTTTGTTTAGCACAGCCTCACTGCAGTCTCCTCCGGGCAGGGTGCCATCGCCTGGCCACAGGGGGTGAAGGTCTTCTAGCATTCATAAGATGTGCGAGTCATGTCGGAAATGGAAATTTCCAGTGTTTCTGAGAAGACACTTTACGCTTTAGGCGATTCTAAGCGTGTCTGTGTGAGACGACGTGTGATGCGTTCCCGTTTGGACATCCTGCAGCTGTGAGAGCAGCAAGCGTTAGCGAGCCGCCCATGAGTTAACATCAGCGCATGCTGCAGCCTATGGCCCCTTGATTAGTCGGTCTCCTTCCAGCAGAATGGAACCAAGGGAATATGAACCTAATAAGGTCCCGCAGCACACGGAGATGTGCTCTCTCAATGACCAGGAGTCACTGGGTCTCTCAAAATGCACTTGTAACTTATAAAAAATAAATTGGTTTGGTGTACGTGCATGCACCACGAAAATCAGATTTAAGAAACTGGGAAGGCCCTGGTGTGCTTAGGGCAATGCACTTACCCTGCACTGTATAAAGAAAATGATTTCTTAGCCTTCAATCCATGTTCTCTTTTTCTTGCTGCACTGCACCTGTAAGTTCCCGAGGCTCAGTACCTACAGCTGGTTCGCCATTGCTGATCTCTGACTGGCTTTGCTCTCCCACATGTCTGAAGACTATTTAGTCATTATATTCTCCATGTCCTCTTTACAGGAATAATCAATTACCTTCAGTCAAGCCTCTGCACATGGGTATTTGGTGGAAGATGTGAATGGGAAGGGTATAAAAGTGGCATAAGTGAAAACAGGTGTTGTTAGGCTAATTCTGATTGAATGTTTGAAGATGACAATTACTCCCTCAGAAGATTGAACTAATTTGCTATAAATATTCTACAGTATAATAATCTATGGATGATAAATGCAAGGCCGTAATTATAATATATACTATTATAAATAGTAACATGTATAATATTCAGATGTGCTTACAATATCCTCCCCAATATATATTATAATTATGGTCTTGGTACGCCCCAATGTTGACTCCATGGCTATGACCTTGGGTAAATGGGATATATTAATGACTGAGATGATATATGACTTTTGGAGTCATACTCATCCAGTACTCTACAGTACAATATTCTATAGGTGGTAAACGTGATGTATTATTCACTCTGATATGATGTATTAGTTTTGGAGTCATACTTATCTAGACAGTCGCAATCATAATGTAGGTTTTATCACAATCAGGAGAGCATCTGAACCTTCACTGAGAGCCTCATAGTCTTGCTACTGTCGTTCTCTTTCATTCCCAATTTCCTTTCAGTATTTTCAGTCAGTTTTTCTATTTTTAAACCCTTTTTGCTCCCTTGGCACAGGCTGTAAATTGGCAGAGAAACTTTGATTCTGATATTTCTTTGGGCTTCACTGTAATTCGTGCCCTTCGCAGACTCCGCCAAAATGCCAAAGATTAAGTCCTCTGGTGGCACAAATGCCTTAAAAGTAATTATACACAGCAGTTCAGACTGTCTGACATTTTCCTCACACAGGTTTCCTTTGGACTAAATCTCTCTCCCCAGAATCTTTATTCTGTGTTCTTCCATGTTCCTTCAGCTTTAACACGATGACATCCAGAAAGAAAGTGCTACTCAAAGTCATTATTCTTGGAGACTCAGGGTGAGTATCACACTTTCGCTTTGTTGGCCAGTGTTGTAGTGAAATTTACCTCCATCACAGTCACGACCTCTTAATTAAGGTCTTATCTAGTAGTCATGCAGGATGCCTGATGCTTGACTTCCACCAGTAACAACTACTTGACTATAATAGGCTATTGATGCTGAAATTTAAATTCCCTGATGTAATAAAAAGGGCCTAAATTAGTCCCTTTAACATGTCGACCATTACTTTTAACAAGTTACTGTGAGTGGTTCATTTAGGCTACAGTTAAGCTTGGCCGTCATTGTGTGATAGGTTAGAAACTGCCTCAGGGTCTCCATCTGCTGCAGGTGAGTAATATAGTGTATTAACCAGCTGGAAACCATTTTCTAGTCCCACCCCGAACCGCATCAAAGACCTGCAGCCATCATGCATATAGCATTACATATTTGCATTTTGGTTCTTCAATGTTTTGGATGCAGTGACAAAACTAACAAGTATCTCCAGCAGCATATCCAGTAGTTTTTTATCTGAGCTTGTTTTACTGTATGAAATTATACACTGAATTACAAGTTTCATTGTGTTTGAAGTGCGTGGTTTGCAAGGATGCCTGTTGTAAAGGATTATGGTTTGGAATCTAAATCTGTTTTTTTTCACGTACAGTACAGCTGTTAAACTGTGTGTGTGTGTGTGTGTGTGTGTGAGAGAGAGAGGGGGAGAGAGATGCATATATGATAGTTGTCTGCTGCTCATAGATCTATTACTTTTTTTTAATTACTGTTCTATCACTGGTCAGTACTGCCTGATGAATGTTATAATGACAGTCCCATGCACTGTACAAGGAGCGTAGTGCACTGTACAAGGAGCGTAGTGCACTGTACAAGGAGCGTAGTGCACTCTGTTAGGACTGTAGCCTCTGTTGAATCTCATACAACCTGCACAGGCATCAGCACTGCGCGGATACAAAAAGTGAAACCATTCTTCTGTAAATAATTTCTAATCTAAGATTTTTTTCTATAAGTGTTCACCCATTTTTCTCCGTTATGCCTTGTTTTTTTAATTAATAATTGCATAACATTTGAAGTCTTTTTTTTTTTTTTTGAGTGAAAGGATTTCAAGTAAACGCATTTCATGTATAATGCCTCTCTAGCCTCAGATTTCAGTGCCCTTTTCCATTCCTTTCACCTCTCGTTTCCATTCTCCCCCTCCTCCTCCATCTCGCTACTAGTGTTGGCAAGACTTCGCTGATGAACCAGTATGTGAACAAGAAGTTTAGCAACCAGTATAAAGCTACCATAGGAGCCGACTTCCTAACAAAGGAAGTGATGGTGGACGACAGGCTGGTCACTATGCAGGTACGACTTCTGGCCAGTGCCTACAACCCAGAGTGCTTCGCTGTACGCTTTATTTATGCGTTAGCTAGCATGCCAGTTCATACAGTAATCACATCGAACAGAGACGTTCATCGGGAATCAGGAAGTGTGGTTGGTGACTGACAGGATGTGGTGTATTATGATGAGAGTCGCACACTGTACAAGGGGTGTAGTGCATAAAACCATGAGGCTGCAAACAGCAAACACATACAGACATATTTACTGATTTTTTTTTTTATCAGTTAAATATCTTGAATTCAACTGTAGAAGCACAGAGGCATCTGTAAGCATTTTGGCGATATGGAAGTGTTAGGTGAACTTTATGGTCTAGAAGTACAGTAGATGTTAACAACGTTGTACTTCATCAGATGTCAGCAAACTTGCTTGCACTGGTAGCCTCGATCCATAATGTTTTAAAATAGCACTTCAAAACCTGATTCTGCTGGGGTTCTGATAAAGAAAGTGGCGCACGATTTATACACACGCTTAAGCGAGATTGGGACCTCGAGAGAAGGCATTTTGTGTGAGGTGGTCTGTAGTGCGTTTCCTGATAGGTCTGCCGGGCCTCTTCTGGTTGATCGCCACCACATTCACATATGACCTGCTCCTCATGTCCTGCTCAGATATGGGACACAGCAGGTCAGGAGCGCTTTCAGTCACTGGGCGTTGCCTTCTACCGCGGAGCAGACTGCTGCGTGCTTGTGTTCGACGTCACCGCACCCAACACCTTTAAGACCCTGGACAGCTGGAGAGATGAGTTCCTGATCCAGGCCAGCCCGCGCGACCCGGAAATCTTCCCCTTTGTAGTGCTAGGAAACAAAATTGACCTGGAGAACAGGCAGGTAGGTGGAAAAAGTAGAATGGATGTTTATTTTTTTTTTAATGACAATATGGGGGGGGAGGTTGTGTGGTTTGAACAATGTGCATTCAGTCCTGCTATAACGTGATATCACATCTGCAAATCTGTTCTTATGCGATTGAAATATTAGTACCGAAGTCCAATACAATGTGGAATCGCATTTGTATTTCTGATTTTAGGAAAGGAAAAGCAAACTACAATATTATACAGTAGGGTCTTAGTGAGAAACACTACTTGCATGCAAAAACGGATATTCAACTGAATGATAGTCATGTCCAATTCATGAATGAATCTTTTTTTGAACTGGTTCTTTTCAGTGAATTGATCGAACCGATTTTCAAATCTAAAACTTTTTTTGTACATCCACACATTGCACAGGTCAAAGTCTTAGGTTCTAAAAATCTAAAAATATTTGACAAATTATCATATAAAAACACACATACATGAGTTAAAAAAGGTTCATCTGCTTTTCATAGGCTGTCTGTAGCCATGTTGCATTTAATGTCCCTCTGCATACTGTAATCTATAGTATTTGTGCTGTTTGCATATCTGGCCGCATGACAGTCGCCGAGTTAGTGAATTCGGCACATTCGGTTGAAGCTGTTACTAGGGAATTCTCATGAGACTTATAAGACCCATAGGAGGTATCTATGACATAATTTATTAATGTATTATTATGACTTTGTATTTAAAATACACAGATAATTAGCCACTGGCTCCACTGTTTTTATTATTTAGTTCATTTCGTTTGGCATAAGTCACATTCCCCTAACCCAGTTTTTCCCATTGGATATGTGTATTTTAGTAAGCGATTTTTGGGAACACAAGATTTTTCAGGAACGCGTTAGTCACGTTGTAACACGACTGACTGTACCTTCATCACAATGTCATCAGTTCAAATCCCAGTGTCAGCAGTGTGATTTTGCCATTGGGCCCTTACAAATTCGCAAACTCACTATATAAAAGTATATATGCCTGGTAATTTATCATCATAAGAATGCAAATGCTCATAAAATATAATTACATATTTAGTCTTTTACAACAGTAATTTGCCATTCGTATCACTTTATATGACCGTGGCGTACTTGTGTACCAGTTATGTCAATTCCTGATTATAAACTAATATAAAATAAGCTATAAAATGAAGGTGAAATGGAAAATTCATAGCTATTTGCACAGAATATAAACAAAGAGCCCCTTTAGCCTGATTCCTGCCCCAGCTCTCTGTCTGTGGTCAGTGTCCCAGGTCAAATTGTTGACATTTGTTTTAATGTAGCTGAAGTGCACTTTTCAGATACACTCAGGTAATCAGTGCAGTGCAACACTGAACTTTCAGTATTTGTTTTTTATGTTACTTGATTGTCTTTGAACTACAGTACAAATATTTCACCAACTACTCCACTGCAGACTGGACTTTGTGTGTGTGCGTGTGCGTGTGTGTGTGTGTGTGTGAGAGAGAGAGAGAGAGAGAGAGAGAGAGAGAGAGATACATATATTACATTGTGGAGAACAAATTCCCACAATGTGATAAAAAGAAACTGTTATTTTGACATTGTGGGGCCCAATTTTTTGGTCTCCAGCAGGGGAAACTCCATTTTACAAAAATCTAACTGCACCCAAAACACTAAAATGGGATTAAATGCCAAAAGTCTTTTGTTTATTTTGTTTGGTTACTTATGGTTAAGGTTAGGGCTGGGCAGTGGTTAAGGTTGTCATAGTTGGGATTAGGGTTTTGCCCTTAGAAATGAATGGTCAATCTCCACAAAAATATGAATACAAATATGTGTGTGTGTGTGTTCATATGAAATAATCGAGTGTGGAGAAAAACAAGGTGATAATGACAGTCTGCCTTTGCCTAATAGGTGACGACCAAGCGAGCACAGGCTTGGTGCCAGAGTAAGAACAACATCCCCTATTTTGAGACCAGTGCCAAGGAGGCTATCAATGTAGACCAGGCCTTCCAAACCATAGCACGCAACGCTCTGAAGCAGGTGAGGATGCTGCCCTTGGCATCTGAAAGGCAGAAGCCTGCAGCCACTCAGGGCACTGAAGCCAGGAACTGGTGTCACCCTGATTATACACTGTTTATTTGGCTGATGCATGTTTTCTGTCTTTCCTCGTTATCTGCTTGAACTTGGGAGATGTTTCGCCCTTGTATATGTTTAAAATCAATCTGTTTGCACACACCATTGCTTTCACTCCTGCCCTCTTTCTCTTTCTCAGGAGACAGAAGTAGAGTTGTACAATGAGTTTCCGGAGCCAATAAAACTGGACAAGAACGACAGGACGAAGGCTTCTGCAGAAACGTGCAGTTGCTGAGTGGGGCTTTTGCAGCTGTCCAGGTCTCCTATGACCTCCTCAAATCCTCCCCACGCCCTCTGAAAGCCCTGTGTCCATAATAGTTCCTAGCCTGTTTCTCCCTTGCCGTGTTGGCCCTCATCACCTGAATCTATCATCACTGGCCAGCAGGAGTCATTCAGTATGGTGGTGGACGAGAGTTGACTTCCTTTATTCCGATGTACTGCACGTATACACACACACACACACACACACACGTACGCACATTTTGTTTTCCTTGACATTTTCCTATTATTTCAGAAGTCTTAGCGTCCCCTTACCACCTAAAAGATGTACAGTTCCTCCTCGCTCTCTGACATTTAGCCAGAAGGAGCTCATGTTACCTAACAAGTGGGATTAAGAGCTTCAGGAGATATTTTACTTATAAGCAGTACATTTTGTCAACTTTGTCAAGCCAGCCTTGTAATAACTTGAGCTGTTTTGCTAATTTACTTTACAAAATGGCTAAGGTTTCTATTATATGACTTAAAGTAAGTTATTACCTACGCAGTCATTAACGTTTTAGTTTTCCTGCAAATTAGTTTATGAGCCAAACAAAAGCATACCGATTGTGTTTGCACCTTTATTTTGTATTTCGCCTAAAGTTTGGTTCACACCCGCTCTTCGATATTGACAAGAATTTCATAAGCATTGTGTGCTTGGACAGTGAGCTGACACACTTCTTGACCCACTGGGCACCAGTCACACGAAGCCACAAAGCACTTAGCATTGGGGGCAACAGTGGGGGCTCAGTCCCATCTCTGGCCTCCTCTTCACCCTCTTTACGGCTAACTCTGCTTCATAGACTGAATTCACAGGAAGAATGGAGCAGATGTCACCAGGCCTTTTAAAGTTAAACGTAGAAACTGCTATGTAATTTATTCTTAGGATGTTAATACTACTTTTACCGCTACTGATACTTTTGCGAAGCGCCGTTATTTTGTCTAACTGCATGTTTCCCATCATTTCCACGCTTCCACCTGATCGCCCGCAGGTGCTTCAGGTTGGAAAATATTTTGTTATATTACTTTTAACCAATCAGATACAAGTTGTGTGTTCATGTACCGTGTTTAGAAATTTCATTACATTTTGGGAAGTGGTGGAATGCTGTACTGAAACAGGAATGGATATTTAATACCTATAAAAGAAAATCTTGTAAGTACTCATTCTGGCATTATTAATTTAACAATAATGTATTCAAGAAATAAGATACCGATTGTTTTCAAAATATTTGGGTTTCAAAGTAATAATGATAATAAAAGGTTCTTGAATTAAAACTGTATTTTATTGAGGATAAATGTTATCAGCCAACCATGGTGAGACGGTCTGTACAAGGTGACAAATTACACATATTCCATTTGATTTAAAATGTGTAGGTGATGTTAGTACAATGAAAGTAAAGACTATTCTGATCCTAACTTTGAGTACATGCTGGCGATCCTTTGTAAAATGCTGATCTGAGGCTGTGTAAAAAAATATTTCTATTTACAACAACCACTTTTAATCCCTAATGCATTGTTTACATAACATTCCTGTGGTCTGTTTGGTTTGCCCTGCGTCTGCCGTTTCATTTTACCTAGCTCGGATTTTCCTCGTCACTTCCAGAGGATGAAAGCCCTGTGTTCAAGATGGTAACATTTTACAACACTTGAAATAAATTAGACTAAGTGAGTGATATTTGGAACAAAAATATATACAAATGACCACAGCCCTCATTTTTTTTCACCCTCACCTTATGTTTTATGAATCAAGCTTAAAACATAGTACACACGCGGCGTTTGGCGAGTTGGCTCGAAATCTCCATCTAGTGGCCAATTAGGAACATTTTCGAATCTGAGTTTTGAAACGCACCATTTAACAGGTGGTGTGATTATTTTCTGCAGCTATTATTGCACTGTTACATTGACCGACGCAAATTTTATAATTTTTGTGATAAATCAGAACACTAACAAAACCTCAAGGGAGTTCAGTAATCTAAAGTACCATGTTAGAATGAAGTTTGCTAACTTTTCATGTTTCAGAAGTATGTTCTAGTCTAAGCTAGAGAGATATCAAAGTTAAGGTTTAAGCTTAAACTTTTTATGTTTTCATGTGGCCAATAATGCCAGTCTTACTCAGATTTACGATGTATAGTTTAAATTCGTATACACGTCGTGTCCATTACAGAAAACAAAACTTCTGGACAATATATACGCATAAGTACAAGCAACAAACGAAACTCAAGACGGAAAGTGTTCAGAGTGTCTTAACAACGGCTAATCTACGTTATGTTGAGGCGTGACGCAACGCTCAAACCTCTTAATATTCTGCATGCTACCACGCGAGGGCGTCCGCTGTGCTAGTTAAAATAAACTAAACATTAAATATTTCGATAATGTGGCACTTCTGTAAAATGAAATTGGTCCTAGTAAATTGGTAGTTCCCGACTTCGGAAATGTAAAGCAGGCGCACGGAGGAATACTTTCAAGTTTCCAAAATTTTCTCTCTTGAACTGGGTCCCCCCATCCTACTTAAAGCTACAAATCTGGGGAGTGCTCTTTCATTTCTGTTTTCTTACTAACAGTTTCTAACATATAGTTTTACCGAATGCACCACTTTACATTATATCGGTCAGTCTGCATATCTGACATCCAAATATGTAAGATAATTGTATTATTTGGGAAAAAACTAGTTTTAAACAAACTTCAAAAAACACAACCTCATTCTCGCAGCGACAAGCGCTGTTGTTGTTCCCAATCACGTCCGCTTGTCGGTGATATACATACCTTGCGCTGCAACCAGCGTGTCATTTACTCCGCAACTCAGTTCAAACCAAATTGTGATTGTTAGGCTCCATCAATAAAATATCAGCCATGGCCACTGACACCCAAGAAACAGTGCCAGTCGCGGCTCCTGATGAGACTCCCACAGAGCCCAAAAAGAAAGCTTCCTCCGGTAAGGTAAAAGCGGCGGCGTCTGGAACACCAGCTAAAAAGAAGAAGTCTGGCAAAAAGAAGAATCAACCTGGAAAATACAGCGTGCTCGTGATCGAAATTATCCGTAAACTGGCAGAGAGGAATGGCTCCTCGCTGGTCAAGATCTATAACGAAGCCAAAAAAGTGAGCTGGTTCGACCAGCAAAACGGCCGCACCTACTTACGGTACTCCATCAAGGCACTGCTGCTGAACGACTCTCTGATTCAAGTGAAAGGTACCGGCGCCAACGGCTCCTTCAAAATCAACAAGAAGAAGTTCGAGAAATCGGGCGACAAGAAGAGCGGATCTAAAAGTCCAAAGGCCCCCGCGGCTGCCAAGAAAGCCAAAAAGCCATCGGAGAAGAAAGGCAAGGCAAAGGCCAGTCCGAAGAAGAAGAAGCCCGACGCGCCTGCAGGAGCCCCCAAGAAAGCGGCAGTAAAGCCAAAGAAAGTAACCAAGAAGCCCACCGCTGCCAAGAAGGTGAAGCCGAAGAAGGTCACCAAGTCGTCCGTGCCCAAAGTCCCCAAAGTGCCCAAAGCCAAGAAGACGCCCAAGGAGTCAAAGTAGAAAACATGGACTTGAGCAGATTTTTATTTTTTTTTACGACTTTTGTGTCAATAGCCATTAACCTGGCAATGTCTTGAATTACCATTCAATATATTTTATAGCCGAAGACTTTTATTTTGCACGCGTTTGCTTTTTTTTTGTGAAAGTTTCGTGACTGTTGTCTTGAAAAATAGGGGTAAATTACCTTACTTAATGACTTATTCGGTAAATACACCGCAGAGCTGATGTCATGATTAGACTGTATTGCTTTTGCTTTTTGATTTTCGTTTTTTTCTGCGGACAACGCCCAGCTGAGTATGTTGGATTTAAAGTTCTGAAATGTATATGTTACTTCATTGGGAAAAGCTTATAGTGCCCCGGTAAATGCAATATGTGTTAACTTAAAATGTGGCGGGACCATAAGAACGTTTTTTAAAAATACTGAAATCCACTTTATATACCATGTGTAAGTCCTGCTGTGCTCTTTCCAGTCTCTGCGATTATGGCTTACATGTGTATTAAAGTGTTATTAAAACTGTTAAAGCTGAGCAATGTCTTATTAACCTTTACGATTAATTTAATGGATAATACTACGGTTTCTCCACTGGGCTGCTCACTATTTCCTCTTAACTTTGGCTCGTGATTGACGTGATTTGGCCCCGTGCTCTAATTGGCTAATTAGACTGAAGTTGATCTACAAAGCAGCCAATAGGGCATTCTTAACGACCTGGCCAAACTTTCATTAGCCAGTTACAGAAACACTCCGATTTTGAAATCATAGGTCTACTTCCGTGCTTTCTGCTCGCTTAAGAAATGACATTTCCTGTAAACCTTTACGTGCATGCGAAGCGTTTACCCTCAGACCTCAAAAAAAGAAAAAAAAAATTAAAACGTTGCCGAGTCTACTGTGCCGTCTGCAATCCTTTTATAAATCAAATACAGGGCAATCTCCAATCTGTATCTGGCAGAGTTATTTGCATAATTAGCCACAGGATAAATATCCATTGACAATCTCAAGATCAGCTTATATTACCTACAGATATGGTTAAACCATTTTAAAACCTTTCAGAAACGCAAAGCAATGCTGCATTCTTTACACAAAGTTCTTTTTATTAAAACATCTGATTTTGTACATATGTATAAATGTGACAACTGAAAAACACTAAAATAAAGTGGATGTCCATGGATTCAACAGCAAGCATAGTACAAACTTTACAAAAAAAAAAGCTGGTTTACCTCAATTACCATATCAAGTATAACACGTCTAAATGAGTCCTAACTCCACTGAAAAAGAATGCAGAAACCATTCAGTATCCCTCTCTAGAAGGCTGAACTACACTCTGCTCCTTTCAGTAGCTCCTCTAACCATCTAGTAGTTTCAGGATGCTCTCCCTCTCACGCAGGGCCTTCCAGGCCTGGTCCTTCTCCTTCTTTGTGGGGGTACGTTTCTTTTGTCGCGCAGCCATGATGCGGCGGAATGCTTCCATCACCTCGTTGTCGGCGACCCGGACTCGCTGCCGTAGCTCCTGTTTACGCATCTCTTCCCTGGCCAACCTGTAGTGGCCAACAGATGTTGGTCAGGCCCTCTCTCCTCTCTCACACAAGACATTAGGAGGGACAAATGGGTAGATCACCCAAAGGGAAAAAATGAAAGGAAGGACTAAAGAGAACGCAGCAGGCCTGCCGACTAGTAGGTAACTAAAGCTAAACTGGCAGTATTATTATCTTTAATTGTTTTTTTCTAAATACAATATCCAATAATCTACATCAGGGGTCTCCAACTCCGGTCCTGGAGAGCTACTATCCAGTAGGTTTTCTGTCCCACTTGGCTTCTAATGAGCCACA
>JAODLC010000113.1:27187925-27206599 GCA_026781145.1 Hippopotamyrus pictus
CTCATCAGAAGCCGGGTAGGATAGAAAACCTACTGGACGGTAGCTCTCCAGGACCGGAGTTGGAGACCCCTGATCTACATGATCCATCTTCTAATGCTTTATCCAGTACACCTTGGTCTGCATGCCATTACACCATAGGGCACACACTATGGGTAATTTAGAGATGCCAATTCACCAAACTGCATGTCTTTCAAAGACAGGAGGAAACTGGAGTATCTGGCGGACACCCATACAAATATAGAGGGAACATGCAAACTCCATAAATATAGTGGGGGATTTAAACCATTGACCCTGGATATATGACGCAACAGTGCTGCCCACCCTACATAAACAACAGCAAACACAAAAATACTCATGCTAATGAAAAATAAAACAACAAGCAATTACTTTACATATTTTAGCAAGCAATATTAGCAGAAATTTACAGTGCCATGAAATGTGCATGCACTGAAAGCAATACACTGAATTGAATTGAATTTATTCACCACACACCATATTCCAATTGCTAAATGTTATTCTGCAATTAAAAACCACACACTATAAATTAGCATATAGTACTTGTAATGTTTTATGAAAGAGATTTACCAGGATAGACTGTACTTTTTAAAAAAATTGCACATATGTACAACTACCTTTTACTCATGCTTAGAAAAAGACATTAAACCTCAATTATATTCTAACAAAACTGCTGTAAATGCTACCAAACTAGCGCTGCCACTCCTCTATACTGGGCGTATTAATGGGATCTCCTCTGGGTACCTTAAAGATGGAAGGTGAGCACGAGCCAAACAGAAATCCCGCTACTGGGCAGATCGCGGCAGATTCGTCGGCCTCTGCTCACCGAAGCAGCTCCTGTTTGCGCGTGCGGTTGTGTGCGCTGAGGGCTTTCAGCTCCGCCTGCCGCTTGTGCAGCTCGGCCAGGACCTCGTCCTCCGAGTCGCCTCCGGCTCCCTGCCGCTCTTCCGTGTCCAGGAGCCCCTGGGAGACCAGCTCCTCCTTGATCCGCACCTCCAATGAACGCGTGTGTGGGACACTATGGGAAGGGACAGATAGAGGTGGTGAGGGACAGTAAGCTTTCTGTCCCACAGTTCGTGTTGAGAATGAGCAGAGGCTTACCGTGATCTACAGGCTCATTTAAGTACCAGAACTTAATTAACAAGGCATTTTATTTCCAATTCCATATAAGGCAGTTTTTCCTTGGAGAGTTCTTTAATCCTGGATTACTGAGTTACACACACGCACACACACGCGCGCGCGCACACACACACACACACACACACAAACCTCGGCAGGACACTGATTTAAGATTGGAACGTTGTTAAAGGACTGTGCTCCATTTAGGCCTATTGACAATATTTAAATTATTACATAAGCTAATGTGTGTTTCTGTAAGTGCAATTCTTTCTATAATTTTGCTTTAATCAGTTCATCATAAATGTTAGGCCTATTGCTACCATTTCTGTCATGTTGTCATTTTTTAAAACGAAGTATAACTTGTAATCAGTTAAATCGCTTGTGTGGTATATGGTTTTGAACAGTATGTCTACATGTGGGGTACAGAACAAGTCTAACCCATAGTATATAAATATATGTAGTATATAGTATATAAATACAGTATATGTAGTATAACCCTGTTAGGAGATACATAGTCTAATCGGGAAACACAACAGTATGCTAAATGTCACATTGTGTTGCTGCTGCAATACATGGTACAGACATCAGGAGAATGAAGAATCAATATTCAGTAACAATGTCTTTGTGACACAGAGATACTTTGCCAATGGATTTTCAAGCATCGTGGAGATGACATGCCAATGCAGATCAGAAAAAGAATATGGAATAGGCTGCATTTGTCCATTAATATTTTCACTCAAGACAACAGCAATGAATAATAAGCCAACTTAAATTTCAGTACTATTAATTGCATTATTTAATTTGAAAAGGTAGTTCAATTACTCGTTGCAGCCAAAAGTAGTGGAATTATAGTAATGCGTACTTTGTAACGCATTACTACCAACACTGGTTATTCTTCAATATTTCTTATATGCTGAAAACTTAGCTCAGAATCTCAAAATCTCATTGGCACAGTTTTGGCAGAAGACAGAAAAAGACATGGCTGGGAGACTTCCCAATAGATTATTTGCTGACCAGCACTGGGAAAACCAAAGAGAATCCAGGGTGCCTAATGCAAAATACTACCCACAGCAAGATTCAACATACTGCCTATATAGCATGTGCAGTCAACCCTGATCCTGGACTGCCAGTATCCAGCAGGTTTCCTATCCTACCTCATGAGTTACTATCTGCCTGAGATCAGTTGTGGTTCATCAGAGACCAGGTAGGATAGAAAAGCCGTTGTTGCCTACCCCTGGCCTACAGCAAGACTCAACAAGTCTCTACACAACCATCACACTTGTCATACCCAAAACAGCCACTGGGAGTCAGACATGCAAACTGAAAGACGACCTAGACTGCTTATCAATGGGTGCTTTTCCACCGCACCAAGTACTGTGCTTTTGGTATGGTACTTTTGATACTTTCTCTTTTCCACTGACTTCTGGTCAAGTTCCAGTACCTAAAATACCAAACCGGCTGGGGTACTTTTTTTTGTACCTTGGGGTGGGACTTGAAAGGCTTTCCTTGTCGATTGGTTACACAAATAGCCTGCCACCGAAACACAATGCAAACGGCGCCTTGAAAACAGTTACGAGCTCAGAAAACAACGATAAACAAAGTAAAAAAAAAAACATTAATTGCGATCTGGTCGGACGAACAGATACAACAAAAAGATCAGGATGGTATGACAAGAAATTTTAAAAAGTATTTTGTTTAATATACTAGGACAGCATACTGTATAGCGTGCTGTGCTATTTTTGTTGTAAATATAGCAATGTGATTTTGTCGTAAGAAATATGGGAGTATTTATAAAGCAAAAAGGAGTTCATACATTTCTTACAAATCTGTCAGAGTGATTTAAACAGCAAGGATAAAAATGATCATAACTGTCTGGGAGAACGCAGCACTCATGCAAAAGCAACACCAGGTCAACTTTAAACTGCTTTTTAAAACATGTATCAGATAATCTACAAAAGGAATAATAATTAAAATTGCAAAGTAGCTAAGGTTTTTTCCTACGACAGAGTAAAAATGTTTAGCAAAACTTAAACTCTGCGCTATAATGTCTGTACAGAACTGAAGGTAAGAAAAAGCCTGATTTTAATATAGCTGACTAGCGATGCAAGAATTGAATGTGCATAACATGCGATGTTGGTATTAATAACGCACATTGCCCAGCCCTATAATATAGAACAGCCACTTTTAGAATTCAGAATAAAATACCCCACCATGCGTTGTGATGTCAATCGGCGCCGGTACCAGTTTTTATGCCAGTGGAAAACCAACACCTTGAAGTACCATACTTTTAGTACTTTCTCAAAGTACCAGGAGTACGGTACCTAGTGCGGTGGAAAAGCGCCCAATGACAGGCACAAAAGGTTTTAGGTTCTACTGGATATTAAGTCTCCTACTACACGAAGGGACAAATTTCCATTTCCAAACTTTTTTTTTTTTTTTTTCCTTTGACACGTTCTAGAGAGAAATCTCTTCCATTACCTGAAAGCTTTGCCCTGGCTGCGTGGGGACGTGCTGGCACCGTCGTTCCCCATGTCCTTCCCTGACACTTCAGGAATCGGAGAGTCCTCCATGGGTGAGATGATGTTCTCCTGTTGGATATGACATCAAAGGCATTTTGAGGATATTCGCAAAAAGCCCAAATGATTCTGCAGTAACCGAAGCTGAGCCTGTATGGTGGTATGTGAGAAAAATGGAAATTAGAGAAGTATCTTGTGCATATGAAAATATGTAATTTTATGACCCTGGGGCTTGCAACATACGGCATGTCCTACATACGGCACCCAAGAGCCGGCACCTGCTATAAGCTATACAAATAATACTACAGACCACTTTAGTCTTACCACAGTGTGAATTAGAAACTCCAATCCATTTATATCACTTCCATCATTATTTCCACCCACACTACTTCAGACAGCTTCATGCCACATGCAACTATAACTGTCAACACCCTGTGACGCTGTTACCTAACCCTGTACATTCTTCCCACACTGTAAATTCTTAATTTGAATATCACTGCATTGGTTTTGCACAGTTCTCTTGTACTATTCCAACACTATTGTATTATTTGTTGTATTTCACTGTACACTACTGTCTTGTTGAGTTGTTACTGTCTTGCATTGCACTTTCTTATAATAGGAAAGGCTCTGGGATACAAGAAGTTCATTGTATTCTCCAAATAGACATGGCATTAAAACTTGAATCTTGAAGTGTCATTCGGTACAATTTACTGAAGACCATTTGCTAACCTCCACAAGAGCCTGAAGGAGGCGCTGTGTGAGGGGACCAAAGGGACAGCCATCCTCAGGTGGGTCGTGCTGGGACTCTGACTTCTTCAGAAGTGCATCCACATCTAGGAGAACATCACCTTATTCAGCACACACCATATTCCACATCCACAGTAACCACATGGAAGGACGTCTTCATAAAGATCATACTTTTCATCATCATCCTCTCAACATAAAAGGACGCAAATGAACAAGAGTAAAACTGCATCCTATACATTACAGCTTTATATTCCTGTCATTATGTGCGATTAAATGAAACTTTAAAAACACCTCTTTCACAGTTCCTGAAACAACACAGCGTGGATGTGGCCCGTGATTCCCCAGCTTACAGAGATCTACACTGGAAACTGGCTCACAGACAGACTTTGAACACAGTTGACACCTAACATTAATAAAAGCTTAAATATAATTTGCTTTGAATTCTAGAACATTAGCATGTCCGCTGGGGTGGAGCAGAGTCAAACCTTGGACATCAGAGTGTTTTTCCCCTTACTATTGGGTTATTGGTACCTCTACTCTATAATCTTAAGGATTTTTTCCTTTTTCCTACATCATGAACAATGTAGTATCAATGAACTAACAATGCGCTGCCATTCATTCTATGCAAGTGTCCAGGGGAAACTGCATCATGCAAGGTGCTATATGAAAAGAAACTGAATTGAATCTACAGCTTGCTCAATGGCTGCACACATTCTGCAAAAAACTGCATGAATTCACATGCTGGCCATTTTAACAAGAACACTTCACCAGGAAAAGACTCATTGGAATGGCTTGGAATTCACATACAATGAGTGTCTTAGAAACACTGCATGTGGGCTCAGTTTGGCTCAGTGTGGGTGGCAGACTGAAAGTGAAGCATCTGCCTCATTCTTACTGCTTGTCTCCTCGCCTAATAATAATAAGACACTCTATATTTAAAAAACATCTGCATTTTTTAATCCTGGTTTAACCCTGGTTCTGCTGGCAGAAGGCTACACTGTGAAGCAGGTTGCTTCCAGGCTCGAGATTTCTAAGACAGCAATACACAAGAATAAGGTGAAGCAGAAGATACTGGGAATGACCAGAAACCAGCTAGGTGGAGGGCAGATGCAACGTTCTAATGCCAGAGATGACCGTCAACTTATCTGGCAGTGCCTCATAAATCAGAGGATGACCTCAAGTGACCTTCAAATGGAATGGGAAACATTAAGTATGTGTAAAGTGCACTGCTAGGACAGTTTAAAACAGGCTCCAAGAAGCAGGACTGAAGACCCATAAAGAAAGGAAGAAGCCCTTCATCAATGAGAAGCAGAGAAGAGCCAGGCTGGAGTTTGCAAAAAAAAAAGGTATGTTTTACACAGAAGCATACCCATAAATTGAGAAATCAGTGCAACTCTTAATTTTATCTTAATTTTTTCCGGAACTGAATGGTCAGCATCTGCTCCCAGCCCTTCCCAGCCCTCTTACCCTTGGCATCCAGCTCAGAGAGTGGTCCCATAACTCCTTTCTTCTTCTCATTGGCTCGGGCTCCATCCCTCTGCTCCTCCAGCAGGTCTTCCTGGGCCCAGCGTTGGGAGTAATGCTTTCCCAGGACCGGTACCTACAACACAGCGCCACTGTTCATTGGTCCAGCAGCTGGCACTGCCCCTGGCACGCACTCCACCCTTTTCGCGAATGACGCCTTTCTTGCGTGTGCAGTGGAGCTGAAAACGGCGCCTCTGTTTAGGAGCGGCCGCTCGTCTGCTGCACCTTGTAATATTCTGCCTCATCCTCGGGCGGCTTCAGCAGCTCCTCCAGCACTCTGATCTCCTCGTTGGTGATGTCAGCACAGTACGGCTCCACCGACGCCCAGAACCTGTCGCGTACAAGCATCCGACACGTCCACAGGCACGCCCAGAATCACAATCACATGTCGACGAACAGACCCGCACCTTACAGTGGTTCTGAAACTGTGGGTCGCAATCGTCTGGGAACCCCCCCACCCCCACCCTGGAACTGGCTTTGTGTCACTAATGGAATTAGGGGGGGAAAAAAAGGCGAGTTCCTCTGAAGCAGAGCATCAGCTACTAGATCAGTGGATCAGGAGAGAAAGGGGTCACAAGATTGAGGGTCTGCAGACACGCGGTTTGAGAACCACTGATTGAGCACACTGGCAATAATCTTCATAAATTTTTCTTGTGTATTGACCCTATTAAAACAAGGTGACAGAGTTAAACGGGAAAAATAAACAGTATTTCAGCTACAAGGCACTGTGCATAGCATGAAATAGCTATTGTATATACACTGTTCATATCATTCATCACAGAGCAGTTGGATGGATGCACATATCACTGACCGATTGGGGGCATCATTCTTGGGATTACGGGGTATATCCTGTGGATCCTCGCTAAATTCATACTCCTGGATCTTGGGCTGCAAGTTCTTGGATTTGGGCCGGCCGGGACCAGGCCCAGGACCATGGCTTCCTTTGCCGTCCAGCTTCTGCTTCTTTGGCTTGGAGTGGCGGGGCGTGGTCATGAGATCAGCTTCCTTCCCCGGCTTAAGGAAGCGTTTGTCCACCTTTTTATCCTGCCAGTCTGTCAGGATCTAAGGAAAAATTAACTGCACTGGAGAAGAGCTCTTGGAAGTTAAATAATCCCCTCTTTTTACATTAATGTATTGTTTTACAGAATAATCCTTTAACAGTTAGGATGCTTTTTCCATTTCTTAAAGCTTCTCTCCTCTGGTTACCTGTCTCTGCTCCTCCAGAGCACGAAGCCGACGATTAGCAGAAGACAAGAGTGTCTCCAGCTCAAGCTGCAAGGTGTCCAGCTCCTCGATTCCAATGCCATCATCGTCTGACCTGCTCAGGACAGCTGTGTACCGCGGGCAAAGCTTGCCATGCTCAACTGGCTTAAAATCATAATATTTAAGAGGCGGGCAATCTTTTAATTCACTCATCCTGATGATGAAAAAGGGCTGCAAAAACAAGAGATATACCACACTTGTAGCACAGTGGATTCAACCTCCTTCATGTTCCAAGAGGAATTCACGGTTTTATCCATGAAAGTGGTACTTAGTCTGCCTGAACTGTTCCATGAAGAGATCCCACTTTACAAGTCTGAAAATCGCCCTCGATTATATATCTTGCTAAACAAAAACAACACTAATAATAATAATAATAAGAAGAAGAAGAAGAATTCATTGACAATTAGAATATAGATTTTAACGCACTTGGTTTCATAAAATGTGGCAAACCAGCTACCATGGATACTATGGACTTCATCCTTAACTGGTCCAACAGAGGTAGACGTAATATACCGGTCGTTATATAGTTTAACACGTGTATTTACATGGCAGAAGACGACGGGCCATTATACACACAGGCAGCACGTATCACGACATGCGACGCCGCTAGCTTCCGTCTGAAGCAGCCACTCGTTAGCTCATTAGCTAACTACATATACGAGGTCTTCCGCTTGGCGTAAAGCAATCAACGGCTTAAAACTGTCTCTGTCGCCAACTCTGAATTAATTCACAAAGTGAAAATGTATATGAAGCGTGGTCATCGAAGTACCGTATTAATAAATAAACACCAAAACAACTGCCCACCGATTTACCTTCAGATTGCAGTGTCCATTATCGACCGTACCATCAGGAAGGAAAGGGGACAAACAGTAAACGCTCGAGTAATCTTTTTTTTTTTTAATAATACAAATTCTTATACAGGTTTTACACATTAATGGCACATATATTACTACATGATCTTATATGCTTTAAATAACCCTGCCTAATATGATGGAATAGTATTTAAAATTCGTTCAGTCCTCCAGCTTATTGGTACGCGTTAAAGCTTTTTCGTATGCAATATTCAATAGCGGCAAATACTAATGTAGAGGGACGTCTAGTATGTGTATTGCAAATGTAGAAAAAAAGAGTAGAAGTGCAACTCAAAGTATTGCTAGTTATGTTGTACTTCTGTAATGACTCGTTTATTCTTCTGAAATTAAACATTCTTACGTCCAGCACAGAAGCCTCTTTTCTTATGTGGTAAACTCAACTCCCCTAAATTTATCTGAACAGTTCCGCGTCCCATTTTGCCTTATAAGGAAAAAACTATCGGCCCGATGTAATGTCAATGGAAATAGAGGCTGTAAAATGCAAGGGAATTAAGAAATACACTAAGTTATAAATATTTCACAACAAAATTATTTTTAAATGGGCTACTGTGATTTAATAAGCAAAAAATGTATGTATTTTAACATGTTCGAGTACAAACCCTGAATTAGGAAGTAAAAGGGAGGGGTGGCTGTAGAATAAACGCTTTAACGTCGAGGTAGAACACAATATAGATAACATACTTTTAACTTCTTCTTATTATAAACTTTATAGGATGCCAAATAAAGAAAGCTGATAACGTCGTGTACTATTAAATGTATAAGTGTTTTGTAATCATACATAAAATTTCCCCATTATTTGCCATAGGTGGTATAGTCCTATGTGGGACAGCGTTCACGGAAGAGCAGGCGTGGCGAGTGCACTTGCATCTTCTTTCACTTGACACGGCGAAATGGTAAGAAAACTGTATATTTGTTTAATATCGCTAATGTAGGTGACAGATTATTTAACGGTAACATAACGCATATGATTGGTTGTCTGTAATGCCACGTTGCACATAGAATCCACAGTACTTGTGTTTTTTCTTGCTGATACAGTCTTGGTTGTAGTATGAAGTCATTCGCACAGCCGGCCGAACAAGAAAGCTGAAATCCCCACCCAGATGGAAAGTAATCTGCAATGTGCATTGATTTTTTTAGGTGATTACAGACTTATTCACAACGAAATGTGGCTTATTCACTAAATAAAAATATCTAAGTCGAATCCTTGGTGATATTTGAGGAATCTGGGTCGTAATGCATCTGGAATATTGACGTCACGGTTGTTAGATTGGCTGCTTCCTGCTAGTCTCGGATTGCCGGTCTGTTTGTTAGGAAGCCAGCTGTCGAGTTGGATGTAATGGCATGCTTTATGTTTGAAACATAGGAGAAATGTCTAGCTAGTTGCACGCAGAATAAACAACTAGCTACCACGGACCTTCTTTATAATATTTTATACCTGAAAACATGATCAGTTTCCTGTATTTCATGATAAAATGATAAAATATCATTGGGCATATCTAGTGAAGACCTACTAGGTCTGCATAGCAGTTGTTTCCTTTCGGAAGCGCCTACTATGTACAGTCTGTAGACCTAAGCGTAGCTAACCTGCAGAGTTAAGGTCATTCGGTTATTGACAGAACGAACCTGGACGTATTACAGCGTATCAGTTTGGTGTCATAATGATATGTCCCTGAAGAGAAGTATTAACATACAATATTTCCTCACTGTAAATATCAATATGAGTGAGCCGCCCCGTGCACGAGTTTTTCACATTGTTGGGTTTATTGGTTGGTAAGGAAAACGTTCTGGTTAGTAATCTTTAATTTGCACCATTGTAGAAGGAGAAATATGTTAAGGCTTTAATAACTGTAATATGTTGGCGGACGTGCTATGATTAACATTGAGGTTGAGAGCCCAGTCAGGCTTAGATATGCTGTGCATTCATGTCATCTTATAATAAATATGTTTAAGGAAACGACTTATAGCCGTTGGTAATATTACCAAAAAAAGCAGAAATTCATGTCAGCTGTGCCTAATAAGAAGTTGATATTTGTGGAGTGCATACTTCTCCTTGAGTTCAGTGCTTCCTCTTTTATCAGTATCAGATACGTAGCCAGAGCCACAGTTTACAAAGACCTTTAAAAAGTATGCCTGCTATATGACCCACGTCACAAATGTCAAAGTGTTTATGTGTGGGTGAATTTCACCACATAGCTGATACGACCTCTTGATAGCTCTGTCCATTAACACTTACAGCATGAATCCTAAAATGCGTAAGTTTCGTTTGGGGTGTCTAAAGGAGGCGAGCAGCAATACATCTGCAAGGATTCTCCATTGCTGCATAAAAGTACAGCATTTCTGGAATTCCATCAGCAGGCAGAGGCCTGTGTATCAGCATGTTTCAGCTGTTTTACCATTCTGTTTCATTTCGGGGTGGGGAGGGGAGGTAGTTGAGCAAATATGTTTTCACTTCCTGCAACAGCATACATCATTCTGGACCAATAACCTTTGATTGTGTCATAATATGATCATATAGGCCAATTGACTGACATGTTTCTATGTACAGGGATCCTCTAATGTTCAAGGTTATGATGACTTGCTGCCACTGTATTGAAGTTCTCCCCATCCTCGATTTTCTTCTCAGACGGCGACTCTACGTCCGTACCTGAACGCCGTGCGTGCCACGTTGCAGGCGGCCCTCTGTCTGGAGAACTTCTCCTCTCAGGTAGTGGAGCGCCACAACAAGCCAGAAGTCGAGGTCCGGTAAGTCACCTGGCCTATGTAGGCGTGAGCTTACTCAGCCACGCTTATCTCAACTTAACCTCAAGTGTCAGACATCTGATGCGTCTGCTGTGGCTGCTGTTCTCTTCCTGTGCCTTCAGGAGCAGTAAGGAGCTACTCTTGCAGCCCGTGATCATCAGCCGCAATGAAAAGGAGAAGGTTCTGATCGAGGGGTCCATCAACTCTGTCCGTGTCAGCATTGCTGTTAAGCAGGTTAGCCAGATACCATCAGTTCTCAGTCCACACCCATCATTGTTTATCATCAAAATGATCATCAGTTTATCATGAGAACGATCACTTCAAAATATTTTTTGTAAGTACAGGCAATTGTGGCCAAGGTGTTTTATCAGACTAATTATTTAAGTGTCAACAGCTGCATTTTATCAAAGTCCTTCTAGCGATGATCCTGGGTCTCGCTAATGTTCTGTCCTGCGTGACTGAGGTGCATTTTATGATTTTCATGACTGAGCAGCCCAATGAGCGAGATGTTCGTTCCTCAAACAGGCAGATGAGATTGAGAAGATTTTGTGCCATAAGTTCATGCGCTTCATGATGATGAGAGCAGAGAACTTTTTCATCTTGAGGAGGAAACCTGTGGAGGTGAGAGAGAGAAAATGAAAACGAGGTGGCCTGGTGGGTGCGGGAAGAGCAATGTCCATTAGAAAGATCTGGAACGCTGAGCAGTGCATGCAAAACATGAGGCTTGGCGTGAAGCTTGGCCAGTTGCTGAAGGCAGTATTGAATTTCTTTGAGATGATCTTTTCCATACACATGTTTCCAGGGTTACGACATTAGCTTCCTCATCACCAACTTCCATACGGAGCAGATGTACAAGCATAAGCTGGTGGACTTTGTCATCCACTTCATGGAGGAAATCGACAAGGAGATCAGTGAGATGAAGCTGTCCGTTAACGCCCGTGCCCGCATTGTTGCAGAAGAATTCCTCAAAAACGTGAGTCTCTCTTTATACTTGTCTCCATTCTCTGAACCAAAGCACAATTCCATCCACAAAACCAAAGAAGCTATGACTATTATCAGCGTAACATTCAAAAGGTCAATTGAAATCCTACATAACTATAAAACTGAGATGTTTAAGCTCCCCTTTGAAACTGTATGCAAATGTTGACGTTTTTAACAAGTTTCACTGAATAGAAGAGTAACAGAAATGCAATTTTGTAACCAAACACTTCTTTGCACTTTGCAGTTTTGAGGAACATTCCACATGCAGATTCCATAACATGGCCATCACCATGGTTACCTGTAAGGTGGGGATGGGTTAGGGGCCAAATGTAAGAGAGAGAGGTGCTTATGGGGCACAGAATCGGCAAGGAAAACCAATAAAGAGACCACCTGAGCAAGAGAGTATGGCCTCTGTCCATAGGCATCCCTGCACTTAAGAATATCGATATTTGTACATAAATATTCTCTCATTCATTTCTGCCTTCAGAACAAAGCCAGGGCGGGTCCTTCAATTAACTCAATCAATATTACTGAGGGCAGGGAAACGCTGAGAATTTTGTTCCAGTAACTTAATGTTTTGTGGTTTTTTTTATACACAAATTTTTTTTTTGTTACTAAAAACATTCAAAACAAGGTCCATAAAATACCTTTCTTGTATTTCAATACAGAGTATAAAGTGATTGATACAATATTATGTTATTGATGACAATTAAAGCCCATTACTGCTTGTTTGTATCTTGGTGTGTTGCTCTTTTGTCTGTGCGGAAGCTATGATATAATTGATATGATATAAAAATATATATATATAATTGAGGAATAGGAAATGGCAGTATGCTGGAGAGTCTGGCCTCACTGTACGCAAAAAGAATTTGCTGGACTGGGCGTGTGAGTCTATGGAATAACACACTACCTGATCTTTGTATTATATGACAAATGATTTACAAAAAATAATGGCATACTGACAAATTATCTTTAAGATCAGATGACTGCAATAGTTCAATAAAAAAAATTTGAATAGAACAAAAGCACTAAACATTCTCTCAATGGGATATGCAGTGGAATACGAATCACACCATCCATCAGGGTTCACCCACTCATTTATATGAAACAAAGTGCACTGCTTACAGTTGTAGAGTCACTGAAGCATGATATGTCTATTAAGATAAAATACATATAAAATATATTCATGGTGAGGGGTGGCTCCCAGATAGGCACCCAGCTGAATACAGTGTACAGTGTTACTGTTTGGGTTTGGCCAGGGGTACAGATCAATGTGTCCTATCTTGGAAACTATAGACTGACAATTGTAAACTTGAAATGCAGGAAAAAAATAGTATTTATCAATTAAGCTATATGGAATGTAACTATGTTAATATCCTAAATACTGATCACAAATATCATTCAAGTATTACATATATACATACACACATTGAAACATGTAATATTACAATTTTGATTTTGTCCCCTTATATGGATATGCAGACAATGCACTTGTAATAAAAAAAAAATCAAATGTTCAAATGCTTAAAAGTCTTGAAGGCAGCTATTGTATGTTCAGGGTGTCTGAGGGCCTTCAGCTTTTCAGAAGTGCCTCGAAATCGAGGATGATTGCTGTGAAGGAGCCTCTTCCAGTTTAATTCCCGACCGAGATGCCTGGGTCACAATTTGTAGGCAGCACAAGCCAGTCCACACTGACTGGAGAAGCAATAAGATAAAGCCCTTTAAGAAAAACGTAAGCTTTCACGTTATCTGACTTGTCCCCTCACCGAATTTGTGGCCATCTGTAAAACGGGTATGTCCATTTCTGCTGCTTTTTCCAACCAGAACTGAAGGAAATCCTTCACTACTAAAGAATTAATTGTTAGCTAAAGGTTTTGTCAGTGGTTAAGAGAATTTATCCCACTGTAGAATTTCATTATATTAAATATGATTCATATGCAGACACACTGCTAATTCCATTCATTAAAAATATCCAGAAGCACCGGACATTTACGTTGTATATACATATTTGTACTTTTTTTCTAATATGCATTTGTCTGTTATAATAAATATGTACAAACATGGCCAGCATCATTAGTCAGAATTCAGCAATCTTTAAAAAGTAAAATTATAAAAAATTAATAAAATTAAATTAAAGTGTAAACGTTGGGGGGGACACGGAAGGCCTGAGTCATCCGACCACAAGGGGGCGACGTTCCTGAGGGAATGGTTCTTCATTTGAAATGCTCCAGGTGTTCAAAGAAAAAAAGACCTGAAAGGTTAAAGGTGAGGAGGGAGAGTCTTCAAGGCATCTTCTCTAGTGCGTTGCACATTGACATTCTGAAAGACAAGCAGTGATATGGTGTGTCTAAAACGTGGTCACCCGCCACTCACTGTGTTGCCACTACTGCGATAAAGTGTAATAAAAATTCTTTTTTACGTCATACAACAGGGGCCTTAGTGGACTCCTCGTAAATACCAGCAATCGGTCAGGCGATATTACTAAAATATCACATAACCAGTTATGTAAGAACCTTAGGCAATGTTGAATAAAATATTAATAGCGAGAACAAACAAGGTAAAGGCAAACCTACATAAGTGTCTTGGACTCAAAGAATATGACAGATAAGAATAAATGCAGATGGAGACATTTTATCAATCCATTTCAGTCAAGTATCAAAAATTGTCAGGTGAACAGTAGCACTAGAATTTCAGCTGCCAGAAATCTTTTTTTTTGTACGGCAAGATAAAAATCCAGCTTTAAGATCCCATTCCACCATTGTTTAATTTTAACAAATTCCCACTGCGTGTGCAGCCCTCCCCTTGATATATGAGTTTCCTTCCACAGTCCAAACCAGTATTTTCAATCCGGACCTTGGGGACCCCCAGATGGTCCACATGTTTGTTCAGACCCAGCTCCCTGCCGGACAGTCCACATTTTTGGGGAGGAAGCTAAAACATGGACTGTCTGGGGGATTGAGAAACACCGGTCTGAAAACTGGAAGTCATGCTAAATACTGTGTATAAATTGCCCAAAGAGCGTAAGCAATGCAATGGGCTCCAACCCCCCAAACCCCAATGAGTATAAGTGGTTGGAAGATGGATGGCTGAACAAGTGAGGACCTCCTATGCATTTTGAACCAAGTATCCTTATTACTAAGAGTTACTTAACCATAATATTAAATGTAAAAGCAATACATGTCCAACATGTGTCCAATTCCAATTACATAAGCTGAAGAGAATAAAAAAGTACACATGACCAAGTCCATGTCAGGCGATTTACCAGAGGTTCAAATAAAAGGCAGTGAGATTTTTTTGGACTCAAAAACTGCAGTGACACGTTCCTGTGTGCTCTCATGGTCCACAGATCTTGGTAGGTGGACCGACATAGTTCCATAAAGCAGCATTCCAGCGGTCCACATTTTTGTTCTCTCCCAGTTGCCATGTAATTGGGAGAGAGCACAAACATGGACCGTCTGGGACTCCCCAAGTACTGGTTTGAGAAACACTGCTATAGGAAACTGCGTCCCCAGTAAGTCCCTCCAAAACTTCTTACTTGGTTGACAGGCAGGACCCTTTACTAGTTAGGAGTCTAAAATTGAGTCATGTTTAGTAAAACCTTTTTATATATAAAATGTCATATTTGTTTATGACAATTTGAAGACAGTACAGCAGTGGCCATGTTAATAAAGAAGGAACTTAAATAATCTTTGCATAAGAGATGGCAAAAATTAAGGTATAATAATGCATATGAAATGCAGGGAGATATCTCAGCCTATGCAGAGGAAAACCTCGGCGTTTCAGTTCAGTCTGAGCTCACCTATTCCCATGTCCAGTCACGAAGGACAGTGGTGCACATCTTTTTTTTGTTTTGCACACGTAGGAAGTGTGTACACGAGACACGACACACTGGAATTATGCAATGAGGAGCTGATTAAAGATGCAGGCACAATGGCTGGTGTATGAGGGAGGACAAGCAGTGGATTCTCACACCCAAATAGCACAGTGAAGTACGGTAAATACCGGGAAGTAGCGCTGTGCAGAGCATCAGCTGCAGAAATACTGTCCCGTCTTTTATTTGGTGACTCAGTGTTAGCGGTACCAGCTAACAAACTCCCCAATTCAGACACACGTTTCATGTGCTGTGACTGACTCTTTGTAATCCTGAACTTACCCTGAGTGGCTGCGATTCCTCCCTGCATATTTGATCAAGATGAACATTTTATCAAAACTTAAAGGTACATGAAGGTGGATCATAAGGTTCCTGGGGGCAGCTTCGTCCCGTGTTTCACAATGAAGCAGGACAAGAGAGCAACAGGCCATGGATTTATTTTTCTTCTCTTTAAATTTAAAATAAAACATCACAAGTGAAATTAGTACAATATCTTGAGATCTGAATTTGTAATAAGACGTCTATATATAAATTAACTTAAAGTGGTAATCACATCTATCCCAGTTGAAAAAAAAAAATCCATTCATCAGTCGCTTACAAAAAAAAAAAAAAGCTTTGGAATCCTTTGGTAGGTGCGTGTTCTGAGACTGTAAACCACTGCTGACCATCGTGACCTGATGTCAGCTAAATAAAGTGCTGGGCCGAATCCACGGCTAGTAAGGGGAGGGGGGCAGTCAGGGGTCAGATCCCAAAGCCTTTGGCCACTGCTAGGAGTCACTGACATCAATCACCATCATAATTCTTAATCTGCATCTGGAATAGCTGCATCTACACCGCTATTCACCTCGTTCCAACAACAGGCCTGCTAAAATACTTCACATTTTTCCCTTTTGCAAAGGGTTCCTTGTGAAGGATTAGAGCCCATGTTTAAAATGTGTTTTACTTAGTAAAAACTAGTGTTAAAATACAGAGCACTGAAATACTGCTTAATATATCAACTATTTCTGTGAAAATGGAACTCTGATACCCGATCCAGCTAAATATCAGAATGTTATTGTAACTTAATATCACACTCACACGTTTGTATTTTAAATGTGCATTTGTATGGACTGTCTTTCCAGATTAATATTAATCCTTACTAATGGATCCAGGCACTATGTCAAAAGGTAACATCGCTAAAGGCTTGAGGTCACAGGAATGTGGACGAAGTTAAATTAGTACCCAACCAACACAACATGAAGCTATGGCAATGTAGAACTGGCAAAATCAGGGTGGAATAAAAGCGAGGGGCGGATACACACAAAAGACAAGACAAACATCCTACATATTTCTGTGCATTAAGATAATGCACAAGCTTCACAGTTGGGTCTGAGCACCTTTGAGCAGAACATTTCAGCTGAAAATTCGAGACTTGCCAACATTAAACTTCAAAGAATCCTTCATGTATGAAGTACCTTCCTTACTATAACATGACAATATTTCTGCTTTTAAACAAATGGAACAGAACAAATATTGCATTTTTCAAATGTCAGAATGACAGATTCACAACAGGAATGACTGTATAGAGTAGTGTTTCCTGATCAATAACAAAAACACTTAGTTTTTTTTTTTTTTTTACATGCAAAATAAAATTAAAATTAGAACATGTACAGGTTAGACCCAGAAAACCAACAGTTCTTAAACTTAACGTCTGCAATGAATGAATGAATGAATGAATGAATGAATGAGATTAGGACAAGCATAATGGGTCAAGGCGTAAGAATAACTGCAAAGACAAATGTACAAGACTTCCATAGACATTTTCATTTCTCTTAGACACCAGTCTCTCGAGCTGTTAAGTGGAATATACAAAGAGCCGAGATTCATTGTGCCAGTCTGATGGCTTTTTGCAAAATACCATCCCTGACCCTAAACGACATACAATCTAAAAACACATGGGCACACAATATGATTAACAGCATCTGTGCAAAACAGGTTTACAACATAAAAACAGTTTTTGGCATGTTAAAACATTTTACATTATGAACCAAAACTTTAGCTGATGTTCCCAAAGTTAACTACAGGCATGGAGACAACTTAGGGGAAAAAAATCCACAAAAATAAAGTCATTGACTTGATCTTATGCATGGTACACAAATCCATGAAATTATGATTTGTTTTAACTGGATTCTGAATAATTATCCTTGCTTTACTAAATTAAAAAACAACATGCCACAGCTCTGCAAATGGCAAGTCCTGTTTTTCCAATTGCAATGGGAACCCAAAGACAGATGACTGGTGCTTAGTGACGTCACTACGGCCAACGCTGACTCACTGGTGAGCAGGAACCGTGAGCAGAGCCTCCTCAGCCATCCGTGAAACGTTTACATTCTGCACGATAAAAACACAGGAGGGTCAACACCAACAGCTGGACACTATGGTACAGTAGCACTCAACAGCCGGACCGGTGATGAAAGTAAACAGCAGCTAATTTTCAGTTCTCAGGGCCCCCTAATGTGTTCACAGCTGTCAGCATGGACCACCAAGGCCCAGGTTATTAGCTTGGGGACACATCTGGTGACATTAGATTAACTTTATTGATCCCAAGCGGAAATTGGGATACTGTGTGTTAATCAGTAACGCTTCTGCATATGGGCTACAAACATCAGCACAGCAACGCATTTTTAATTCACTGTTCATACATAAGCTGTACAGCAACAGCACTGTACCCTGAAGACACCCTTTCAGCATATTTACTAAGAGGAGGATGTGGGCTGCAAAATATTGTGACCAAAATATGTGGGAAAGTTGCAGAACCGGTTTCACAGACACTTTCAACTAGGGCTGCAGCTATCGATTAATCAAGTAATCGAGTATTCTATCGATTATTCCATCGATTAATCAAGTAATCGGATAAGAAATACTTTTGTTTTATTAAAGAGCAATAGTAACTATTCAAAATAGAAAAAAAAGACAGGTCTCTTAAAATGAACAACTCATGGGTTTCCTTTTTAGGAACATTTTTAATGATTGAACTCCATACAACAA
>JAODLC010000113.1:27224746-27235827 GCA_026781145.1 Hippopotamyrus pictus
ATATATATATATATATATGCATTTTATAAAATGAAAAAATAAGTCAAGTTACTGTCCCGTGCCTCCGATATGATTTCAGCTTTTATCTTTCTCACCATTCTCACTAATTCTGATGCCAAATATTCTCCGACACCACAAAACCACATTGTTGTTTCAAACACCACCATAAAAATACTTAGATTGGGTTGGGTGGGGTGGTGTGTGTCTGGGCAGCTTAGGACACTGTGTCCATGATCAGAAGGTCGCTGGTTAAAATTCCGTGGTCAGCAGAGGGATTTCACCTCTAGGTCCCTAAGCAAGGCCCCTAACCCCCTACCCACATCCCTGCATTTCCTCAGGGACTGGCCCTGCATTCGCAATTTCATGCTGCTTTGGATAACAGTAGCTGTTACATAAATAATTGCAGTCTTGCCAGCATCCTAGTGGTCTCAATTTGCTAGTGAGATTATCTAAATTCATGAGTACCTCCCTTAAGTATTTGTCATCGCTACACAAAATGAACCTGCTACTTACATGGGTCAAATCCTGTGAATTTATTCTCAATTTAGGCCAGTAGTGCATCTTTGAAATTGTCTAAACGCCTCAAGAGAAAGATGGTAGTGCAGGAGGTAGTGCTATCGTTCGGCAACCAGAGGGTTGCGGGTTCGAGCCCTGGTTCCTGACCCCATCAAAGTGTCCTTGAGCAAGACACTAAACCCCAAATTGCTCCTGATGTGCAGGTTGGCACCTTGCATGGCAGCCTCCGCCATCGGTGTGTGGATGGGTGAATGTAAAGCGCTTTGAGTACTCATAGGAGTAGAAAAGAGCTATATAAATGCAGCCCATTTACTTGTGAGGGCAAAACAGAAAAATATCACAGTAAAGGATTAATTCCATCAATCAGTGCGCAGTTCACAAAAAGTATGCCAAAAGTAGCACGTTTTGACTAGTATGCCGAAAAAGATGAGCTAGTCTCTTTTTTGTATTCATAACCTAATCACTGCTTATTTTGGGATATTAGAAACCATTAATATTAGGACTATTTGCATAATTTTCCAACAAACACGAGATGAGTATTTCATTTGTGTTATTCATTACTTGTTCCTTCAGTAGTTCAGCAGAATGTACCGAATTAATAGATATAGTAAAAAATATAGTAACTGCTTGGATGAAGGATGTGTGATTCATCAATGATGAACAAACAAAAGATCAGTAAGCAACTAAGCCTTAGCTTGTGGTTAATTAATACATAAGTAATAGCATAATACTACATTACTTGTGCCACAAGTGAAATGTTACTAAATGTTTTGTTTTTTCTGGTTTGGAACCTACACTGGTGCTTCCAGAAAGGAATGAAACAAAGCAGAAATGTGAAATTTAAAGAATATGTTCAAAATATCTGAACTTATTCATTTCTATATAATATAGTCTGACCCTTTAATACAAAAACTAAATATCTTTATCCATCAATCTTCTATAGCCCTGTCTCACTACAAGGTCACAGTAAACATCAAGCTAAACACAGGCAGCATAAATCATGAGGTAGCTAAACACCACAGACAGGAGGCTAGTTCACATTAAAGGGCACGCACAAAAAAAACACACTTTGGGCAACTTGAAGATGTCAATTTACTTACTTAATGTTCTCTAGACGGAGACAGCACAAGCATAGTATCTAAATAAGTAATAATTGCACTTTCTTCTAGTGAAATGTCTTAGTCTTTAAACCAGGGCTGGGCAGTATAATCATCTTTTTATGGCATAGCGATATATTTTGAGATGAGATACAGAATGAGACAGTACCGTCTATATTGATATACATTTATTGTGCATCAAAATAAAGGCTGAGAAAGTTAACACATTAGTGTTCATTTTAATGTCATACCGCATTATTGTTTTGTTGATTGTATTATCATATGCATTCATTTTAATACCCTAATGGGGGAACATGGAGGATAAATAAATGAACAAGCTAAATAAATAAACAAACTAATAACTAAATCTTTGGTGTAAACAAGATGGTAAATAATAAACAACAAACAAAGAAATAAACAAATAAAAGAATATGTAAAATAAATTAATGAATAATCTGCAATCAATCAATCATGCTCTCTCTCTTTCTATCTGGCAGGGTATTCCACAAAGCAGAATTTCCCAGTTAGCTGGATAACATAAGCCAAACATGAAAACTGTCCAACAGGAGGGGAGGTAAGTGACATTCCTATTGGACAAACATTACTTAAGCTAACCCATCTAACTGAGAAAGTCTAACCATTTCAGGGAGAAACAACAGCATAGCTGACTGCACACTGTACTTCAGAAGAAATCAATGTCGTTTTGGTAATACAACGTCATACGGTGTACCACCTGTGCAGGGTCCCTAAGGCAAATTTTTTCATTTGTTCTGATCCCACCCACTATCCACGATTGGCTGACATAAATGTGACGCCGCAGGGTTGGTCAGCATGCTTTGCACTACACTGCACTTCAAGTAGTAGTGTAAATTAATATGTGTATTCATGTGTTTCTGTACATGTCGAAATTAAACGTCAAAACTGTACAATGTCATGGAACATGTTTTGTTAGCGTGTAAGTGTATTTTTAAATTGTTGGCTCCCCTGTCTGTGCCACTTCTAGTATAAAACAATAGTGGCTGTTAATAAAGAGAGCAGCCTCCATTTTAAAAGAGCTGTCATCTCCTTTATTAAAATGACTCACTTACTTGCCACAAAATGTTTATTTGTCCTCTGTATGTGGGTACGCTGCATCAAAAACATTCTGCCCCTGAACGAACGAACGAACAAACAAACAAGATGGCAGTGTCGTTTTAAGTATGCGAGACATTGTTCCTGCTGAAGTATTCGATTTTGTTTTGTCTGGGCGTTGTTTGAAGTATACGACTACCTTTAGGCCTCTTGGTTTTGGTATGCTGATGTGGCAAGAAGACATGTTTGGTTACATGTCAGCATGTTTTGAGGTGTCACAGTCCTTGTCAGCCAATCAGCCCTTAAAGATTGACCACTCTGACAGAAGGAATGCACAAACAGCTACATTCCAAAGTAATATCTTCAGTTCTTAATACCAGATACTGTGCTTCTGTTTCTAGACTCCATTATTTAGGTTTCAATTCCTGACTCAGTTACGACTAAACTGAATGCTTTGAATCAACCATGATGTGTCAAGCCCAAAACTGAAGAGAATAAATGTAGAACAATAAGATAGGATAATCTTTATTGTCACTGCAGAGAGAGCTGTGAAAAGTCATATACTAAGGTAATGAAGCTTACAGTATGGGACATAATAGCTGGGATTAGTCTGTAAGTTTAACCAAGTAAGTTTAGGACATGCCAATAATTTTGGAATAAACTAAATATACCATTTCCACTTCAAATTTCCACAAAATAGCCATGCCATGTGTCTAACTGCTTGGCACCTGCTAGCTTGTGACAGTTGCAGAGTACTCTGAAATTTAATCTAACAGATTTCATTCTACGTACATCACTATACACTTGTCATTCATGTTTAATCAATTTAAAATATAAAGAGTACCTTAACCTCTGTATCCAAATAGTTGTTCTCCATGCCTACAATCTCCTCAATTTAACTCCACGATTAAGTTCATCTTAAAAATATACTGTGAAAATATAAAGTACACACAATGGACCCCCCCCACCGCTAACATTGTGAAACGATGAATCAGAATCTGCGGAGAAACTCAATCGAAGCTCAGATCACCATTTAACAAGTGCCATGTTAAATGCCTAATGCTGTCGCTGAGCAGATGAAGGACGTGTGACTGGTCCTTCTTGATCACGTTAAAAACGAACAGAACCCATAAGAACCGGACTAGCGTAGATCGGCCTGGGAGGGGCTGATCACTATCAACGATAAGCAACGCCTCCACATAAACTGATATTGCTCAATTTATAAATAACAGAAAATTAAACAACGGAGAAATACGTTCCTTATTCCCGACTATGAAAGACACAGTATAATCTCCAACACACTTATAATGAAACTGCCGCCCATCTCGGTTCACACGGGATAAATGTAAATAAAGGCGAAAAGACTGAAGTTTCAACTTAATGCGCGCTGTATTAAATGCAGTCCCGCAAAACGTCCGCGCAATTACAGCTTTCGACGTGTTAACAAGCAGTTCAGTGTCAGCTAACCGATCGGTCTATTGTAAATGTCTTTTTTTTTTTACATAAACGATTTTATCAACAGCTGTTTGTGTCCCATCGTGACTGCATTAGCCAGAAAGCGAAACTGAGCTACGGCCTCCGAAATGCATGCAGCGAAATAAGAGCTAAACTCAGCCCAGGGTCGCGCTGTCAGTATCTCCCTGTTATTTCTGGAGGTTTAAAGACGATCGCCCGCTGTTTGCGAGGAGGTCCTGTGTGTTTTCCAAAACGCACATTGCCTACGTGACAGGATCGTTTACTCCCTGCGCCTAAGTAAGATCCTCAGCAAAAAGAGTCGCCTTTCGCTCCGTTCCCGCTGACACTAAGGCGATTAAAAAAAAATATTTATGCTCGGGTACATTCAAGGCGGCTGTCTCTCACCTTTCCCGCCGGGGTGCTGGGTGCTTCTGGAGCCCCTCATCCTGGAGGATCTGAGCAGAACGTCAATCGTCGTCTCACTCCGTGAGTCTCTGAATGAGAGCTGCAGCCTCGTACAACCGGCCAGAGAAGATCGTAAAGCCTATAAGAACTGCACATATGCAAAATGTAGCCTTGCAGCTTTATATACAGCTAACGGGGAAATCGTGACGCCCAGTTGCATGCCAATTCAACGTGAAATTCACATAATTAATTTACTACCCCACAATGTTCTTTCTTACATGCTCTTCCATGGCTGTATTCATGTTCTTGATTGTATGTGCATATTGGTGACTTGATTAAATTAAACAGAAAGAAAAACCTTTTCGTCATAATGTTGGCCACAACGTCCTCGTCATTGTTGCCATTGTTTTGTTCCCTTTTGTTTTTAGCATTCGTGATTGATTGTATTTAATTGTCTACTTATTGTTGGATTTGCTTTTCAATTTAATGTTCACCTTCTAAAAATACTTAGGTAACACAATCTTTGTTTTTAAATGAGGGTAGAAGCGAGTCAAACTCATGCATGTTTTATGGATGTTGTTCTCCATGATTTATTAAAATGCCGCTTTTAATTTTAGTCGTATAAAACGAAGTTATACAAATTATAATAATACAACAGACACATGTTTCTGTGTGAGAATACTGGAATAATAAAACCACACAACTCCGTTTCTGCGTAGTGAATGACGTCATTAACAGCGCTCACCATGTTAATTGTAATCGCGCAAGCGCCAGTAATGTTCTGAGTGAATTTTGGAGATTCCAGGTGATACACGTATTACAGACAAGGTATGTTAGGTGTGGCAAAGTATTGCGAAAACATCTTTTAAAAACAATCAATTAAAAGAGATAACCAACCACTCCTCTTACGGGAACAAATGAGCAAGAAAGACATGAGGCCCAAATATAAGCGGTCAATCAGCTGGCTTTTTGATATAAATAGCGAAATTAATCTAGTCAGTTTATACGTTATCTTCCCTCAATTCACGTTACAATTTTTTTTGTCGAATAGACCTATCACCATAACTAAAAAAAACACACAGAAAAAACTTTTCCATAACTTTAAATGGGAAATTATAACACGGTTTTCCTAGTTATCACCAGAACTATATACAGAAACACAACATATACATAAAATAAATAATAAGTTAATTGTAATTAAGCTTTATTGTACGTGACGAGTTTTTTACACATGACGATTGACTGAAACCGGGCGTGGGTTCAGTTTATTTTAATTCCACTCATTGTGAGGAATCCAAAAATATGGTCATATATGTTTTATTTTTATTCGGGGAAATCGGTCCATAAGTCGAAATTGTGACATAAAACTGTAAATCGGGGGATTTCGATAAATGTAATGAATGCGGACAGTTTTTAACGTTTAACACGAAAATGTAACAAGCCGTCATGTTTTATTCAGAACGTTCACAGCTTTAGGAGAGGCCTTCGACCCTTGACAGGTGATGACAAGAAACTTCTACATAACATTAAAGGACTTAATTCTTACGTATATATATAAACACGCTACGTCTATACAGCGTAATGCCATGTTGCAGAAAGGTATAAGAAGCAAAAAATGCGGAAATTACTTTGTAGACTCAGTCACATTATATCCTGTGTAAAATTCTTCTGTAAATTTTAAAAAGGTTACTTTAATGTCCCATTAATTATTGATTTTCATTTGAGCTCCCATTGTGCGGTGAAAAGTTCCATCTCTGTACGGTTTGCAAAAGCCATTTCCTTCTTCCAGAGTCTATACTGGAAATTCAGTGGTGTCAATCTTCTTTAGACTCATCACCATTCTCATCTGCAAATGCAAGAGGAAAGCTTTCAAAGTAGATCAGGATATTTAAAACTCAAGCCTATTCAGAATATCAGTTTTTACCGACTGTCAGTCAGAGGTGATCTGATTTAAACACAGATCTCCATGTTTCTGAACGCTTGGGATATCATGTGAGCTGATGAGATCCTGGCATAATTGAAACCTTGGATAACTTTGGAGAGATTCAATCCTTGTCTCGATGGTCATTGTTCAACAAGACCTACATACTTGATGGAGGATGGTAACTGTGAGGGGTGAGAATACTGGAGGGTATGGGTAGTGGTTTGTCTCAGTGGATGAAAGTGAAGGCTGAGCAGCAGATACCTGCAAATAACATAGGGTGCATCTTCATGACTTTCTTCAAAGCACTGAGCACAGTACCGGTCCCCATGGTAGAAGATGGGTCTCTTTCCTTGCTGTATGTATCTGTGATCTGTCAGTCACATACACAGTCAAATCAGATGTTAAGTTAGACTGGTGACAGAAAACATGCATAAAGAATAATGGTATAAGGATATGTTTATCCAAATCTGTATCCTCAAAATTAAAGTATAATGGATTTGCAGCTTACTGCTCGACAAGTAACTCATGTTGCATTGATTTTTATATTGATATTTTTTCCCCCTTATATGTTTCCTGTGACGGTGAATTCAAAGTGTGACATATTCAGGTGCATGGCCATCGCTGTGGGGTCGGGGGCAGGCCATGGGTCATCATGGTAAGATCACCGCGGTAATCCTGGCTGAGTTTATTCTGATAAAGGCCAGACTGATGACTAATCATTTCTTAAGTGAGAGTAATTTTTCACTCACTTTAAAATTCTAATTGGTTGTTAATTCAATCTGGGGGACGTGATAACTATTGTGTGTGCGGGTTTAATAAAAATCAAATACGTTTCATTTACAGTTTACTTCTAATAGTTCTACTTATTGTGCTTTTATCATATTCACATACTGTGTATAGCGTTTAATTTTATACAGCTAGGTATTTTCAAGGGTAGGTCACTGGGATTTAAAATAGCATTCCATCAGTTGCTTTTCCAGTTCTTCAAGTTTTAAAACCAAGTTACTCTTGGTAAAAAGCAGCGAGAGAGGGATTAAAATCTGTTTTCATTTTAGTGCACGTCAGTAATATTTCAGTCCATTGACCAAACTCCTCCAGTCAGCATAACTCAAAGGGTCAGATAAACAGAAACAATATGTAAGATGCGTGCTTAAGTTGCATTTATCAGCATTTGGCAAATTTTGTAGTTTGGTAAAGATTTAGTGGATTCTAAGTATCTTATAATAGGGCAGCAGACTGTGAGATACTTTGTTCAAGTGCTAAATGGTGCCAGAATCGCCTTCTGGAGTCGAATTAGTTTTTATTAAATTAATATTAGTCATGGACAGCCAGGCTCAGCATCTCACCAGGTTCTGGCTGCCATCTTCCCTGGCATGCTGCGCCAAAGACAAAGACCTTTGCAGTCCCGCCAAGGGGGGTAAAACGCAAGGCTTAAGAGGGAAGGGGAGTGGAGGCGGAGACCCAGTCTGAGCAAGAACAGACGCAGGTAGTTGGGGGGCGGGTACAGAAGGAGGCGGGGGCAAGGACTCCAGGCTGAAGGGAATGGGCAGGGTTAGGCCCACCCGAGACCCCAGGGATAAGTCTTGGATGCTTTGGCTGCGTACGATTAACCCTGGGGCCCCTCTGGCACGGGGCCCTGCCATGGCGGGCAAGGGCGGCAGTGGTCCCTTCTTCAAGGTCAGTGCCGAGGGGGGACCTCTGCTCCTGGGTAGGGTCTGTGCAGGAAGTCCTGCGGTAAAGATTATATGAGTTTACATCAGTGAATGAACAAAGTAGGTCTGGGTCATGACTGATTCGATTATATCCAGTAGAATTATAAAGCAGCACAGGTGCCAGCAGATTTGTCTGTGAAGGCTGCGCAAGATGTGGGCCGGACATTTGGTGCCAGGGTTAGGTGTGGGCACCTCCATGTCGCATCTCCTTCCTGACAGCTTCCAGGCCGCCGTGCTGCTCGATGACGCTGTGGATGAGCCAGGAGGTGTGTCTGTCCCGCAGGTGCTTCTCTCGAATGCCTGCTTTTGCAAAGAGCTTCTGCAGAGCTGGATCCAGATTATTAACCTGCCAAACAATATAAGAGATCGCAAGGAAAGCAAAACAAAAAGAGGCAATAAAATGTGTGAAATCAATGAAGGGCCGAGGTCTGATTGTCTATTGTTAACGTAAAAATGTGCTTCACCGAAATGCATCTATCTTTTTGTAACATCACTGGAGTGGCCGTCGCCTGTTTCTGGTCAGTAAATATTCGATGATGTACTTACACACTGAATGGCATTGATTTTGTACAGTTACTTCGCTCTTTTAATGACACTCACATCAAAGCCTTTGTCGTGGGTCCAATTTGCGGGGGTGGAATGCCTGAGAAAGGCATAAATAAAGGTTAGGGGCAAAATACTGTGTAACATACTGTGTTCTGTACTGCTGAGATATGGCACAGTTTTTAAAATTGCCTCTACTTATTAGTGCGTGACTTAATTACTCTGTGTCAGATTTGCGTATTTTTTCTGCTCACTTCGTAGTGGAGGGACAGCTGACATCAGATGGGACTGATGTCTGCTTGAAGAACCAGCTGGAAGAGGAGCCTAGACTTTGTGTCCTGGGTCCATGCTGTTTGGCCCCTGTACACCAGTGAAGGAGACACTCTGATGCAAACAATGCTTATAGCAAACGGTACTTAAGTACGGCAAATAATATGAGCAAATAAAACATGCTGTTCTGTTATTTAAATGCACGGCACACGCGTGAGAAGCTGCAAACGCACCGCGTGCCCTTTCCTTCATGTGCAGGATCTGCATGTCCGCAGCCGTGCGAAACCTTGCAGCTTCTGCCTCGTCTGCGAAGTTCAGACCTGCTTGGCAATCCTGCAGGCGCACAAACAGCAGCGTCTGCGCTAGACAAACTACTGAAGTGTTACAAGTACAGCGTTCCGATCCTCTCTGCGGATTCTCCATCCGTCGCACACGGCAGAGGAAGCGCTAGACGAGATGCCAATCCGTCACGGGACGTGCACTCAGCTATGCCCCTTGGAGATGCTAATTAGCCTCCCTGCATGAATTCGGACTGTGGGAGGAAGCAGCACACCCAGGCAAAACCCACACGGCATGGGGAGAACAATGCAAGTGACACACAGAGAACGGAGGGAACACTCAAGTCTCAAGCCTTGAAGGTGAGACGCATCAGAGCTGCCTACTGAGCCATAATTGTTGTCTGGGACTTATAAAATTGTATTCATTACAGCTTTATTCATCATTTCTCCCTGTCTCAGTCACTCAAGCATTGCAACCTACTTAAAAACCACTTTAAAAAACAATATATATATATATAATTCCAAATTTTGTGCACAATGAGAGGCTGATTGGGTGGAGGGGGTGGGATTTGTTCTCACATCTGCAAAGAAGCTGTGGAAGAAAGGGCGGGGGGCAGAGTACTTGAATGTGGTGTAGAGCTCCTGTTCCCATAACAATTTTCCTCTCTGGGGGAGACAGGGGAGAGAGAGAGAGAGGGAGAAAAAAAAATGATTCAGTCATCTCGGGACACAGCAGAATTATAACAGCGGATGAAAAGGACAGAAAGGTGACTGCAGGAGGAGGGAGATGATCAAGGCAGCTTTGCACACTCCAGCTGCTGAGTCATTCTGACCTTGACGCTGTACAGGCGCAGGAAGCAGGATCTCAGTGTCTGATCCCTGACCAGGCACATCACCCCCCCATCCTTATAACGCCAGGCGGGCTTCCCAGCGCTGGGTTCTGAGCGGGCTTCATACACCTGGGCCACAGCACACGCCACTGCCTGCGATGGGGACAGCCGAGGTTAGGAGGGAGGACACAGCGTGAAGCATTATCAGCACGAACACTTTACCAAGCCATAATCCATCAATGCAATTGTTAACAGGGCCTCTGATGAGTTACTCTGCCCCTAAAATGTCATGTCAAGTGACCTGCTGGTTCAGTGGTTAGCGCTGTTCGCTTGCACCTGCAGATCCGGGGGTTTTGAATCCTGCCTGTGTTCTGTGCGTGTGGAGTTTGCGTGTTTTCCTGTGCTGCACAGGTTTGACCCTGCAGTCCAAGGACATGCAGTCGAGCTAACTGTATGATTGATCCCATTTAGGGGGGACTTGAACCTCGTGTCCTGTGATGCCTAAGATTGGATCCAAATGACTTTCACCAGGATATGTGGTTAGAAAATGAACGACTGTCAGATACTGTATGATAATATAACATCAATTGTAATTTATTATTATTAGAGTTATTGGACACTGCCGTGACACTTGGTTTCAATGTTCCATTCATCCATCCGTTCAACTTCCAACTGTTTATCTTAGGAAAGGCCTCAGGTCCATCCATACAATGCAAATTGAATCTAAAGTGAGATTCTCAAATCAAAACTTTGATAACATCCGTTTTATATTTATTGTTATTCATTTTGATCATGATTACACTGACACACAGAGTAGCTGGGACCGGTCTTTCCAGCTTCTGCTTTCTCGTGTTGTCCTGTGTTTTCATGGTAACCTCTGCTTCTATGCTGCTGAGTTACAGGGTGTCACTTATATTGTAGATATTTATTCAAGTGATACATAGAGGCTGTCTTGGGGGGGGGGGGGGGGGGGGGGGGGG
>JAODLC010000113.1:27250571-27262673 GCA_026781145.1 Hippopotamyrus pictus
CTAAGCGTCACTGTTAAGCGTCGTAAATATATTTTTTATCCTGACGGATGTTTACTATTATGTATATACTGTATATTAGGCTATATGGTGAATTTCCGAAACAGCTACCAAAATGTTTAATATTTTTTAGAATCTTAAACTGGTTAAGAATTTTTTAAGGAAGACTCTTTATACTACCCAAATTAGACAGTAGATTTTTATATAATTTTTACAATAGTTTTTTACGAGGACTGAGCTCGCAGTAGCACGACCGTTAAACGCCTAAAATGAAACATGTGCATACGAATGTTGATACAATTTTATAGATCAAAACTAAACTTCTTATGGTATTTTCCGAAATCTTGCATTCTCAACCCAAAAATGTGTTCTTAAGGTAACTGCTCTCTTAATGAGTTATTTTTTTATAATGTGAATTTATGATCTTTTGACATATAAAGGCGGCTTTATGGCACATTTTCTGACACTCAGGCCTGTAAACCCGTATGCCTTTTTCTGGCTCTTTATCCTCCTGTGTTACAGGTGGTAGCCAACCTTTCAACCCTTCAGCCAAAATAACTTCCCAACAGGAAGAACAGCCAGTTTCCTCCCCAAGAAGCGTTAAGGTTTCTTGTTATAGGACTTCTGAAATGCTGGAAAAAGTTTTCATATAACAGTTTGGTTGCATCTTTTAATGGACATTTTGAGGTTCAGAGGTTATATCCTTATGTTTGGAGGGAGATACTGCATTTGTATCCACTCCAAACCTCAGTACCTAATCACTAGCTTTTGGTTTTCATTTTGAACTAAGTTTAAAATAAGTGGAGCAATGCACTATGAATAAGGGTGAAATCACACTTTACCCTCACAGAAAAGGAATAATTAAAGTCTGCTGGAACCACAAGTAAACAAGCACTATATAAATCAAGCGTGTATCTCCGAGACTTGATAACTCACAAGAGCATTGACACAGTGGTTGGGTATAATATTCCGTTCATTCAACAGCAGAGTATTTCCTTGTTCATTTGTTGGTCTCGTTTTCCGTTCCTTCTGTAAGCCACTGTTTTCACACTATTAGAGGAATACAAAGACTGGAGCGTCAGAGGAGAAAAACTGCATTTTTTATTTTTTTTTTTATGAACCAGGGGCAATTGTGCGTGCACGCATGTCTGTTTCTGTGCCTGTCCAAGTGTGCAGTTTAGCCTGACAATTATGCAATTCCTCAGTCTGAATCACATCCGGCGCAAGCTGAAAATAGCGAAACCACAGTGTGACACCGAAGCACTGCGGCAGGCTGGACTCGAGGGCCGATGCGCTCACTTAGCCACACTGCACCGGGCCACCAGGCCAGAAGAGCAGCCATGTCTCAAAGAGGACACAGCAAGTGGCTACTCTCAGACTCAAAAAGGGTCAAATCAAGATGACTGCAATGACATGACTTCAGCTGCCCTGCTGGTGTCTGGTGCCAGTGAGCAGTGAGTCTGTGGCACCAGTGTGGTGGAGCAGAAGTCCGTTATAGAATAGAATAGTGATATTTTATTGCACCTGTGGGATTTTCTCTTTTCCTCTAGAAAATTTTGATCTCCATGAGACACACATTCCACTGATAGCAAGCTTGGGGGGTCACAGTATAGGGTGCAAACTTCCCTGAAGCTAGGGGTTAAGGACCTTAGTCAAGGGCCACAAACGGGGGGCTATTCTGCCAAGGCTCAGTCTGGTGCCCTTTCGGTCACTGGCAAGGCCCAGAGGCTTAGCTTGGTGAGTCACACACCGCCTGTCAGCGGTTCGTCATTTAAGCTGCCACGTCAAAGCGCGGCCAATCAGTGTTCACATTTAGCAGAACAGGGTCAGAGGTAGCTGAGGAGGAGGCAGGCAAGCGGTGGAAAAAGTAGTTTCAAATAAAAAATAGGCAGACTTTGAAATTTTACATTCCAGTAATTTGATTAAAAAAAAACCCAACACCTCCTTTTTTTTATTAGCACAGGATGTGGTCAGCTGTTCATTAAGAACCCCACACACACACTGCAGCACTTTGCCACACACGTGGTAATAGACGTGTCAAAATGTAGCACACACACACACGATATAACAGATGTATCCACATGTGGTAATAAACACAGACTTAACAGACAGATCTACCGACCCACACACAGATGTAACAATCAGACCTACACTATGATCACACACTAGTACCATGAAACAAGCCAAACAAGTGAATATATGTGAATAAATAGTTTGACACTGCTGCTGAAGCCCCTGTACTGACCAATCACAGCAAGGTTTCCGCTTCCCCAAAGATGAGCACCAATCACAGCAAGGTTTCCACTTCCCAAGAGAAGAGCACCAATCACAGCAAGGTTTCTGCTTCCCCAGAGATGAGCACCAATCACAGCAAGGTTTCTGCTTCCCCATAGATGACCCCTGGGGGGCTGTGATGTCAATGACCAGAAGACTAAAGGATTTGAAGTGACGGGGGGTACCTTAGGCTTGGGGATTGGGTTCAACCCAAGAAGATCTCCCGTCTTGGGGGGCCTGCTTATTGAGGTGTATGAGATTTCATCCAAGCTTCTCAGGTTAAATATCTGCCTGTATGAACAGTAGTGAGCGTGTGGATTTGAAAGCTGTGTATGTGACATAAGGCCCTTTCCCACCAAAGTTCAGTACAGGTATCCCCCGGTCTACATTATGTTCTGTTAAAAAGGACGTTAAATGATTTGGAAGGTGATCGAATATTACCATGGTCACGTAGAAAGCTTAGGCTGCTCTATCCTGCCATGGTGTAAGATGCCTTTAATTACTGTGATAATTAGTTTAGATACTTTGCAGATAGTGCTGTATTTTAAACTTTACTATGGATTATTAAAGCACAATATGAAAACATTTAGTTCAGTACAGTACTGTACAATAATTTTTCTTATCTTTTTTATCTTTCATAAAACAGGAAATATACACATAAGCAAGCAATTAACATAAAAATCTATAACAATTAGTAAGTAAAATATGGTTAGCTAGAGTTCATTACAGTACTGTAACATTATGTCAGGCAGTTCTGTGCAGTACAGTGACTTTGTTGGCTGACAGTGCTATCTACTTCTTACTCTCTCTCTACCTACTGCCTGCCCGCTCCCTACCTACCGCCTGCCCGCTTCCTACCTACTGCCTGCCCGCTCCCTACCTACAACCTGCCCGCTCCCTATCTACTGCCTGCCCGCTCCCTACCTACAATCTGCCCGCTCCCTACCTACCGCCTGCTCGCTCCCTACCTACAAGCTGCCCTCTCCCTACCTACCGCCTGCCCGCTCCCTACCTACCGCCTACCCGCTCCCTACCTACAACCTGCCCGCTCCCTACCTACCGCCTGCCCTCTCCCTACCTACAACCTGCCCGCTCCCTATCTACCGCCTGCCCGCTCCCTACCTACAACCTGCCCTCTCCCTACCTACAACCTGCCCTCTCCCTACCTACCGCCTGCCCGCTCCCTACCTACCGCCTACCCACTCCCTACCTACAGTGCAGCCTGCCCTCTCCTTACCTACCGCCTGCCTGCTCCCTACCTACAGCGCTTAGGCTCACTAATATCAAAAGGCTTAGAACATGCAGGATGCTTCGGAGCCATCGTAGGGCTTAAAACAAAACAAAAACAACTGAATCACAAGCATTGCATGCGATACACAGCGAACTGTGACGTGTCGGGGAAAAATCCGCGATATAGTGGGGGTACAATAGCCGAACCATGATAAAGTGGGGGATCACTGTAATTCAATTTCAATAACCGTAGAAATTCAAATTCAATAAGCGTAGAATGGCTTCAGGAGAGCCGAGAGACATGAGTGCCAGGCAGATAGACGGAATACGGTAAGGCAGATTCTGTATCGAGCAAGGCTCACGAAATTAGAGACAAAGCCACAACGGGAAAGTAGGGGGGGTCATACTGTAGCTTGGAGAGCAAGAGGCCCCCCTGCCTGGCCCCATAACCCCGAGACATGCCAGCTCTGCTCGAGTAAGCAGATTAGACATGTGGGCTGATACTTTGGGAGGGGATAAAGATGAGCGGGATGTGATCCCATTCCCCGCAGGGTTTGGCAGGTTCACCCATAGGGTTATGCCATTCAGACCGGGTCTTCTTACCACCGCCCCCCCATTACGAATCACAATATTTATTGTATGACACTACATTCATTAAAATCAGTGTTTTCTGTTAAGCAGGAAGGGGCACAGACTTCTAAAGTACCTGTTTTATTGTGTATGCCTCGTGTTAAGAGACATCATAGATACAACACATAGGAACATGCTTTCCAGCAAATGCTGAATAATAATAATAATAATAATAATGATAATAATGATAATAATAATAATAATAATAGCGCTTCAACCAACAACCTTCCAATGACAAACACAGAGACTTAGCTTGCGAAGCCATTCACCAACCAAGCCAGGTAACTGGATCGCTGGAGGGATGGCGTTTGAAAATGGCCAATGCAGTGATGTCATACAACGAAGACTGTGATTGGTTAACGACATGAAACATAAGCCCCTTCCTTGTTGACCCAGGGACATGTCGAACTTGGCAAAATCAAAATGTCCCTGTCTTCTACACGGTCATGGGTACATCACAGTTATCTCATGCTAACGATCATGGTGAAACAGGGAAGACCATGTGGGGGGTTTTCGGAGGGGGGGCAGACTGAGCTCTCTGCTTTTTCCAACAGATGTTTAGCTCAGGAAGTGGCCTCTGACATTTTAAAGGCGATCTGGGGTATTTGGCGGGTAACACAGCTCTGCATTTAGCCAGTGCCCTAGTCTTAAATAATAATGACAGTGAAAAATTTCCATGAAGCTATTTTTGTTGGCCTGTTTATTTGGTACACCTGCTTGTTAATGTGGTCTGAGTGATATATTTGATGTGTGATTAGAGAGTTTTGAACATGTATTATTGTTGGTGCCATATATGGTGGTTATGGTATCTCAGAAACAGTAGAACAGCAGTCCAATTGGGATTTTCACATCCATTCAGCAGCACTTCTGTGGGCAATAAACCTTGTCAGTGAGGGAGAAGGATGGCAAGACTTGTTAGATTTACCAGGGATGCCACAAGTGTAAAAATAACTGTTCAGGGCTGGGGTTCCCAAAAATGATCATTCTTAGCCGATAAGGAACAAGATAACGAACCACGTAGGAAAAGAACAAGATTTGCAAGTGATTCCCAAAACCCTTCATTATTCCAGAATTAACAAATAAACTTTAAGTAGTACTTTGCTGGCTCCTCCCCAGCCTACAGGTGTTACAACGTGCCCTTTTTGCACTGATCAGTACCCCATATTATAGCTTTATATTGCAACATTGACTTCATATTATCATTATTACATCAGCAGCCTTATCACGATGTCCAAAAAAGGGCGTCATTGTCTTTTCTGATCAGTTTTGGCCGATCTCTCTGTCTGAGACAGGACAGCAGGCTAAAGTTCAAATAAAGTACGACAGAAAATAATGAGTGGGTCAGACTACTCATAAATTTCCATGCAAGATCACAAACTACTTTAGCTAGGAAAAGGATTTCAGAAACACTCGCCAATTAACGATGATCTTAAGTGCTAGATAATTAACTACTTTTCAGGAAGCCCAGCCCAGTACTACAGTGGGGTTAAGAAAGGCTTCAAGGCCAAAAAGAGGTCCTACCCAGTACTAGTTATATGTACCTAATTTTTTGACCATTGGGTCAAATTGACTTTGTCAATAATGAGTTCATAATAAGATAATACTATGCATGGCATTACATAATTATATATCAATTAATTATACATGCTGCAAACTTTTGCATCAGTAACATACAGCATGTTAACATGTTTTTAAAAAGGTGTGTTTTCATTAATTAGGTTATTATAAAAAATCATTTACGTTTTGCTTGATAGTATAACTGGCATGTTTTATTAGGTTATTAATGTATATTCAGCTGGATAGTGACATGTTTTATTGATTATAACTGTATACTTAGCTAAATAAGGTTTGTTTCACTGAAATGTTTTATTAGTTAAATAATGTAGGCCTATATTTAGCTATTTATACATAGCTATCAGCATGTTTTATTGATTATAACCATAAATATAGGTCCAGAGAGATTTGGTTTATTGATTATTACAGTACATTGCCATGGTAAATCGAAAATATTAGGGATTTTGCTTTACTGATACGCAGTTAATTGCAAACCTAATTATGCTATACCTAATCCAAATTATCAGGCACAGACTGACGCAGTAACTATACATACTATAATGCTGAACAGCTAATGGCTTATATGGAGATTTATTGTGTTATAAAGTTATAACTGTTAGTAAGAAGGGTACGCACAGGTAACAGGGGTCCCCTCTCAATACACTCTATACAGTGATATATAGCACTTCTAGCGTGAACAAGGTTATACAATTTGCTGCCAATTAAAGTGTTAAAGCTGTTGTTTCAGCTATGCTTCGGTATGACGGTATATGAAGAATTCATACCATACAGGAAATTAATATCAGTATTCTGGTTCAGCCCGGCACTAATATATACACTAAAAGTATGATATCATGCCTGTCAATGTTTGTCAGCTTAACTGTTTCAAAACCGCTCCTAAAATCACCCCCATATTTGCAATAACTGTCCCATACACCCATGTATTTTTTGCCTTGACCGCTACCCCACCTCATATGGCAAATCAATACCACAATGACTTACATTAATTAATTGAGCGGATGGTGAAATTTAATAAATACATGGAATGGCTGAGGTGCCCCTGTGGAGAGGTTTGGGACCTGAAGCGGTGTTCATCTAGCCGTTCAACTAGATATCAGTAACCTTTCAGAGAACAGAGGAATTTGTATTACTTTCTTATGTTTGCTGTTAATTTTCCTATGTTCTAATGCTAAATTGTATTTTTTGCTCTGAGCACATAGACACCTACTACTCAGATAAAGAACTTCAAACATTTCCTTTGATTGCCTGAGACATACAGTACACAGTTCTGTATATATTATACATATATGCCATTATATATTTCTGTTCAGTTTTAATTTTTTTCCCACTGGTACTTTTGTAAAAAAAAAAAAATGTGTACATGTACCACACATGTCATTTTTTTTTTACTGGTTTTACTGGTTTGCTGTTTTTATATGTCGGGCCCAGTGGCGCAGAGGGCAGCTCTGAAAAGTATGTCAGCATTTTGGGTTAGTCTCCGGCATTCTAAGGGTCTTCAGCCTTTGCTATTCACACAGTTACCATCAAGGCAAACTTTGCTGTTGGCTTATTAAAGGGAAATTGGCGATGATGACTTGCCCAGGAAGACCATCGCTGAGCTGCTGAAAGAGCCTCCAGGACACCTTACACTGACAGATAGACAAATAGATCTATCACAGGCTGCGGGAGAGACAGGAGGGCCCAGAGTCTGAAGGCTGGTTACCATGGAGGAGTGGAAGGGTAAGGGGGAGCCGGAATGTGAGGGATGGTGTGGGCCAGGGGCCTCTAGGGGCAGGGGGGGAGGGGTGGGTTTTCTGCTGTGAGGATTCGGGGCCTTCCCCGGATCACTCCCTCAGGAAGCCACCTGGAATTTGCGGAATGCTTGCAGCACAGAGAGGGAGGCAACAGCAGCCAGAGCAGATGTCCGAGGACAGAGGCAGGGAGAGAAAGTGCGGACTAGGCGTGGGAGGCAGGGAAAGATGTGTGTTTGGGGTGGGAGGCAGGGAGATGTGTGTTTGGGGTGGGAGGAAGGGAGAGATGTGTGTTTGGGGTGGGAGGCAGGGAAATGTGTGTTTGGTGTGGGAGGCAGGGAAATGTGTGTTTGGTGTGGGAGGCAGGGAGAGATGTGTGCTTGGGGTGGGAAACGGAGAGAAAGTGTGTGTTTGGGTGGGAGGCAGGGAAATGTATGTTTGGGGTGGAAGGCAGTGAGAGATGTGTGCTTGGTGTGGGAGGCAGGGAGAGATGTGTGCTTGGGGTTAGAGGCAGGGAAATGTATGTTTGAGGTGGGAGGCAGGGAGATGTGTGTGCTTGGGGTGGGAGGCAGGGAGAGAAAGTGTTTGTTTGGGGTGGGGGGGTGTGCTAACTGCCCCTTCTGCTTTGTCACTCTTTGAACAGTCTGTCACATTAAAGGCTTGGGAAGCCATAGCAGCAAGGGGGGAAATCTGTTCTGCCTGCAAAACAGATACCTGCAGAGGAGATGCAGGCCAGCATTTAAGAGGAGGTACCCAGTTAAGTGCTTTGGGACAACCACTGGGAAAGGCGCTATATAAAAATAAGTTGAACTGAATTACAATGTGCTGAAGGTAGATATGGCGCTGGGGGGAGTAATAGTTACACTGGGAAAAGTATTTATGTACAGTCAGTTAACCTACATCTCACCAGTGATCAATTACAAATGAACACACACAGATTACAGATTAACAGAGCAGTCTCTACATTACTCACAAACACACTTCACTGCGCACCCAGCATCACATTCAGCGACTTCCCAGTACATGCCATGTCACAGCAGGATGCTGGCCAGCCGCCCCATTTGCTACGAAATGAACGGGGAGCTACGAGGGCCGTAAATTTCCCATGGTGAGGCGCTTACTGCTTTCTAGCACCTGATAAACATCTACACATCTTCTGAAGAAGCCTTCACATCTTTTCAGACCAAAAAAACACCTGTTCGGTTAACTCCTAATGTTTAATAGCAACACTCAGATGCTCTGTTTAAAATGTTACAGATACTGTTATATAAGCAGACTGTGGCTATACTTAAGCTTTGTGTGTATGAAGCAATCATGTGCTCCCCTCGGCCCTGCATTTCCTGGTAGACTATCTTGGTTGCTCTGCTTACTCTCAGTCCCAGCTAGAATCACTCAGAATAAGTCAAAGGTATGCTTTAATGTGGTCAGGAAGATACAAGCCGCTGCTTCTCTGGTCGATTGTAGCTTTTTAAAGGTCAGCCCTGTGAAAAGCGGAACTGTGTGATCCAGGGGCTGCCTCTGAAACACGCCATACCAGGGAGGAACCAAAAGCCTATGAACTATTCATCAATCTCTGCTGCTTTGCGAAAGCCAAAATGTGACTCAGATAAATAAGTTGTCTGTGTGGACTTCACTGTTTCTTCCGTCACGCTGCAGCCCCCCTCCCCCCCAGGGTCACACGCCGCCGCAGTGATATCAGATGTGTCTGTGTCACAGCGCGGGGCCTGTCGAGATGGGCCTGCGGTGACCTCTGCTGTGAGGAGCACGTGGGCGAGGCGGTCTCGACGATTCAGCCGCTCCCCTGTCCGAAACGGGCCGTTTTTCGCGAGTGCGTCATTCCTGTGGCCCCTTTACCCCAGCCTTTCTCACCTCATCTACTTGTCTATGGAAAAAGAATGTTTCCCTCGTTCTCTGCCTCACACACTAGGCCCGTTTTGCATGAGACCTGGCTACTTCGGGTGTAAATGAACCTGCGCTATTGAGGTGGACCCGAAAGTACAGTAAATAAATTTCCAGTTTCATAGTTTTGCCTGAGCATTGAATGTGTTCGCTGCAGCATCAGGTCTTACCAGGGTCACCTGACATTCAGAGGCTTAAACTCTGACCCCACTTCCCTCTGTCCCCCTCCAGGAAGTGCGCACCCATGGGCACATGTGAAAGTGCATACACTTGCACACAAGGCTCGCACACTTCTCAGGGACCTCTCACACCAGTAACTGCCGGTGACTAAGAAACACCAGACATAAGGGAAAGAAAAAAAATACACCTCAAATAGCGGCTGTCTGTAGCGCTGAGCACGTATGCGCAGGTTTCCACATGCTCTGAGTGCAGCCAGGCCAGGCCGCGATTTTCCTACACGCTCCCCGGTGGGGGGGACGGGGGTGGGAGGACAGGCAGCACTGGAAACACAGCGACACTCGCCTCGGGCCGGGTTTGCCGCCAGACAGCAGACTTTCCAAAACAGGAAAAAAAAATCCCTGCAGCACTATCTACGGTAAAAGTTGCAGAGAAAGGAGCAGCTGAAGGAGCAGCCGGAGGAGCAGCAGGAGGAGCAGCTGAAGGAGCAGCAGGAGGAGCAGCCGGAGGAGCACGGTGGCATGTCTGCTAGCCCCAGGTGGCCTGGGGGTCTTGCTCCTGCCCTGGAGCCAGATGCAGTTAAAATTAGGTTATAATAAATAAGAAATGTCCAACTAGTCCAAACAGATTGTTCTTATATGAATTTATAAGAATATGACAATGGCTTTGTAGAATATATTATATAAATTTTAAAATAGAAAAATTTGTAGGTGCTGGTGTCTAACAAGGTACTATACTTTGTGTTTAAAGGAGACCCAGCTGTTCTGAATGGCCAGTGTTTGCTTATGTCACTTCTCTAGCAGATCCTTATCCAAAGTGATATACTGAAGTATGTGGGGGTTAAGGATCATGCAGATACTAGGATCTGAACCAGCAACACAGTACCGAGTCAGATACCCAGTCGTAACCCAGCGAGCCACACGCAGCCCGTCTCGTAGGGCCGTGTCATAGGCAGCGGTCCATCCTCCTCACCTCCCCAGCCTGCGTGTGGTGAAACCAGATGGGTGGCAGTTCACGACACCGCAGGGAAACTCCGGCACGCTGCCGTGAGGGCACCTCGTGCATTTTCTGAACACATTCGTGAAAACTGGCAAGAACGCCCACCACTTTCAACAACAACAAGCTCAAAAGGGTGGGAGGATGTAAGGAAAAGAAAGGCTATGAATAGCCCAGCCTGGAGGAGTGCGGAAATGATTTGTACCGCAATCTCGATTTCTGTGTTATTCAGTAACTCTCCCTGTCATGCAAGAGTCACAGATAATACCACATAAGCACAAGTTGGCTGTGATGCGCTGCATGGACAATGAGAATCAGACCTGAGTGGCTCATACTTTCCTTATTTAGTCACATTCTCTGTGAAACACATGTTCAGGTTTGAGCAAGCTGAGGAATCACATAACAGGGGTGGCCGGAGTCTGTGGGGTAATTGGGGTTAAAAGCCCCACTTGAAGAGGGGTATTATTTTGTCAGTCCCAGGGTTTGAACCGGTGACCTTCTGATCATTACCACAAAAGCCAAACCCACAGAGCTGCCCACCATCCCAGAGCAGAACCCAACACAAATAGTTACTTTTTAGTTAGTCTGTCAGCATGAAGCTAATGCTGTAGAGCTGTAGATTCATTTATCTATGTATTAATGAGTATATTCTAATCAATCATTTAGTTATTTATAAATTAATAACAGCGATCCAGTCATAAACTTAGTAGTGCTGTTGTGTCATTTTGTACAGACGCTCATACTGTAAATCAGAGCCCTTACATTACTCAGAAGAGTCCTCAATGAATAACATTTTAGAGGGAAAAAAATAACATCTTATTGTATGCAGAAAAAAGACAGTATACAATGAACTTACGAATCACTGAGAAGTATAGGAAAATGTTAAATCCAGGTTTAATCGTGGTACGCTTAAGGCTATGCTGAGCAGCAGGCTGCTTTCAGGTTCAAGACTGCAGTAGGCAAGAATAAGGTGACATAGGAGACACTGGGAACAACCTAAAACCAGCCAGGTACAGGGCAGAATGGACTTTCTAATGCCAGAGATAACTGCTAACTTATCTGATAGATTCTCATGAATTGGAAGGTGACCTCAAGTGACCTTCAAAGGGAATGGGAAACATTAAGTGCAGGTGTGAAGTGTCCTGCTAGGATAGTTTGTATCAGGCTCCTAGAAGCAGGAATGAAAGTCCCATAAAGTAAGGAAGAAGCCCTTCATTAATGAGAAACAGAGAAGAACCAGGCTGCAGTTTGCATATAATTTATACAGTATGTATTCAGTATATGTACACACACATACGTATATATTATTCACATATATATATTAGTGCTGTCAAACGATTTAAATTTTTAATCAGATCAATCACAAGGTTGCTGTGGATTAATTTCGATTACGATTAAATATGATTCATTTTTAATCTATATTAATCGCAATTCATTTTGCACGAGCAAACAGACTCAAGAAAAAAGGTAATATATATGCACTTAACATGTTTATTGAACATCTTTGAACACGAGTTAGATGCATTCCATCTGCCACAGAAGTGCAATACCATGGACCCATATCAAAAAGCAAGATTTTTTGCTTAGCCGGACA
>JAODLC010000113.1:27276872-27287437 GCA_026781145.1 Hippopotamyrus pictus
ATTGGTGGGGGGCGGCGGGAGGGTGAATAGGATCGGGTACAGAAACAACCTCAATGGGCGATTCATCAGTAAACTTAAAAAAATTAACCAATTAATAAGCAAATGATCTGACATAATAACCTTGCCTGTCACCTGGGTGAAGCTTTTATGGCAGAATGATATCCGGTAACCAGGCAGACCCACAGTGACCCTGGGCTACCGACCGTTGCGTGATTCCATCTGAGAGGGTCCTTGCAAGAGCAACTCCGCTTAGTACACAGGCCAGCTCAGGCCCAGACACTGCAGTAAATACACAGTGATGTCTGCTTTAAAATACGAGTGCAATGCTGCATACACAGCGTCATCATTAACATACTGAAAACCCGCAAGTGTATGATTTATGATTTATCCAAATGAGAGCCATATTCTGGGTGAGCTGCATGAGGTGGCCCTTCTACAGAACCGCCCAGCCCCTTCCTGGACGTGCTTCACAAAACGCTGGCGGGAGGGCAGGGGGAGACAGCCAGGGGCGCGTCCCGTAACGTGAGGAGTGCGGCCGGGGCGTCCGGCAGAGCTGTGGCTCTCGTTTGAGGAGCTGCTGGGCGCGATCCTCACTCCGCTGCCCTGGCAGGGCGCTGGAGGGCCGTGCGTCACTCCCGGCGTCACGGCCAGTCAGAACAATGTGTTTATAATCAAAATAACTGAATTAATAGGAAAGCCTTGGTTTGTGACGTGGACTCTGTGGATGAGGCAGGCGGATGGCGAGTACAGATGTGTGGCCTCTGGAAGCTGAGGACATGGCTGTGAGGCCCGACCGGGGCCGTGTGGGGGTGAGAGCTGTATGTACTGCTCTAATCTGGACAAAACCTGCGGACTCTGATGATGTAATCCAGGGGAGCCTCCCCACATCCTGTTCAACCCCCATCCCTCCGTCCTCTGTTGTGAACCCCCAGGACAGAGGCCCAGTCTCACTTACAAACAAAGCATAAGCATTGGTTTGCATCTCTGTTTCTTTTTCAGACCGCGTGGTCATCATGCCCTCCCTGTATTCTACACAGATACACGCCTCCGTGTGTGTCCGCGAGGCCGGGGAGTGCGTGGAAAAAAAAAATTGGAGAAAGTTGTTGGAGCTGAACTATGCACCACCAGGGTTCCGGATCGCTATTATCCCAGAAAACTTTTTCTGCTTCCCTTTTCCCACAAGCTCAGTGTACGCTTTTGAGAAACTCTGTGAATCAATAATAGATCATTACTTTCTGCTATTCATGCAGATAGTCCCCATCCAGCCATAAAGCACCAACCATGAGATAATCTTTGCAGGTTGCCCCAGAGATAGTAGGGTGGTCAGGGCACCCTGTGTGTCTACTGCCATTACCTTAAGTCAGTGTTTCCCAACCCGGTCCTCAGGGACCCAAAGTCTGTGCATGTTTTTGCTCCCTCCCAGCTCCCTACTAGACAGTTCATATTTTTTGCTCCCTATTGGGAACTGGGAGGGACCAACAATGTGGACTGTCTGCGGGTCCCCAAAGATCACACAGTAGATCATGTCCTCTTGGAATCAGCACTTGTAAGTGTGTATCTGTTTGGGATTTTAACATGCTGTCTAATAAGTACTGAAGTAGAGCTGTCAAACGTCCATCACTAAGCAAAGCTGAAAGAAACCCAAGGAAGTGTATCCCCATCGCCCCTACGTCACGCACAGTAAAACAAGGACAACTATTTTATAAACTAGACAAGAAGGCATCAGAACAGCCACCCTGCTCCACTGCTTTCAACTTTTGGGTTAATTAGCGTTGCCACATGCTAATGGCCGCACAATGTCTCTGAAATTCGCTGAAGCTCTTCGTCCGTGATGATAGTAACATTACCAAGAGATAGACATGTAAATATTTGGTAGTGTATAATAAGACTAGTCTCCCAGTCTGATGATAGATGAAGGACAGACTGTAGATTGGACCGCAGCTGGTCCTGCCATCTGTGTGGTCCAGATTTGACCGTGCCCTGTTCTAACCCAGGCCTGAGTCATTCACATCCCAGTTGTGAGACAATTCCACAAAACAACATACGACCAGTGAAAAGGAGGCGGGGCTGTCAGTGGAATCTGAGGCCATGGGAATCAAGATCGGAATAACTGAGAACTGAGGGAACTTCAGAGAATGGAAATGAAATAAAGGGCAAATCTGTCCCAGTGTGTAACTAGGGACAGTGCAAATCTGTCACTGTGTGGCTCGAGACAGTGAAAATCTGTCTGTGGAGCTGGAGACGATGAAAATCTGTTACTATGTAGCTGAAACATGTCACTCTATAACTGGGGACAGTGCAAATCTGTCACTTTGTAACTGGTGACAGTGCAGATCTGTCTGTGTAGCTAGAGACAGTAAAAATCTGCCACTGCACTAATGGGGACAATGCAAATCAGTCACTGTGTAAGTAGGGACAGGGCAAATCTGTCACCATGTAACTGGAGACAATGCAAATCTATCTGTGTAGCTGGAGACAGTGACGATCTGTTACCATGTAGCTGGAGACAATGCAAACATGTCACTGTGTAACTGGAGACAGTGCAAACCTTTCACTTTATAGCTGGGACAGTGTGAATCTGTCACTGTAGCTGGCAACAGTGCAAATCTGTCACTGTAAGTGGGGACAGTGCAAATTTGTCACTGTGTAACAGGACAATGCAAATCTAACTATGTAGCTGGAGACAGTGAAGATTTGTCACTGTGTAGCTGGAGACAGTGCAAATCTGTCACTGGATAATTGGGGACAGTGCAAATCTGTCACTGTGTTGCTGGGACAGTGTGAATCTGTCACTGTGTAGCTGGCAACAGTGCAAATCTGTCACTGTAAGTGGGGACAGTGCAAATTTGTCACTGTGTAACAGGACAATGCAAATCTAACTATGTAGCTGGAGACAGTGAAGATTTGTCACTGTGTAGCTGGAGACAGTGCAAATCTGTCACTGGATAATTGGGGACAGTGCAAATCTGTCACTGTGTTGCTGGGACAGTGTAAATCTGTCACTGTGTAACTGGGGAAAATGCAAATCAATCACTGTGTAGCTGGGGATAGTGCAGATCTATCACTACGTAATTGGGGACAGTGCAAATCTGTCACTGTGTAGCTGGAGACAGTGGAATTCTGTCACTGCATCTGGGGATAGTAGAACTGACCAAGGAGTTGAACCCCACCAGTGCCCTGTATGTATGAAGTTTACCTGCTTTCCCTGTGTTGTGAGTGTTTCCTTAAGGTACCGCAGTGTCCTCCTGCCAGTGAGGCTGGTTGGTGCCTGTGTGTGTCTGTGCCCTGCAGTGGGCTGGTATGCTGGCCTGTATGTACTCCAGTTTTATGTCCTTTTGCCAGTACAGAGAGAGGAAATTTATTAAACAAGCAAGAGAATTATTAACTGAACAGGAAGCGCACCTTGAAGTAAACTTCAAACCTGAAGAACCCCCAGGAAATTTGCATGCCAGTGCTGGCTAAGGTTTCACAGAAAGACTTTTTAATTTACCATAGGTGGCATCACTGTAGCTTACAGATCAATGCAGTGCAGTTCAATTCAGGCTGTGTATAAAAACCACACAAATGACTGTGTGTCGCATATAAACACTGTGTAACGGCACAGATTGCAGATAAACGCCACGTGAATTCCTGCAGGCTGTGCATAAACACTCTCTCTCAGTGTGGGTGACCTGTGCCAGCAGCCAGTGGGAGAGGATTACCTGTAATGAATGCTGTGGCAGATTTCACCAGTGACTCCCGCTGTGCAATACTACCTAGCATGTGATTACATGTTTTTCTGTTTAATTTTTGCAAGTCTTGTTTTAATTTTGTTTCGCCAGTAGGGTTTGCCCCGTGGTTAAACTCCCCAGATGTTATTCCATTTATAAACGGCGCCCCCTCACCTGACCAAAAAAGAAGTAGAAAAATTATAAATGCACCCAGAAATAAAACCCTGGGGTGGCTTCCCTATGCCAGGCTCCCGCTAACAGCCACATAAAATGAAACACATCTGAATTCCTGCATAAAAAAGAACAATAATTGGATACACATTTTTTTTCTATTATCAGTTGGACTCAGGGCGGAGGAATTCACTGGGAAATGGTTTTCATCCACTGTGATATTTTCTCTCTGCTGTTGGCAGGAGCAGCACTGGAATGCAAAGGGAGAGAGTGAAGAGGAAAAAACCTTCAAATATGAAGTTATTTGACGTGACAATCTTAAAGGGCCATGGCCCCCTTCTCTTTTCAAACAATGCACTGAAATAACCAGCCTTCAGGATGTAATATGAGGGGTCCCAGTCCCCTTTACTGTGGATCAGCCGTTACATCCTCCGCAGCTTCGGAGGCCATTAGCAATCCATAGGGCACTTTTCATTATTTCTTTGGAGCAACCAGCATTTCTTGAGATGCCTTAATGAAGAAACAGAGGAGAATGAAAGCTGAAAAGACAGGGGGACTGACAGGAGAGGGAATTACCTTCACCTTGACACCCCCACCCCATACTACACCAGTGGACTTCCTGTGCAGTACAACACCTTGTCAGTGCCTTCAGCAGTGGGGGGGGGGGGGGGGTGCACAGTTTGTCAAAATATAATTCAATCTGCTGGAAGATCTCAGTTATCAGAAAGGGAATAATGCTGCTAAAAGTCTGGCACTTGAAAGCAAAAAGTGAGTTAGAGATGCTACATTGCAGTGGGCAGAGAGAAGGAGATGCCCTATATGTGCTGTGTGACCTCCAAGGCAATAGGGGGCACCAATGATGCTTTTTTCCATTAGGGTCTATGACGGTATGGCAGGTGGGTGGGGCTTCACCTTATCAGGAACTTGGAACACACCGGTGGCCTAGTCCGAGAAATCTCGCAGTAGAGCTGTCGGTCTACAACAGCCAGTTAACATGCCCCCCCTCTCAGCCTTAGCATGACTGCTTTGGGCACTAAGTATGCCATGTGAACATTATCACGTTGTTGCTTGTTAATGTCCAGCCCAGTAGTTTAATGGCACTGGCTTTCAAATGAGAATATTCCTTTTTATTTCTCATTAAACAGCGACACGCAGCACAGACTAATACTTGTGTAAAGCGGTAATGTTTATTACTGTCATCTGGCCCCAGGGGGTAAGTGCTTGTGTTTGATTCCTGGGATAAAGGCTCCTGAAGAGGTTGGGGCTTCCTACAGCTCTCCGAGTGGAAGTGAACTGGACCACATATACTCTGCGGTTCCCCACTGGGTTCTGACACAAGTAGTCACACACACACACACACACACAAACATGTACACACTACTTAAACTATGCCTCAGACACATAAAGTCACACATCCAGTGCCCAGCACAAGACAAGATGTACTACTGTCAATATCCACCTTGCTGGGGTATTAAGCGGCTTAACATGACAGTGGGGTCCAACACAGTGGTGCATCTTCACTGCAAACGTTCACATTTACTATATAATATGCACTGTGCGGCACAAGCTGTGTGACTTTTGGGGGATAAACAGGAAGAAGGGCTGAAGTTTAAAGACCTCATACTATGAAATGAGGGCTATAATAGGGATAAGAGCTGGATGACAAGGTTAAGAGCTATGAGCCAGTATGGGGTAGCCATGAGCTCAGGCTATGAGCTAAGAACTATAGACTGTGAGCCAAAGGCTGAGCTAAAGACTAAGAACTAAACACTGTGAGCTAAAGGCTAAGAGCTAAAGGCTGTGAGTCAAAGACTATGAGCTAAAGGTTGCGAGCTAAAGGCTAAGAGCTAAAGGCTGTGAGCCAAAGACTATGACCTAAAGGCTGCGGGCTAAAGGCTGAGAACTAAAAGCTGTGAGCTAAAGGCTAAGAACTAAAGGCTGTGAGCCAAAGGCTAAGAGCTGAAGGCTATGATTTAAAGGCAAAAACTAGAAATTATGAAAAAGGGGCTAAAAACTTGAGTTGAGTTGAGTTGAGTTGAGTTGAGTTGAGTTGAGTTGAGTTGAGTTGGGTTGGGTTCAGTTCAGTTCAGTTCAGTTCAGTTCAGTTGAGCTGGAGTTATGAGTAAATTCATGTAAGTTGAAGGTTATAAGATAAAGGCCAGGACGTGGAATTATGAGCTGCAGCATTGGGTTTGCGTAAAGTGTCCCATTGGAGTTCCTGCTCTCCCTGCAGTCTGGTTCAGAGGAAGCTAAAAATGGAGAGTGAGCAGGAAGGTGGAGCAGGATGAAAGCTGCAAGGAAGGCTGGCCAGAGGAGCATTTCTAGAGTGGGACGGAGGTGGAGGCTGTGTGCAGCCCGCATGCAGCTGTCATGTGCCTGTCTAAGTCTGCAAACCAGAAACACACGAGCCATTAACCACATGTGCAGGCACACACACACACACATACACACACACACACACATAGTAGAGCTGTGAAGAGCGCTGCTCCATGAAGAGAGGGAACAGCTGTACGAGGCCTTACAGGGACCATCTGGATGTATTTCAAGTGGTCAATGTGATGGTGGGGGCTGAGTGGGCAGGGATGCAGGACCTGGGCTGCGAAACAAATGCTTCAAACCATCCTGTCAGAGGGGCTGTGAGTCTGTATGGATAAGAGCAGCGGCATTGGCCCAGGTGGCACAGGGCTTCCCTGAATCTATTATTATTATTATTATTATTATTATTATTATTTAATGATTCACATCAAAACTCTGCCCATTGGACTGCAAAAAGCACCTGTCACATGACCCCCCCCCTCCCCCCCGGTGGTGTCACTGAGAGTGGAGGTATGTGACACTACATCCCCCAGTCCAGTGGCAGCCGGCACCACGGCATGTTTCCGGAACGGATCGGCAGATCAGGGCTTGTTTAATGTTGCTGCTTTGCCTCGTCCTTTCAGGCCTCCCTGGTGGGGGGGGGGGGGGCTCACACAAGCCTGGCTGCACCCCAGAAGCAGCAATTATAGTGAAATCACATGTTTTACAAGAAGCGTGTTTTGTAATAATGTTCTCACAGCGGAGCGTACCTCCAGGGGCACGTTGGTGGGCGGTGTGTGAGGGGGTGCGATTTATCTGCCATCGATGTGGTGAGAACGAGGTCCTCGTCTCCACACACCTGTGCCAGTCTGAGGTGTCTGACAGCTTTCTCACGGCACCACCTGTCTGCGCCTCCTCTTCCTTCACCCTCTCTCACTCCTCTCTCACACTCGCCCCTCTCTCCCCTGCCTCATTTCCTTCACCCCCCCCCCCTCTCTCTCCCCTCATTTCCTTCACCCTCTCTCTCTCCCCTCATCCCACCATGGTGACACAATGTGTGCACGACTTGCATGAAGAAAAAAGAAAAAATAGACAAAACAACAAATACACTTACATACCATTACATCTTCCCGTTACGTTCCAACTCAAAAACAGACCAAACTCACAAATAACCGAAAGTCGATGGGAAGCATAAATATGAACACACACACGCACACACGCACACACACACACGCACAAACAAGGACTGACAATAGCCGTTTTGAGGGATTTGTGGGGAGGTGGCCAATGGGGGTAATCAAAACAGGAAATGTTTTATGTTACATGAACACTCCATTTTTAACTCTAGCAAGCGAACAAAAATAAATGGGGCACTTGAAGCAGCAGAAGGAGACAGACAATGGCAGTGAGGTCCTGCAGCACAGCGCCTTGTGAACCCATTTCCTCAAAAACAGCATTCTGACTCACAGAGCTGCGTCCTCCTCCAGTTGCTGGTCTGGTCCTGCGACTGTGCCAGGATCTCCATGAGCACCTTCAGTCACTGCAGTCATTAGTGCACTTTGTGTAGCGCACAGTGAGGCCAGTGAGCGTGCAACAGTGTCAGAAGCTGGTGGAAGCTTCTCATACAGATTTCAGGATTATTTTTATATGATATTATGTTGCAATACACACAGACACAGACACATACACGCACACAGACACAGACACACACACAGACACACACAGACACACATCTCTCATTTCATGGGGATTTCCTATTAACTTTTACTTTAACAGAGTTAATGATCCCTGACCTCATTAGTGAAAAACCAAGCAAGAGCAAAATAAACAAAGTTCTGGCACTTTCTTCTAAAAACGAGGTTGATTGTTTTTCCCACACATGGTGTGTTTTTCTGGAGTGCTTTTGGAGGATATTTTCACAGACCCTTACACCTCCCCAACATGCACATGCACATGCACACGCGCGTGCGTACGCACACACACACACACACACACACACACGCACACACACACAGAGGTTTGTAAATATACACTGCCCAGCCAAAAAACAAAGTCGGCATTTGAATTTTTCATTGGACCGCCTTTAGCTTTGATTATGGCACACATTTGTCATGACATTGTTTCCACAGGCTTATGCAACATCTCACCCTTTATTTTCATCCAGATTTGCATTCATTTCTCACTGAGATCCTGTACTGACAAAGCCTCCTTCAGCACATCCCAAAGACCTTCAATGAGGTTAAGGTCATAACTCTGAGGTGACCAAGTCATGTGTGAAAATGGTTCCTCATGCTCCCTGAACCACTCTTTGACAATTCGTTCGATGGATCTTGGCAATCCTGTCCTGGAATATACCCATGCCAACAGGGAAGAAAAAAAATCCACTGATGATGGATGGATGTGTAACCTGGCCAGTAGATTCAGGTTCTCAGCTGACTTCACTTTATTGTTGCATAACATTGCTGAGCTGTAATAATGATCCAGTCATTTGCTGATATAAATTCAAATGGCGATTTTTCTTTTTGGCCGGGCAAAGTATCTTTGTGGGGACTCTCCATTCAAAACTCTAACTCCAATATGATGACCTTAACCCCAACCCAGCCCTAATCTTAACCACAAGTAACCAAACTAAATACAAGACAAGGCATTTTTATTTGTTTGATTGCATTCAATGATCTTTGTGGGGACCTGAAAAATGGTCCCCACAACGTCGAAACAAGAAGTTTTTATCACATTGTGGGGGACATTTGGTTCCCACAATATAATATAAACATAATCTACACACACAGAGAGACACACCACCTGCGTGTTTGCATGTGTGATTTCTTATGGAGTATATCAGTTGCTGTGTACATAGAGCTGGAGTAGCGTGGTGCACAGGGGTCTCTGGGACCGGCGGTAATTAGAAGAGGTGCTTTAGCAATGAGCCCCAAAGACGTCAGCAGCTCCCTGCAGCCGGGTGTGATTCAGCTGAGCCTCCCAAACCCCCCAGCCTATTCCACTACCTCACCTTTTCCAGTGAAAGAGCGACGGCGCCTCATCCCCACAGCCCGGACAGCTGCCCACGGCTGGAACAGAGTTGGGGGGGGGGGCACGGAAAAACCCCATGGTGCCCTCCCCGCTTCAAAGGCTCCTGGGCAGCTGCAGGGAATAGATGAAGGGGGACCTCAGGCGGAGCACAAATACTGTCAGTGGATAGCCAACTCCAGTTTGACCACAGTTCCTAGTGCCTACGGAGAGCAGGTAGCCTGGTCCTGTGCCACCCAGTCAAGGGGGGGACACTTTCAACTTTCATGCATACCCCTCAGTGTGCTCCTGTCATGCTGATAATCCTCACCGCGTTCGTTCCAAATCATTCTCCTGATGCCTTCTGTGCACAGGCCTGTCCCTCTGTGCCCTTTTCAACTACACCCTCTCTGTCAGCTGTGTAGTGACATCCTCCCTCTGTGTGTGTGTGTGTGTGTGTGTGTGTGTGATCTGTGTATCCTGGTGCACGTCTCCCTGTGACTCTGTGTAATCTGTGTATCCTGGTGCACGTCTCCCTGTGACTCTGTGTGATCTGTGTATTCTGGTTCACGGTTCCCTGTGACTCTGTGTGATCTGTGTATCCTGGTGCATGGCTCCCTGTGACTCTGTGTGATCTTTGTATCCTGGTGCATGTCTCCCTGTGACTCTGTGTGATCTATGTGTCCTGGTGCACTGCTCCCTGTGACTCTATGTAATCGGTGTATCCTGGTGCATGACTCCCTGTGACTCTGTGAGATCTGTGTGTCCTGGTGCACGTCTCCCTGTGACTTTGTGTGATCTATGTGTCCTGGTGCACTGCTCCCTGTGACTCTATGTAATCGTGTATCCTGGTGCACAGCTCCCTGTGACTCTGTGTAATATGTGTATTCTGGTGCACAGCTCCCTGTGACTCTGCGTGATCTGTGTATCCTGGTGCACATCTCCCTGTGACTCTGTGTGATCTATGTGTCCTGGTGCACTGCTCCCTGTGACTCTGTGTGATCTGTGTATCCTAGTGCATGGCTCCCTGTGACTCTGTGTAATATGTGTATCCTGGTGCACGTCTCCTTGTGACTCTGTGAAATCTGTGTATCCTGGTGCACGTCTCCCTGTGACTGTGAAATCTGTGTATCCTGGTGCACGTCTCCCTGTGACTCTGTGTGATCTGTGTATTCTGGTTCACGGTTCCCTGTGACTCTGTGTGATTTGTGTATCCTGGTGCACGGCTCCCTGTGACTCTGTGTGATCTGTGTATCCTGGTGTGTGGCTCCCTGTGACTCTGTGTGATCTTTGTATCCTGGTGCACGTCTCCCTGTGACTCTGTGTGATCTATGTGTCCTGGTGCACTGCTCCCTGTGACTCTATGTAATCGGTGTATCCTGG
>JAODLC010000113.1:27297758-27315437 GCA_026781145.1 Hippopotamyrus pictus
GGCACACCCTGGATGGGATGCCAGTGCATTATAGGGCACAAGGCTGGGGCACACCCTGGATGGGATGCCAGTGCATTATAGGGCACAAGGCTGGGGCACACCCTGGATGGGATGCCAGTGCATTATAGGGCACAAGGCTGGGGCACACCCTGGATGGGATGCCAGTGCATTGCGAAGCAAACACACAGAAACACACACACACACGTGTTTGTATTTATATCTTTATGGGGATTCTCCCTCTATTTTTATGTGCAAAACCATAATCCCTACAATAACAACCTTTTGACGTCAGTCAAACAACTTTTGGTATTTGTAGTTTTTTGATTGCAGACAGAGATTTTTATAAAATTGAGTTTCTTTTGTGGGGACCAAAAAATGTCCCCACACAATTTAAAACGAACAAAAACTAAACAGAAATGTTTAACCATTAACTTAATAGAGAAGTTCAGTAATAAGTGAGTATTCAATTTATAAACGTGAAAATGTCTTTAGGGCCAAATGTGTGATACCTGTGGTATATGCTCTCTGTACATTTCAAAATGCATAATGCACGTTTTATTGTGTATTAACCCTTATCTATGTATTTTGACTATTAAAGTGACTTCCTTCACTTACAATCCTTTGACAGTATATCACTTAATTTACATGAAGTGAATGGATGCAAATATAAAATATATTTTTTATGTTCTCTTTTTATCCGTTCCCTACTTGCAGATCACATCATATTCTGTATTAAAATGACATGGAATTGCAATTCAGATGTTATCTGAACCCGATGGTCCCAGGAAAAGCTGCACCAGACCTGAAGCCAGAAGCCCCTGTATGAATTTTCTGCTCCACACAGCTGGAAATTATAATAACTAAAAATAAATGGTAGCAGAGAATCTACTCGACAGCTGAAGGTTGGCAACGCCTGAAGGTCTGCTTGTGCTTCTCGGGACACCTGAGATCCGAGGCCCAGCCTTCAGAGAGCTTACAGGCTGGAATCCACATCACTTTAAGAAAGGCAGATTGAGAGGGCTGGTGGTGCCCATCACATCTATATATGATGTGGTGCCGAAGGGCAGCCCAAGGCGCATGCAGCTGGCAAGGCCCGTCAGCATGCCATCACTAACATGACACTGTAGGGGGTGCTGTTGAGCCATCACCCGCATCCCCAGCATTGCTGGCTCTCTGGGGTGCTAACCACAGCCACATTGGCTCCCTTTAAACAGACACAAATAGACACTGAGAGGTCGGGTCGCCACTTTGGGGGGAAGAGCAAGACTCCACCTATAGCCCGAAGGCTGTCATTACAGCTCAGTGAGCATCGCTCGCTAGTCGTGTAATGTTTCACAATGCCAGGAAAAGTGATTGCTGATACTGTGCGTGATTATCATGGGGCAAGTGTGTGTTTAAAGCAATTTCAGACATCTCTGTATCAAAACTTGGGATGTCGGTCACTGACTGGCAATATCAGGTAAGGGATTGTTTCATAAACAGCAAACTTTTTGTCCAAAATGCAACATACCTAGGCCGGTGAACTTGCGTGGTATATAATGACATAATGAGTGCTGGAATATAAACACTGAAACGGACTGTGTGCCTTAGCAGGGAGTGGAACAATTAGCTTCTGCTAGTTAGCTGATCAGCTAGGCCTGCAGAACCAGTTGCAGGGAAGGACCAGTATTTTCTTGGTGCTGTATGCCGATGCCTCATCATTATTCTGTTAGTCATCAGGGAATTCCCACCAGGGCCCACTGCAGAAATATTAAGCAAAACACAGTGCAGGAGAAGCATGAGGGCCAGCTGCAGCTTCCCTGCGGCCTTGCTCAGTTCACTGGCAGTGGGCCATGCTATGACGAATATTTATTTGATTATTATTAATCTGGCTGATCCATACCCAGAAGACATAACCATAGACACACACACACGGACTCAGACACAGACACACACATGGACACACACGCTATGGACATTCAGAGCTGCCAATCAGTCTAAATGTGTTTCTGTGGCCTGTGGGAGACGACTAGAGTGTTTTCAAAGAAACTCTACAGACACAGCATCAAGGCTGGGAATCGATCACATGACTCCAGAGGTGTGAGGTCACTGTCCCACTCCACGCCATGTCCACCAGGCTTTCCTCACAGAAGGCCTTTGGAGGAGCCCATTACAGAACCGCCACCATATTTTACAGTTGGGATGAGACTCTTTTCATTATATCTATCCTTCTTTTTACACGAAACCCACCTTGCATGTTTATTGCCAAAAACTCCATTGTTTTATCAGACCATAGCACACGGTTCCAGTGAAAGATGTAGCGTTTCACAGACTCCAGGCGCTTACACCTGTGGTTAGCTGACAGACAAGGTTTATTGTGGGACGTGTGTTTTTGTCAAAAAATAATTATTTATTGATGACAGATTTAATTTTCTTTGATTAAATTTATTTCAACAAAAGGTTGGATTTTTCTATTTTTTTTCAGCGTGACACGAAGTTACTTCACCAAAAGCTGGATTATATCTAACCATTTTCAATTTTTTCTTACAAGGGATGGCAATAATTGTGGAGGGCACTGTATGTGCCCCTAGATGGAGTGACAGTCAGTTGGTTAGTTCTGTGCCCTGTGCTGCCTGGACCAAGATCAGGGCCCTGTAGTTATGAACAAGGCCGAGCACTTGAAAGGTGGGGGAAGAGTGACACCTGCGATACAGGATAGTTATGTCTTATACCCAGCTCGGGGGGGGGGGGGGGGCTCTAAAAAAACACTGAAAAAAGCTTCAATATCAACCACACAGAAAACTTTTCAAAACAATCAAATAATACAATACTTCTAAACGAAACTTCCATAAAGTTTCAAAAAGTATTTGAGAACAGCTCTTCTTCGGTTTGATTAAATTGCCCTCCCCCAGCTGAATATCCACAGAGATTTTTAATCACGCACACCATCCCCGCACCCAGACAGACACTGAGCGCCACACCACACAATAGCTTGCTTCCTTCATCTTTCTGTAAACAAGCCAGACATCTGATCTCATTTATTTGGTACAGAAATGGCCTGTAGCCTTCACCCTGAATCACTGCTGCTCACAAATACATTCAAGCTTCACTGTATGCCTCAGATTTTTTTTTAAATTACTGATTTCCATTATACTAAGGTAAGACAACACAGGAGTGTACTTAAACATTCATATATTTGTAAGGGGGGGGGGGGGGGGGGGAACACTTACCTCGCTAATTTCTGACCTTTTGGTCCGTCTTGAGCTGTGAGTCAATGTCTGCCCATAATCTGTAACTATGTTTTTTATTGTTTAATTTCAGTTCTACCATCATGCAGATTACGATACTAAAGTAAGGCAGAGAATGTCACGAAGAGACCAGCAAGCACTTTTTGACATAACAGTGAAATACAGACTGAGAATTTACACAGCTTTCACCCATGAAAACCTCTTTCCTTTAGGGATCGTGAAACTGAAGAAAAAAAAGAAAACAGCACACAGAGATACTGCTACAGTATGTACAGCGGCTTGCTTGATTTGGGAGTCATTTCACATTCTATACATGCTGCACACAATCAGCTTACAATCAAGTTTTCCGGATAACAGAAAGACTGTAAGTGTACAGAGGGCATTGCAATGATACTATCGATTAGACCAATTACAAAGATGACAAAAAAAACTGCAAAAAACATTTAAAACAGCTAAAAGAACAAGAACAATAATAATATTAGGTGTATACAGCCAGCACTGAATACAGTAAGAGGTCCATATTACATCAATAGCATATTTTATTGATATTTATCAGCATGGCCAGAATATACTTGGTGTCCCGGTCCAAAAAAAGAGTCACCCACACACAGACATAACAAGGTGACAAGGCATGACCAACAGATGCTGCCCTGGCACTGGAGAGGTGGTGGTCTTTAACAAGCCGTGACGAAGGGCCCCCGCCGTCAGAGTTAATCGGATCAGCGGCCCCTCGTGGGCGGCACGGCCCTCCGCTGTGGACAGTCCAGCATCGTTGGCTGACTGCCTGTTGGGCATTTCATTAAGGCATTCACTTCTGACATTTCAATTCAATCCAACCAACCAACCAGGACCACCACCCCCCCCCCAAAACATTCCATAGGAATGCACATCTCCTATGCATCTGCATCAAATAGCTGTACACCCACACTCACACAAAGGTCCAAGGCCTGCCCCCACCCATCCCACAGTTAGGGAACCCTCGCCAGCAAACTCACGGATGGATGCCTTTGCTTGGCGTCAGATCCCGCGGTCAGTAAGGCTCCCTCTCTGAGGCACACAGAGGTAGGAACGCTAACAAACATTCCTGCTGCACACACAAGGTCAGCTCCGTGTAATAAAGCAACATAACAGGACACTGTAGATGTATGGGCAAGTGTCATAAACATACAAGAGCAGATGGGCAGAGACCTGCTAGCTCTAAAAACAGGCACAGTGTCAGTCCGTTACAATTTAATTCAGCTTGATAGGAGAGACAGGAGACCAGCAGCGATGCAGAAGCATTTAAATAGCATACATATTTACAAAGGAACTATCAGCTCTCACCTGCCTCTCTCCTGTCTCCCAAATGTCTGCCTGTGGGGCATGAATGTTGGTGTGTCAGTATCTGTCTGTGGGCGTGCCGTGACTGTCTTTGGGTTCAGACTGTCAGTCTGCAGCGAACATAAAACTGCTCAATGAGGAGGTTCTGAGAATTAACTGGTTCCCCAAGAACACGTAACTGTACAAGCACTCCCTGCTTTGGAGGAATCTGAACAAGAATACTGTGTAAATTAATCTAAGAAAAACACCAAATAATTCTGCTTCAGTAGAAAATCATAATCATACAATTTTGCCTGGGGATCTAAGTTAAAATCGTTAAATCAATGCATTGGTGCCACCTGATGAGAAGGAACTGCCATGTGAAGCAGAATCTTGTCACTGTAAAGAGCACGACCCTGCTTATAGACAGATTAGGGTAAATAATCAGCCGGGCACCGCACTGGCATGTGGGCGCACAATACCCTTCCTTTCCTTCGCAGTGGCGCCACCTGTCTTGCAGAGATGTAATGAAAAGATCAATGTGCTAGTCAGACTATTTATAAAAACCCGCTCAAGTATAAAACTCAAGAGTGTGACTCAAGGTGTGTGACTCTTCACACACGCTACATAAACAATTATGTACTAAGCTTGGGATCCACCAGCCACCCACACATACTACAAAACAAAACAGCTACACATGACTATTACAGACAGTGTGCATGAGGGAGGGGGGAGTGGGGGGGTTGGGCCTCATTTCTGCCTCTCAACTCTCCATCTCTATGCACAGTAGGACAGATAGAGCCATCGCATCACCTCACACAGCACTGTGGGCACACTGCAGCGAACACTGTGGGCACACTGCAGCGAACACTGTGGGCACACTGCAGCGAACACTGAGGGCACACTGCAGCGAACACTGAGGGCACACTGCAGCGAACAACTCTGAGGTAAACAATCCAGCATGAAGATGAATAATAATAATAATAATAATAATAATAATAATAATAATAATAATAATATAATAATAAGCCTTTGTGTGAGGATACTTTTGTGGATCACAGAGGTAGTTTGTCTTAGTCACAGCTCCCCTAACACTCTTGTTTAAATAAAATAAAAAAAAAAAAAAAACAACTTTTCAACTTGTGTCGTGTATCACAGGAAACCATGTGAGATCGGCAAAATGGAACAGGACACAGAAGGTCCACCTAAAAGGGCACGGAAGGACGTCACTTTGTGAGAGGGCAGCCTGGAAATGTGTTACAAATCGGACCTTTTGAATGCACTTCCTGGTAAACTTCAGATACACAGAAAGCCAGTCTTAGTGTCACAGTCTGCCTTACTGTGATTGGCTATTTACTCTGACTCCTTCCTGTCAGGAAATGGCCACAAGCAAGCAGCTTCTGTGGGGGTGACGATGCAGCCGTAAAGGCCAGCTGATTTAGAGCCGGGGACCCCTAGGGGAAGTCACCCAGCCTGAGGTGCTACGGTCAAAATTTCCAGCTTAATTATAAAAATATTAAAAAAAGCAGAGTTGTGGAGAGCTTTGGACTGAAGAATCTGCAGCTGTGGATATGCACAAGGCCTTCCTTTGGCATCTCTGTGCTGGAAAAAGCAGGGAAGCTGATGACCAACCAACCAATAGGAGGAGGAGGAGAGCCTGGCCCCACCCCAGCTGACTTCAGCTCCACCCACTGAGCAGCCTGAGCCTGCCCAGTGCCCAGACAGGGGTAATCATGGGAAAACAATGCATGTCCGTGGAGTTGTAGGTAAAACACTTAAAATGGCCCCCGGACAGCATTTTAAGCAGACTGATGCGAGACTCTATCCAGCCAATGACTCTACTATAAGTTGGGCACTGGATAGGGGATATCCCATTCCTGGGATAGGGCCAGCAGGACGGGGCTTGTTTTTCTTCACCCTCACACTCACCTCGTCCTCAGAGAGGCCACCAACGCCCACCCACAAAGGTCACATTCCTCAGTCTGGGGCCCCCAGGGGTGACTGAGTGAATGCCAGAATGCTCATTCTCTTGATGAAGCCCAGCACTGCAGCTTATCCGTATACCCTACAGGGGGCACCCAAGAGTCAGGCTGCACGCTCCTCTAACATGCGACATCCAGCATGACACCAGCTACGCTTTCATGTGGCACAGCTGGACGGCTGCACTAAAAGCACCCTGAACACAGGCTGAGCATGCAGATGTGTACGTACATATGGTACATATGCCCACACATAGAGGAACCGAGGTAAGCTGCCCCAGTCACCCCCCTCCCCGCCTATGCATCCTCAGCTATAAAGGCATCACACACACAGCCCGGGCTGATTCTACAGCTCTCCGCTTCAGCTGTATGGAACAGCACAGTCACAGCAGATCTAGTCCCATACGTACAGATCTATGGCTTTCATTAGACAGCAGCATTATGTTTAGTGTAATTTTTTCTCCCATCTTCCATTAAAAATACACATTCAGAGCAACAGTTCAATGCCACACCCCCCACCACAAAAAAACTGTTACAGAATCTGCACAGAATAAACCATCCCAGATAGCATAATCCCACCTAAAAAGGCAGCTAGATATACCTGCTTAAGAAACATGTTATTTCAAGAAAAAAAAAAATAGAATTCCCCATATATTTGCATATATTTTCAGAATATACTTAATACTTTAATTAGTAGTAGTAGAGCTACTTCGCCATACTTATGTACAGGAAAAAAAAAATATTTACAACATGTAACCACTAGAGGGCAGCAGTAAATGGCAGCATAGGATCAGCTCATTCCTAACATGGTACCACAAGTCTTTTTGGCACTAAATCATTTAAATCAGTATCTGATAGGGGAGACATCACAAAAAAAAACTGCTGTTGGTACAATCGATGCTGAACAGCACTGTAAAGCTTAGTGTGTGGTAAGCTATGCAATGCAGAGGAAATGTAATGAATGCATGTAAGCAGCTGCACTTCCTGCCAAAGCCCCGCCCACAAACCAGTCACCCTGCTGCAGTCACACATCCTGTGCTGGGGGAGCCACAGAAGTGCAGCTATGCCACCAGGCGCGAGGGGCAGGCACTTAGCAATGCTTGATTCAGCCCTATGAGGAAGCCGGGCAATTAAACCAGGCCCCCATTTGTCCCTCGGCCAATTAAAGTAATATAGAGGCAGTTTTGTTTTCTGTCCTATTAGGGGCAATCTGACCAGGAACTGGGCGACAGCTTTTGGGGCGGGGGGGGGGGGCACAGCCAGAACCAGAGGCTTCCATTTGGGAAATCTGGGTAAGAGGGCACTTGGCAAAGCTGGTGGGTATGTGGGGCTGTTTGTAACACTGTGCCCCCCCCCCCCCAACAGCGGTCGTGAAATATCTCCTTACACAAACACGAGACACAGACGACCGTGCCCTATTTATAGTAGGCGTGAGTGTGCGTTTGCACCAGTTTACCTGGGGTCATTCCCCCAAAAGGCAACCCATGCAAGTATTGCTCCCCTAATAGTGTTTGTGTGTGTGTGTGTGTGTGTATGTGTGTGTAATTAAATCTGCCTGCAGTCCCTTCTTCACTATATGGGTACCACCACTGACCGCCTGGTCCCCAGCCTGTCCACTCCTCAGCAATCCCTCAGCCAGCCACTAGGAGACCTCGTTGCCGAAGACCTCGAGCACGAGCGGCGTGAGCTGCATGCTGTGCTCGGGCTGGAAGGACAGCGAGCGGTACTGTTTGGAGTGCTCCTCATTCAGGCTCCGCAGGTCCGCCAGCTTCTGGATCATCTTGGCGTAGAGCAGCTGGCCGCCGGGGTGATGCACGCGGATGTAGGCCTGCAGCACCTCCGAGAGGCGGTCCTGAAGGGACTCCACACGGGCATGGTCCTGCACGCCGGGCCGGTCTGGGGAAGGGGAAACGGCAGAGCGGATGGATGAAGAGGGGAAGGTGGAGAGGGAGGTGGGACAGCTGGTGGGCCTCATACCGGGGGACAGGAGGCAGATGGCCATCAGCAGAACGTGCTCGGCCTCGTGGAGGTTCAGCTTTTTTAGCCCAACCTGGAACTTGACCAGTGGCTCCAGCAGCTCCATAGTGTGTCCAGCTGGAAGGAGGGAAGATGGAGCAGAGTCAGCGTGGGGGGAGCAAAGAGGACAGGGGCAGGTAAGGGCAGAGCTCACCTTTGGTGACGTCGTTAATGCAGTACTTGAAGTCAGGGCCCCCGCAGCTCCAGGACATGTCCTCCAGGTTGAAGGACTGGTTGGAGCGCAGCATGATGATCTCAATGGCACTGGATTTGAGCAGCGCAATCTGGTCCTCTGCAGTGAGCTCTCTGTGGAACAGACGGACCACCGCCGGGGTCACGGGGGGACTGAAGACCCACTGGTTGCTGGGCGATCGGGGTGGGGGGCACATGGGAGTTTTACTTACACAAAAATGTTCTGAGGGCAGAAGCAAAAATGACTGGTTCCAAGACATAACCAATCAGAATACAGAGGAGGCGGGACTAACCAATCAGTTGTCCTGGTCCGGCCTCCTCTAGTTGCTTGGACCCACCTTCTTTATAATCTGATTGGTTATCTCTCTGAAACAATCATTTTTCCTTCTGCCCTCAAAACAATTTCGTGTACGTAAAACTCCCGCGAGCAGTGGAGGGAGGGGGGGAAGCAGTCTGGCCTGAAATAGTGGAGCGATAGAAGGACCTCTGCCAAAATTACCATGAGGAACAAGTGTGAACTATCACGGACGGTCAGGTCTTGTGGGCAAGAGGGGGGGGGCAGCTCACCATCGCAAGCAGGCAACACAGAGAAGCACGTAAACAGGCTGCCTGCGTCAGCGGCGCTGATCGGAGTCTGCGAGAGTCGGCTGGACAGGATGTACCAGTGCTCCAGAGTACGCCATCGTTACCCAGACAACAACAGGTCCACAAATACACAGCAAGCTCACGATGCATTTAGGGCAACAGCGATGATGCCAGTTCCATCCCTGTGACGATGGACTTGTTTTTGGACCCCCTCAGGTGAGGGGGTTGACCGCAATTACAATGTATTTTATACGTGGTTCTGGTGAATCATTTTTTGTTAGACTCCCTTCAATGACAGTACGACTGAATGCTGAAATTCTAATAATTGGTCCACAGCGTGTGATTTTTATAATTTTGTCCCACTGCCAATAATTTCTCTCCATGTGAAAGGGACAGATCAGGAAAAACAATGTCCCTAATAAATTACCAAGGTTTCTGGTCATTTCCCCAGTTGTAAAGGCACTGACATTCAGATGCCAGTTTACAGTTAATATTATGACAGGAGTCCGGGTACCATTACACTCATGAGGCAGGCAGGTTAAAAGCCAAACAGTTTGGACAAAACGACAGATGGAGCTCCATTGATTTGCACCTGAACACTCTTTTACAGGTTGTACTATATCCGTGGGTGAGCTTTGGGTCGATATCACACAGAAAGCCATATGCAGCTCTAATTCCTCTAGTTTCCTTCTTTGTGGTAAATTCCCACTGACTTTTATTTTAATCCGGTATTTAAAAAATAACGATTTCTGACTTCTCCAGCAGATCTGAAAAACAGATTAACGGGTCTGGCACTTCCCCTTTTCCTTCTGGATTTGGAAAAAAAGTTGTGAAGAAAGCTTTCTTGTTATAGAACTTCTCCATATTTTCAATTGTTCAGGAGACAGACAGGCAGAGATACAGACAGGGAGGCAGACAGAGAGAGAGACAGACAGGGGCTCCCACCTGAACCCCGGGATCATCTTGGCAAAGCCGATGACCTTCTGGATGCTGTAGCTGACCAGGTCAGCCAGGTGGGGCAGCATGGACAGGTGCTGGCTGTCTTCCTCTCTGTTCTGAGGGCTGCTGTTGCTCTCCTGGTACATCATCAGAAGACTGGTGAAGTTCATCTTCGGGTCCATGGACTCTGAAGAGGAGGACAGGGTGGCAGTTTCAGCCACAGAACCTAAAACACAACTGGCGTCACAAATACACTGGATCTGTACTGAGCAACACACATGTGAGGCCACTCCTGGCTATAAAGACAGGCGCATCACCTCAGGAGTAACCCTGACAGCAGAATAAGCAGGAGGAGGAAACACTCCATGCCTGGAAGCACACGGTCTGAGCAGCACTCTACCAAACCCAGAAACACTCCACGCCTGGCAGCTCGCAGACTGACTAGCACTCTACCAAACCGCAGAAACACACCATGCCTGGGAGCTCGCGGTCTGAGCAGCACTCTACCAAACCGCAGAAACACTCCACGTCTGGCAGCACAAGGTCTTAGCGGCACTCTACCAAACCGCAGAAACACACCACGCCTGGCAGCACAAGGTCTGAGCGGCACTCTACCAAACCCAGAAACACTCCACGCCTGGCAGCACAAGGTCTGAGCGGCACTCTACCAAACCCAGAAACACTCCACGCCTGGCAGCACAAGGTCTTAGCGGCACTCTACCAAACCCAGAAACACTCCAGGTCTGGCAGCACAAGGTCTGAGTGGCACTCTACCAAACCCAGAAACACTCCACGCCTGGCAGCGCATGGTCTGAGTGGCACTCTACCAAACCGCAAAAACACTCCACGCCAGTCACTGCACACACTAAGGTCTGCTTCCTTATCTACAGTCCTCCAGAGTCAAGCAGCTGCCTGTCTCAGATCTGATTCATACACAGAGAGAAGATTCCTAAAGAGAAGGTGGGGGGGCATGCTTTTAGCTTTTCAGAATCCCAAACTCCAGATTCACCTCACTCACATTCACCTCCTACCTGTAAACTGTTTTTTGATGCCTGGATTTGGACAGGCCTGTTTGAAATGGTGGTTTCCTCACACACAGCCTCTAGTGTCAGGGCAGTCCTGCAGCGAAGACCCCGCTAGATTTCTCTAAAGACCCCTGACTGAGGTTAATGAGCCAAGGGTCAGGTGCCTCACCTGGTGAGTGGCCTAAGGAGTCCGAGGAGACATCAGTCAGCGAATGGAGCGAGGCGGCACGGCTCGCACTGCGCGTGACTGGGCCCTCTCTCACCGGGGGCTGGGTGTCACACACAAACACACACACACACACACACACACACACACACACACACAAAGAAAAATAAGTAAATAAAAACACTGATGATTCACGTGCTCCAGAAAACCACCACGTTGTGAGTTGTTATATTTAATTAACAAACAGTTAACAATTTATTAATGTTTTTGTTTGTATACAATTGTTTGCCACACAGCAATCTGGCTCAATCACACACAGCAGACCAGATGCCAGAGTTAAGGACTGGACCGGCGCCCCCCCCCCCCCCCCCGGGGCCCCCCCNNNAAGGCACACTCACACACCCGGAAGCGGGAGAAGTCGGAGTATGAGTCGTCGTAAGTCTTGTGATGTGCCTCCACCAGGGTGGCAATGACATGGTTCTGCTCCACGCTCAGCCGGGGCCGCTGCGCCTCCCTCATGGCCTCCTCCTCCTTCCGCTTCAGGATCAGCTCCTTTTTCCGCTGCACCTCCTCGTCCGTCAAGATGACTACGGGTGGACAGAGAATTGGGGGTGGGGGGGATAAGAATCACATGGAAAAGGTCTGACTGCTTGATGCACATGTCCTGCAGTACGTTCTGCTATGTTAAAATGTTGGCGGGGGGGGGGGTACATGACAGGCCATACGACATGCATCCACAGCGAGTGAGAGACTGGAGGCTGTACTGTCATCTCAGCTTTGGTCTGCTTCTCACACACACACACACACACACACACAGACACACACACACACACACACACACACACACACACACACAGATATTTGTATTCAAATCTTTGTCAGAAGTCTCCATTCATTTCTATGGGAAAAACCCTAATCCGAACAATGACGACCTTAACCCCTACCCAGCCCTAACCTTAACCATAAGTAACAAAACAAAATACAAGACAAAGACAGACAGAAACACACATTCTCAGATGCCAGATTGTTTCCACCAACATGGCGCTAAAGCCAGGCTTTTTCCCAATCCGGAACTCGTTCCGTGCGTGGGCAGTGGGCAAAAAAAAAATTACTCCTACACTCCAGCACAGAAAACCGGGTATCAGTAAAGTAGGATGGGATATTATGTCCAAACCTTCCAAATACCCAGAAAATTCAATCCATAACCGATACAGTTTTCTCTAGTATCACCGGTGCCAGCAGTGACTTGGGAACAATTTGCCAGCTTATTAGCGGAATTACTGTTACATTAATTCCCCTCCTTGGATTGCCACCTTATCGTGGTGGAGGGGCTTGCGTGCCTCAGTGACCCTGGGGGCTATGTTGTCGGGGGCAATAGCCCCTGGTAGGGTCTCCCAAGGCAAAAAGGTCCCAGGGGAGGGGCCAGACAAAGAGCAATCCGAAAAAACCCTTATGACAAAGAATTCTACCAAGGTCTCTTCCCTCGCCTGGACTAGGGTCACCGAGGTCCCACCCTGGAGCCAGGCCTTGGGGAGGGGCCTGTTGGGGAGCGCCTGGTGGCTGGACCTTGGCTTGTGGGGCCCGGGCGGGCCCAGCCCGAAAGAGGCACGCGGGACTGTCCCCAGGTGGGTCCACCACCCGCAAGGGGAATGTCCGGGGTTCGGTGCACTGTGGATCGGGTGGCGGCCAAGGGAGGCCCTGGCGGTCCGATCCTCGGCTGACAAAACTGGCTTTCGGGACATGGAATGTCACCTCTCTGGTGGGGAAGGAGCCTGAGCTTGTGCGTGAGGTTGAGAGATACCGACTAGATATAGTCTGGCTCACCTCAACGCATAGTGTGGGTTCTGGAACCAATCTCCTGGAGAGGGACTAGATGCTCTTTTCTTCTGGAGTTGTGGCAGGTGAGCGATGCGGGGCTGGGGTGGGGCTACTGGTGGCCCCACAGCTCGCTGCATTAACAACGGAGTTTACCCCAATGAACGAGAAGGCTGTTACCCTGCGCCTTTGGGTTGGGGATAGGTCTCTGACTGTCATCTATGCCAAATGACAGTGCAGAGTACCCGGCCTTCTTAGACTCCCTGAGTGGTGTGCTGGTCAGCGCGCCACGAAGGGATTCCATCGTTTTGCTCGGGGACTACAATGCTCACGTGGCCTGGAGGGGGGTGATTGGTAGGAACGGCCTCCCTGATCTGAACCCAAGTGGTGTTCTGTTACTGGACTTCTGTGCAATGCATGGTTTGTCCATAACAAACACCATTCTCAAGCATAAGGATGTCCATAAGTGTACATACTATGAACATGCCCAGGGCTACAGGTCGATGATTGATTTCATAATCGTATCATCTGATCTGCGGCCTTCTGTCTTGGACACTCGGGTGAAGAGAGGGGTAGAGCTGTCAACCGATCACCACCTGGTCAGACCTGGTAGGCCCAAGCGCATAGTGAGGGTCTGCTGGGAACATCTGGCAGAGGCTCCTGTTCACCGGAGCTTTAACTCACACCTCCGGCAGAATTCCAACTGCATACCAAGGGAGGCTGGGGACATTGTGTCTGAATGGACACTGTTCCGGACCTCCATTGTGGAAGTGGCTGTATAGAGCTGTGGCTGCAGGATGGTTGGTGCCAGTCATGGAGGTAACCCTTGTACCTGATGTTGGACACCAGAGGTGAGGGGGGCTGTCAAGCTGAAGGAGGAGGCCTATCAGGAATTATTAGCCCGGGGGTCTCTGGAGGCAGCTGACCGGTACCGGCAGGCCAGGCGGAACGCGGCTCATGCAGTTGAGGAAGCAAAAACCCGGGTGTGGGAGGAGTTTGGTGAGGCCATGGAAAGTGACTTTCGGTCGGCCTCAAAAAGCTTCTGGCAAACCATCTGGAATATCAGGAGGGGGAAGCAGTGCCTGGTTCCTACTATTTATAGTGGGGAGGGGGTGCTGTTGACCTCACCAGGGGACATCATCCGGAGGTGGAAGGAATACTCTGAGGACCTCCTCAACCCTGCCTCAGATACATCTACACGCACTGCCTTTGAGACATCTGAGGGCACAGAGCACGGGGGGGCTGGGGTGGACTTGCCCATCACTAGGGCTGAGGTGGCCAGGGTGGTTAAAGAGCTACGTGGTGGCCGGGCCCCGGGGGTGGACGAGATCCACCCGGAGTACCTAAAGGCTCTGGATGTTGTGGGGCTGTCATGACTGACACGCTTTCTCAACAGCGCGTGGAGGTCAGGGACAGTGCTGCTGGATTGGCAGACCGGGGTGGTGGTCCCCTTATTTAAGAAAGGGGACTGGACGGTGTGTTCCAACTTTTCCTGGGAAAGTCTATTCCAGGGGAGAAGGGTGAGATCGATAGTCGAATCTCGGATTCAGGAGGAACAATGCGGTTTTCGTCCTGGCCGTGGAACACTGGACCAGCTTTATACCCTTGCAAGGGTACTGGAGGGGGCCTGGGAGTTTGCCCATCCAGTCTACATGTGTTTTGTGGACTTGGAAAAGGCCTACGACCAGGTTCACCGAGGTGCTCTGTGGGGGGTGCTTCAGGAGTATGGGGTTCGGGGTCCACTATTGTGGGCGATTCGGTCCCTGTATGAACGGAGCAGAAGCTTGGTCCGCATTGCCGGTAATAAGTCGGACATGTTCCCAGTGCGGGTTGGACTCCGCCAGGGCTGCCCTTTGTCATTGGTCCTGTTTATAATAATTATGGACAGGATTTCTAGGTGCAGCCATGGTGTTGAAGGTGTCCAGTTTGGTGGCCTCAGGATTGCCTCGCTGCTTTTTGTGGACGATGTCGTCCTGTTGGCTTCATCTGCTGGGGACCTCCAGCGTGCTCTGGGGTGGTTTGCAGCCGAATGCGAAGCGGCGGGGATGAGGATTAGAACCTCCAAGTTCGAGACCATAGTTCTCAGCCGGAAGGTGGATTGCCCTCTTCAGGTCAGAGAGGAGGTACTGCCTCAAGTGGAGGAGTTCAAGTATCTCGGGGTCTCGTTCACGAGCGAGGGTAGGCGAGATCAGGAGCTGGATAGACGAATCGGAGCAGCGTCTACAGTTTTGCAGGCGCTTAACCATTTCGTCATGGCTAAGAAAGAGCTGAGCCGGAAAGCAAAGCTCTCGATCTATTGGTCCATCTTCGTCCCTACCCTCACCTATGGTCATGAGCTATAGGTAATGACTGAAAGAATGAGATTGCGAATACAGGCGACTGAAATGAGTTTTCTCCACAGGGTGTCTGAGCTCTCCCTTATAGATAAGATGAGAAGTTCGGATATCTGGGAGAGTCTCAGAGTAGAACCGGTGCTTCTCCACGTCGAAAGGAGCCAGTTGAGGTGTCCTGGACATCTGGTGTGGATGCCTCCTGGGCGGCTACCCAGAGAGGTTATCCGTGCATGTCCTACAGGGAGGAGGCCCCGGGGCAGACCCAGGACTCGCTGGAGGGATTATATCTCTCGGTTGGCCTGGGAACGATTTGGCATCCCCCAAAAGAGCTGGTAGAGGTAGCCAGGGAGAGAGACATCTGGGTATCTCTCCTGAAGCTGCTACCCCCACGACCTGAACCCCGGACAAGCAGAAGATAATGGATGGATGGATTGATTAATGTTTCATCCTTTTTTTATTCTGTGGAAAACAAAAGATTGATTTGTTTGCCAGATTTAATAATAAACATGTCACAGGTTGAATAAATAAAATATTGTGGTATTCAAGAGGCAAAGAGATCATGAGGCAGACAACAAAGATTATTTTTTTCTGGCATCTGGCAAGCAAAATTTTTTATTGCGTGATCCTTTAAAGGCCAGCGGGAAAACAGCGAGTGAGAATAAACTCACACACACAGACAGGGAGCCTTTAAGAAGACAAAATTGGATACAGGCAATCCACCTACAAAATGTTTCCATTCCATTTCTGTTTTGAAACCAGTGGAAACACGGGCAGTTTCTCAAAAGGCACCAAGCAATAATCAGCCCAGTACCAGCACCAGTACCGGCTCCAGCTCTGTGTTGGTGGAAATGAGGCAAGAGTGATGTCGTGACGTAATATTTCATTACAACTTTTTTCATTTCAGTCAATATTGATAATTATCATATTATTCAACTCATTATTTCTGTACTTCAAGGCTCTGTTTCTATTAAAAATTCCGTTAGAATTCCCCTTAAACGAATTCAGAACATGAAAAATGCTAGATTGAACTGCAAACTGAAATTTAATTTTAATAAATTTAATAACGCCAACACTATGGTTAGTAGCTGTTTTTGTCCTCTGCCACGCTGTTCATTCAAGGAAATAAATCAAAAAGCCAGATAAATAAATAAGGAAATAAATAAAGCCAGAATTTCGACTTAAGTCAGAATTCTAAGATGTTTTTTTTCCTCCTCCAGATGGCAGAAACGTGCTTCCATACAATGCTAATATGTTCGCTGTATTTCCAGTTTTAGTTGGCATGAGTTTACAGTACACAGCAGCAGTCCTTTGCATGTCGCATTTTAAACCGCCAAAGTACCACCATATCACCGACATCTTTTTACTTTGTTTATCCACAATATCTCCTACCATACGATTGGTCAGAATTGCATCCGTTTCTGTGATGCGATAGGCTGTCTCTGGCCCTGGCTCTCCAGTGTCTTGGTTAACCTCTCCATTTCCCTTGTTCCCCATATTGGCCAGCACACTCCTCTCCACATGTCTCTAGGCTCAGATTTCTCAAACTCATGACAAGGCTGTGGGTGGCTATTTGTGACCCCCCTGCTCCCCCCCATGCCTGTCTGTCATCTTGACACAGAGAAACCCGAACTCCTCTTGGTGTGTGTGCCGCTTGGAGGTGTTTGTACCGTGTCGCATTGTGTGTATGTCTCACTGTGTGTGCGCCGTGTTGCAGTGAGTGTGTCATTTCAGGGTGTGTGTGTTTTTGCGGTGTGTGCGCTTTGTCATGGTGACTGTACCGTGTCACAGTGTACCATGTCTTAGTGTGTGTACCGTTTTTGCGGTGTGCGTGCCTTGTCATGGTCAGTGTACCGTGTCACGGTATGTGCGGTGTCACAGAGCGTGTCAGACCCCCTGGGACCTCTGGGCGGGCAGAGAGGGCAGCAGGGCACACTGGGAGCTGGAGCGGGAAGGCGTGGCCTCAGGCAGGACTGACTCACACTCCTTCATCATGCCGATGTCCAGGCAGCGTTTGAGGCGGCAGGCCTGGCAGTGCCGGCGGTTGTCCTTGGTGATGGTGCAGCTGCCACTGAAGGGACAGGTGAAGGTGGCCTTGCGCTTCAT
>JAODLC010000113.1:27325953-27342605 GCA_026781145.1 Hippopotamyrus pictus
CAGTAAAAGCCATGGGGGGGGGGCGCATCCAGTGCGGTAAAGGCCGTGGGGGGGGCACATACAGTGCCGTAAAGGCTGCGGGGGGGGGGGCACATACAGTGCAGTAAAGGCTGCGGGGGGGCCACAGACAGTGTGATAAAGGTCGCTGGGGGGGCACATACAGTGCGGGGCTGAGGGTGCAGACAGTGCAGTAATGGCCGTGGGGGAGGGGGGGCAGACACTGTAGTAAAAGCTGCGGGGGTGATGCAGACAGCACAGTATAGCCAGCGGGGGGGGGCACAGACAGTGCAATAAACACCGTGGAGGAACCATATACAGTGAGGTAAAAGCCACAGGAGGGCTATATACAGTGCTGTAAAAGTGAAGGGGGGGGGGCACAGGCAGCGTAGTAAAGGCCGTGGGGTATGTACACAGCACGAAAAAAGCTGCAAACAATGGAGTAAAGGGCACGGGGGGGCACAGACAGCATAGTAAAGGCCACCGGGGGGGGGGTCTAGTTTATGCCATATAGTTTAGTTTGCACCATCAAGAAGAGAATTTACTTAGAGCCAGGAGCTCATATCAAAACAGAGCCCCATTTGCTGGCATCCCTCTATAGTGCATCTGCTACTTCAGACAGGCCTGATATTAAAACTTTCCCAAACTTCAGTGCATCAGCAACTTACACAATCAATCAGAAGGATTATACAGTATACACACCTCAACGAAACTTTAAAACAACTGATGACCACAACATATCTGTGCACAAAATATGAAAAACTTTAATAATTTGGATAAGTATTTCAGTGAGTTCCTGATAAGATCATAGTTAGCCAGGCCTTTATAAACACCCCTTTAGAGAGAAACCCATTTGTAAGTGGAAGCCAACTATACAGTATGTCACTCCCATCCTGCAACATGACTGACACAACGATCACCCCAAAGCTGAATACATACCACTGCCTGGAAGGAGATAACACAAACCCAGAAAAAGCAGAGAGGGGTGACCATGTGGACACACGTGCAGCCCCAGACCACACTCAGTGGAATTACTGAAACCACCCAGGAATTTTAGTATGATTGGTTTGCACCAGTCAACCCATAGGGTGAGTGTATACATGTATATGACAGCTAGACACAAAAACCTTCATAGGTATAATATCTTCCTTAAATATGTAACCTTGTAGGTGGCTCCTAAGTGCTGCCTTTGTTGCTTTTTTTCAGAGTATGAGCTGGGAAACAGGTTTGCAACACTAGTCTACCTGTCAGTTCAGACTGACCTGGGGCTCTGTCTCAAAAGCATGCCGAGCTGAAGGGAAGGTTTAACCTTCAGAATTTCTGTAATGCCACTCAGACTGCAAGACAACCTGGGACCTAGGCAGGTGTAGAGCTCACGGGGCGGGCGGCGCGGAGCTCACGGGGCAGGCGGCGCAGAGCTCCCGAGGCAGGCGCTGCAGGGCATCTGTTGGCCTATGCTCTTAGCTTCTCATGTGCCTGCATACTTTAGGGTCAATCTCATTCTCTCACAGGTCCAGACATGGCTGCAAAACAGCAGCAAAGCGCAACGTTTCCATTCTGACGGTGATGAAGCTGGTATAAATGGAAAACCGAGGCGATGCTGGAGATAACGAGAACAATGAGCGCCGTCTGACTGGCTGTGGGGAGCGGCTGTGCCTCAGAGTGCAGGCCCACGTCCTGAGGGCGAAAGACAGCAAGCAGGCAAGCTGGAGCAGTCACACGAGCAGGACCGGTCGCCCTGGCCTCGCCATCTGGCCATCACTAGCACCGAGACAAACAGGCTGGGCAGGAAGGCGAATCTCACGTCATGTTCCCGTTACTGGATACCTGCACATCATTTACTGGTTTCAGAGATATTTTTATTTGCCATTTGCACAAGTACGAGGACAAGTCCATGTTTTCATGTGTCCCGTCATGCACCACCACAGTAGTTGTCAATCCTGTTCCTGGCACCCCCCCACCACCAGAATATTTTCATTCCAACCCACACTGCTTTCAACCCGCCACATTCATTATTAGTCTATTAAGGACCATATGAGCTGGATTAAGGTAAGGCTGGAATGAAAACATTCTGGTGGGGGTGGGGGGGTACCAGGAACAAGATTGAGAAGCACTGCTCTACCATGGGATTCACACACACACACAGGTGAGAGTAAATGGGGGCTCAGCCATTAATCCGGCCAGCCGGGATTTAATTGCCTTGTTTAAGGGCCTAACATTGACATCATATCAGGCATGTTCTTTAAAAGTATTCATCACCTTTGCTTACATTCGGCTCACCCCTATGCTAAGAGTTGATGACAAACACCGTAATTGGGTTTTGTGTGGGAGGATTTAGCTACGTTAGTGGATTATTTTGACCAGGCAACCACCTACTGTACACCCATTAGAAAGGAAACAAAACCAGGAAAAAGTTATAGTCCAACCATTCAGTTCGCTTGGATATTTGAAGTTCCAACCTTTTTACTTAAGTTTTCTGTTATTTATATTTGGTATACAAGACATAGTGCACCGTTCGTCTGGACCCAAACCTCGTCATCTACACCCAAGTGGCAAACTGTCACATGCCCGTGTATAGGACAGCAGACAGCACAGCACTGGAAAGACAGACCTATCAAATGAAGGCCATGCAGTGCTGAGTCAGGTTCAGCACTTGGGGAGGAGGCTGGATGGGCCAGCAAGATCCAGAGAAGCAGTCAGTGTTTGCTGACCTACAGAAGGTATAAGACTGCTGGTGGGAATATAGCGTACTGGGGTTGCTATTGTGAGTTAATCACTCCCCGAATGAACGCAGTCTACATACTTGGAACAAAGTCAGTTACAGTGGGTTTTTGGCCTTTGGCAAGGATATATCCCATTTCTGCTCTTCTTTTTAACAACACACCAAAGTACAGCCACGGCTGAAAGTGCATCCAGCATGGGTGGCCAGAGGTGACATCCCTGTCATTTGCAAACTACGTCGTTCTTTTGACAAACTTGAGCAGTTCAGCATTGAGTGTTAAGAGACAGGGAGCATGAGAATGATGTCATGGTGAGAGGGAAGAGTGAGCCCTTAGTGAAGTACTGAGTACTCACTCACTCACTGAGAACTGAGTACTCACCGAGTACTCCAGGACCATGCTCACCATAAGATAGGGAAGATGAGATTTACTGCAAGACTGGTTCAAGTGATTGCAGTTTGCAGTGGGCACTGTGCAGATACGTGGTAGTGAATTGGGAGCAAAGTCTGCAGACAAGGATTGCAGTTTACCAGCCAATCAACATCTATACCCTCAACTATAGTCATGGGCTGAGAATGATGATCAAAAGTACAAGCAGTGAAAATGAAGTTTCTCCCTATACAAACCGTGCTACCTACAGAACAGGAAAAGCACGGTCCTTCCCCAGTCGAAAGAAAAGATTCAGCCAGCGCACCACTCCCTTCCAAGTCAGTCGAGTCAATTTCTGTCAGGCTGCCTGCTGAAGTTTCCCTTCGGCCCACAACTCTGGCGTCAATTAAAAACAAGGAAAACAACGGCTTGGTAAGTTAGAACGCGAGTGACTCATCCTCTCCTTTGCTACATGAGAAGAGAAACCACGACGCCCACAGAGATCTTGCTCTGGGATCTAATGGATGGATGGAGCTCCAAAGGGAGGGGGCCGTGAGGTCACCCGGCATGACCTCTGGGGTGAATGGAATGGGGGTGGGGGGGCTTACCATGTCATGTGCATCTTGTTCTTGGGGCTACTGACAGATGTGGGTCCACCCAGCAAGCTGGACGACCTAAAATATTCATAAATAAATTTCAAGGCCCACACACACAAGCTGCCAGGTGGGATGCAGCAAAGGGAGACTCGTGGATCATTCATGAAACACCTGTCCGTGTGATCAGGTGACAGACCCCTGTCCGTGTGATCAGGTGACAGACCGTCTCCATCCCGGGAGACTCCGGTTGATTTACACTGTCGCACGGCTCCCGGTGCACCGGGGACTGGCGAGCGCCACATCAGACAGGAGGAATGATGAAATAACAAAATTTCCTGTCACGGCCTAATGAGTTCCTTTCCTGTTGGTTGCACGAATTAAGATGAAAAGCAGTTAAAAAAAAATAAAATACTCGGCCAAGTTGGCCTTGGTGTGGACTCAACAAAGAAGAGAAAAAAAAAAAACACCAACATTGGTAACCCACTGAATTCAGACAATAAAATGATTAACTTTGCTGCAGCTTAAATCCAACAAAACTAATCCTATTCTTTACATTCAAGGATGAGTCTTTTACTGCAGCCTGAATCACCGGCTGTGAGACGAGACTGATTGTCTTTTAATAAAGAAATTATAAGGTAAAATTATTCAGATTTCTTAGTGACATAATTAATGACTAACATTTTGAGCAAATGTCTAAAGAAGAAGACTTTCTTAGACTTCACTTTTTAAACTTATTTACCTGGAAAAATTATCACCCGCCCTGTAAATTCCAGGAGGGTGGCAGAGCCCCACAGACGGTGGAGCACATCAGCAAAGGGGCAGCCGGAGTGAGATGTGCAGGTGATGCCCATTTCTGACCCCTTAAATGCCTGCCATCAGAGTGCTTGCTAAGTGACATTTTTTATACAGCAATTCAAATGCTACAAATAGCAAAACCCACTGTCATGTGCTTTCCCAGAATTCCACAGGACAGCCTTTTGTATTTTGCCCAAGACCAGCATCTCAGAGGCAAAGGTAACTGCTGCGGGCAGGGGGAATGGCATTATGTCATTGGCGGTGAGCCAGCTGGGCACGTACAGGTGGCAGAACCTCAGCTGGCCCCATTACAGACCGCGGAGGAATTCTTAGGATCGGACAGAAAGTGACCTCTTGTAGCTGCATCAAAACAAAACGTGGGGGGGGGGGCGTTTTCGGCAGACCAAATACAAGTTTAGACAGAGTGAGGGGGCCTCAAAAAGCAGCCAGGCCACAGCACCACCCCAGGGTAAATTCTGAATCTCAATTAAGGCTGCAGCGCTGGAAAACACACACACATACATACACATACACTGACTCACTCACACAGACCTGTACTCATATCTTTGTGGGGACTGCCCATTCACTTCTAAGGGCAAAACCCTAATCCAAACAATGACAACTTCAACCACTACCAGCCCTAACTGTAACCATAAGTAACCAAACAAAATACAAGACTTATGGCATTTTCAGTTTTTTTTGGCTGCAGTGACAGATTTTTATAAAATTAAATTTCCCCTAAATTCCACTAAAAAAATTGGTCCCAACAATGTTAGAATAACAGGTTTTTAATCACATTTCATCACATAAATTTTACACATAGAAAGGGCAGAGGGAAGAACCAATCAGAGAGGTAGAGTTATTGTAAACCCCCCCCCCAATACCCTATGGTACACGAATACCGACCCACTGGGGAGGGTTCCTCATCCTCCACCGTGCTCAACAGCCCAAGAGGAGACTGAACAATGACTAAACAGCACACAGGCTGAGTCAAAACGAATACAGCAAGTGACGAGTGAACTGCAGATTTAACCAGCAAAAATATTCATTCTGATCTCATCCAGTTCAGAAAACTGCTCTTGCCCAGACATTTTTAACCCAATGGCAAAAAAAAGCTGTCCGAACGGAAGAGGAAACCACACGTCACTGAGCTCTCAAAGGCCTGCAGGGTTGGGCTTAATTACAGCACAACCATCAAAACCATTACAGGTCCAAACGGTATTTAGGATTATTTTGTTTGGCTGAAATTAGTGCCATATGGAAGTGATTAGCCTCATCTAAAAGTGACCTATGCTGCTACTGGAATGCTGCAATTTTAAAAGTGATTCATTAGGCTTAACTGTACATTTGCCTGCGAAGACAGTAAAACCAGTGATGCACTTCAGACGGCCGTATGCTAATTCCTGCATTACGCGTTTCGCCCAGACTGCACGCATATGGCCCCGTGGGAGTTCCACATTCCCCGACGTCCACTCCGCCGCCAAGCCCGCAGCTATGCGTCCCGGCCGGCCGGCCTTCCAAACGCATCCAGATGCGCAGTCTCCCCGCGCAGCCATGGCGACTCAGGTGCCTCTCTGTGATGCTGGTAACCATGCGACGGAGCCAGAGGTAAAATGCCTCCCACACAGCTGCACTCGCTCAGCAATCCTTTGCCTTTCCGACCGCCGGCCGGGGAGTTTACAAACCACCGGTGCGAAACGCGGCTTATGAGCGAAGACTGAAATTTGCCCTGAAGATGTCCTTCCCAGTGCCACTCAACACCGCAAACTGGACCCGGTCCAAGGCTATGGGGGCGCCCCTTCTGCCTCTCTGCCACAGTTACATCATTTCTAATTAATTAAAATGATAAATTATAGTACAGCAGTGAAAATAAGTAAAAATAAACGGGGCCCCATGCCTGCCCCAAATAAAATCGGGCTCATTTCGTAATTCTGACTGATAGCTGCACCCTGCAGCAGAGCCCCTGCTTGGGTGGGACATTCCGCAGGCCTTCCGCACGAACAGCATGGGCCCAGAAGGGGGCGCTGCGGCTGGTCTTGGTCTATGCAGATGGCTGTGAGTCGACACAGTGCCAACCTTTAACCTTTCTATTAAGTCAGATGCCTTTCAGGTTTCTGCAACAAATGTGGGAGTTCTCGGCGTGTGTGTGTGTGTAAATGTATATTAAAATAGATTAATGACAGGGTGACCGGAATTTCCTATCTCCACCCATTTGCTTTGTCAGAGCCAAGCAGTCACACTGACAGCACAGCCTCACGCGTACAATTTAAACTGCAAACCAGCAACGAACAGCATAATATTACAGCACAATGACATTGGTGATGCTGAAATTTACATACATGTAAGATGGTTAAGAGTAATAAACAACAAAAAAAAACAGAGAAAGGGGATACCTACCAAGCAGAACAAAGGTTGTTACAATGATTCACTCAAGTGGATCGATATCTTCAAACAAGAACAGACTGCCCCTTTGCAGTCTGCGCTGAATGCAATTCATGTCCAGTTCGGGTAAAAATTAACTTCACCAGAGCAATCCCCCCACTCACAAAAACTCACATTAGCAATTCTCCTGCCAACAGAAATGACTTTGAATCACAGACATGTGCTTCACTACCATCTCCATTATCTTAATTGCCTGGGCAGTCAGCAGCATGTACGTGCGTGTGGAGCTGAGTGGAGCACACTGGCTTTTAAGAGTTCTGCTGCAGTTCAGCACCAGAGGCCCTGCTTGTTTTATGCAACAGCAAAGAGCGTCCCCCCCCCCCCCAACGGGACATGGATGCTCTGTGCAGTTCTGTGCCACAAAGATGCATGACCATTGAGTGCCACACAATCGAGATTAAAATGAAACAAAATTTCATGAGCAGCACAAGAAATCATGATCTCACCCTAAGATGAAAACACCAGAGGTGGAAAGTTCAGGTCCAGAAAGTACAAATCCAGATCAGGGTTTTGTTCCAACCAACCACTCAAATACTCTGACTGTGACTCTATGTTCAGCTGGTTGGTTGGAACAAAACCTTGGTCTGGATTTATACTTTCTGGCCTGAACTTTTCATTACTGGAAAACACCAACATCTTAAGATGCCTGCTATAAATTTGCATGCATTATGCATAAGCATATAAAAATGGCTGCTGGCTTATGCTCAGGGGTGCGTGTCTGTAGTAATTTAACGTTAACAGGCACAGCACCTAGCTGAAGGCTGCACACAGTCCATCAGGCTAAATATCGCTCATTTCCTTTGAGACAAGCACCTGGAAAAATTATCACCCGCCCTGTAAATTCCAGGAGGGTGGCAGAGCCCCACAGACGGTGGAGCACATCAGCAAAGGGGCAGCCGGAGTGAGATGTGCAGGTGATGCCCATTTCTGACCCCTTAAATGCCTGCCATCAGAGTGCTTGCTAAGTGACATCCACAGTTTTGCTACTCTGATCAATGACAGCGTAGCTCAGCAGTACATGCAAAGAGGAATTCATATATTTAGGGATATAGGTTTTGTTGTTCGTACATTTTAAGCAATGGCTTAATTTGTTTTTTTCCTTTTGGGGGGAAGGGGGGGCACCACCACCAGCATTATTCCAGTGTCCAGGGACCAGTGGTGTGCTTCAAAGTGCTCATTCTCAGAGCAGACAGTCTCTGTTTCCTGTTTTTCAGTCGTCCCCCCCACCTCCATTGAATAAACCTTAAAAGGGAAAGTGACCCCCAATTACAAACTATAAACTAAATATGGGTTTTATCTTAGTTTTTCCAATACCTCATAAAATGTACCTTCCCGTGACTGTCTTTCTGGGACAGGGATCATAGTCCTCGGCCAGCAGGATTTAGCATTTTTCCATCATGTAAACTACACTTCACCTTTGTTATGCTCCTCTGAGTCATGAGAAACTATATCTCAGACAGCATAAAGGAGCGGCAATGTAAACATCAGTAAGGGAATACCAGCTTTATAAACCCAATGGATACGCTGGAGTCGGGGGGGGGATTTATTAATGAGATAAGAAAAAATAGGACAGGTCCAAGGTCTAACGGTGTTGATCCCACGTTAACAGATTTGCTCGCAAATGTTTTCAGAGGTCAGTCAGAAAAGGAAGTTTCCATTATGTCTGGGATCATCCGGGAAGGTGGTTCGGCTCCGCACCCGTTCATTTGTCCAGCTACTAGTATAATATAATATAATATAATATAATATAATATAATATAATATAATATAATATAATATAATATATCTATGAAAGATGATGGCGTTTCACAGGTGAATAGCATGTCCCGCTTTCGGTGCTGATAGCATAGACGGCAATTCCCTGCATTTCAGCTACACGTGAAATCATGTCCAATAGGAAAACAACCAACTCCCCAGTAAGTGCTTGTTGAAAAGTTAAGGATCGTATCAACTCACTGTTCCCATACACTTGCCACGGCACGTCATTAATCAGAAACGTGGATATGTATATCATAATGATCTAAAAATACCAACAGAGCAAATTACAAAAGCATGACTTACCTGCTCTAGCATCACCGTAAAGTCTGTATATGAGAGCTGGCTTATGTCGTTTCCGCCAGGGCGCCCGCGTCTCGGTAACAGGACCCCGGCTGCTGCCTGCCCGTCAGCCACAAACTGCGCTCTTCGCGATCCTGCAGAGATCTGCAAACAACATGGAAATTGCATTACTCAGCCGGGAATGTAAAAGCGAAGCGAAGAGAACCAAGCAAACGTGCTTTTGACCCACTTGGGTAAATACATAACATACGGTACATCAGCACAAAGTTCTGCAGCCTACGGCCGTCTAAATACCAACCCGGTGGCAGAACAGATAGCAGCCTTTCGCAAAACTGGAGTATCTGACTTTGCCGACATGCGAACACATCAGTCAACAACACTCTCTCTCTATCTATGACTCTATCTCTCTACATAGGCTAGGCAGCAATCGAGCTGACTCCTCACCTCTAGTGATTGAATAAATGTAACTCTGCGTTACTGCTGCTCGCCGAGAAACCACCATTTCTGACGCATCGGCCGGCAGGCCCCTTCCCCAACGTTCACGTTACTAAGTTTCTGATCAGCACTGATCACGTTAACACACGGTCCGTAGCTGGCTACGCTGAATCATATCTTACTGTTTAAAACACTGCAACACACCTTTACGTCTGCGATCGCATATTACCGACACGTGAAACAGAAAAACTCTATGCACGGGAAGAAAACAAAAAAACAACGTGTAGAAAAAACTAATAAAACTCACACGAGGAGCGAGTCCTATCTTTCCGGACAGCCACTAAATAGTTAGGCATCACTTCTGTTTGACCCCGCCCCAGACATTGGCATATAGACAGATGGTGCTTCATGGCGACGGAAACATCCAATCGGAGCGCCGGCTCGGAGTGCATTCCCCGTTTCTATTGGCCGAATTGTTTAACAGCCGCATTCTGCTTGGTCGAATCCAATGCTTGTAAACTTAAACGGGACAACGCCCCTCCAAAATAGGGGTGTGTCGTGACGTCAGATAACTGGCTGAGAGGTAAACAACTTGGGACTTCGTGAGGTTGAAGGTGTCATTCCTATATAAAATATATAAATGCACAACGTTTTGCAGCAATTTATTACTATGCCCATGCGCTGTATAGAGGTCCCACTGATAAACTACGGGAAAACATTTTATACGGTTGCTGCATGTGTACCGTCCTGTCTTGTCTTTTCTCTTTAGTCTAATTCAAAATTGAAAAATCATGAACACGCTTTAATTACATTACTGTTATGAATTTTAGTAGCCTGCCAAAATCAGTGCATTAGAAACTTACCGCTGTGACGCTGATTACTACTTAATGAACTTAAGTAAAACTTTCTTAAGTCAAAAAATCTCTGAATATAAGGCAAAGGTGAAAGAGACGGACCTCTGTTCTACTCACTCCAGCTTCCTCTGACCTCGCTGTGCCCTTCAGCCATGTGATCACACCGTGCTTGATCCCCACATGGCAATGCCGGAAGTGCTGAATGGCGCGTGTCTTTGTATTATTTTCTGTAGTGATACCTTAATGTTATTCTATATCATTTACATAATTTGGTTCCTAGGCTAGTAATGATATATAAAGTTAAAGTGTTTTAATTTAAAGCGCAATATTTTTTACTTTGAACTTGCTTAAGGGCATAACAGTAATGCCCACCTTCCCAGCAGCGCCTGAACTTCGAACCGTGTTGTCTATGAATATGTCTGAGTCCTGCTGCTTACGTATTAGTGTGCCTGTCAACACTGAACGTTCATGTTTTTATGTGTCTGTTTTTCACCCTGCACTGAAGCCTCTTTTCAGCGCTCGATATCATTTTAGTTATTATTTAGAAATGTTCCTGTTTGTAAAACACAAAAGCAAAGACAAAACCCTACACAAAAACATAAAAGAGACCTGGATCAATTTAATGGCTCCGTACTTACTAAGTAAGTAAGCACACTGAGGGATGAATATATGTCATTGATTTGAAGTACTGGGCAGTGAATTTCCATGATAAAATACTCAATATGCAGTTATTCGTTCTGTGGTAGATGTTTTGTAGTGGTGGGCCATTGTAGAGGGCAGGCGTGCCAGTGCTGTACAGCACAGAACAAGCCTTTTCATTTTGCTGCCTTCTTTCTGGTTTTCCTCCATTCTATTCCTTAACCTAAGGCATCTAATGTCCAGTATAAGTAAGGCATTAGGCTATTGGTAAATTATTTAATGAGAATTTTTGGTAAAACTTAAAGCAGTCATATAAATGCATAATACCCTCATAATGCATTCATAAAGCATTATAAACATGGCTATAATTATTTATAAAAAGGCATAACATATTATACCCATGTTTATTATGCATTATGAATGGTCTATGAAGTTCTCATCTATGATACACTATAGATACCTTTATAATGCAGTTCAAAGCACCCTTGATACTTATACCAACCATTATAATGCATTACAAAGGCATCTATAGTGCAGTATAGATGAGAGCTTCATAAGGCAGTCATAATGCATAATATACATGGCTAAAATGTGTTATGCCTTTTGATAAATATTAATATCCATGTTTATAATGCTTTATGAATGCATTATGATGCATTGTGATGACTGCTTTAAGTAAAGTATTACCAATTCTTTTGTCAGTGTAAACATGATCTTTTTTGAGTTTTTGCTCAAAGAGAGAGTACTGGATTACCTTTTCCAGACCTTTCGGTTTTCCTAGGAGACATTCAACAAATTGATTTATCTGTTTTCGTGTGTTTCTCTCTTAAATGTAAAACTAAGAAACTCTAGGTCTGTTGCCTTACTAGAGATCAAAAATGATCAGCCAAGGACTAACAGGATATATTTTGCAGTAACAGTGTCTGCAGGCACATAAGCTTATACTGTTGCCGTTTGATCTGCGACTAGAGAGTGATGCAAAGATTTCAGTTTTTCTCTAAACCAAGGATTTGATTATTTAGTACCTGCCCATTTCCATTTTGTGGAAATTTGCTTCGGCCCTTAACTGCTGCCATTGGCCGTCCTCCTTTCATGTAATCAGCAGCTACACTTTGACCCGACAGATTTGCATCAAAGGCAAGCACCATTGCGCAGGTGCAACATATCACATGATCATAAATCAGCATGCTCGCATCATCTTCTGCCTTCCAGACAAGCAGCTTCTATGAATTTACAAAATGCCTGCTTGACTGTAGCCTGATACCGTGAGCTGCAGAGCTGGAAGACGGATGCACCAAGAGTGTGAAAGAGAGGGAAAATGATTCTGAAATCTATAGTGAAGCCTAAATCAACTGCAGTCCCAATGTTCATTAGCTCCAGATCAATGTCAAGAGTTGCACAAAAGTGGAAAAACACCCTTCACTCAATACCCACCTACCCACCCCTCCATCATACTGCCGTCACTCTGTTGGTAGCTGGTATAGTGCAGTTCGTGCGAGAATCCGTGCGCACCCACAGCAGGGAGAGGCTCAAAGCACACAGCCTTTCGGCATGTGATCACTCCAATAGAGGTCACACATGAAACATTCCACTGTGTGATCTCACAAGCAGTTGGTGATTTTCAAACATTTTTATCCACCTGCAGTCCTGAAAAAAGGCCAGATGTTTGGTGAAGGAATGCAAGTCCGTGCATGCTGGTTATGCATTAAGCATGAATCTCTGTGATACACAGAAAAGGAATACTCAGCACAAAACAGGATGCTTTTATTGTTTTTCACATTTTTTAATCTTTTAAATAAAAGTTGTCATGTTGGTGATTACAGGCCTAAATTCCAAAAAGGCATAATTCCTTTGGGGGGTGGGGGGCGTATAGAAGGGTGAAGCATAAAGACACCAAACTCCTGACTGAAAGGATTATTAATGGCACATACCTCATTAGAGCAAGCCATCTCTGTGACCAGGGAGTGGCTTCGCAGAACCTTGCTCTCGTTGTAAAGCATTCTTTAAAAACCAAAACTTTGCCTGTTTGGCTGATCATAAGGCATGGTCAGGGGACCAGGCCTGTACACTGTTCCAGGCCAGTCAATTCCTTTCTCTCTACCATGTCCCAGTCCTGTTTAGCTTTGATACAGAGGGGGAAGGAGGTTTTCCTCCAAAAAACTTATATACGTTTACCAGGAGACCAGTCTGTCCAGCCTCGTGGTTTCTGGAGCCTTGTTTGCCAGCGCTAATCATACACTTCCTGGGCAGGAGTAACTGGCCTTCTCTGTGCTTCCGGCAAAGAAGCACCCGGCTTCAGCTGTGCCAATCACATGATCAGCATCTGTGGCGAATAATTAACTTTTGCTGTGTCAGTTCGTATTTACTGGAAGGTGTTGAAAAAGCCCCCTTCTGTGTAGTAAGCAGACCTAGGGAGCAAGGCTGAAGTCCAAGGGAGCACGGCTAAGGTCCTAGGGAGCATGGCTGAGGTCCTAGGGAGCAAGGCTGAAGTCCAAGGGAGCACGGCTAAGGTCCTAGGGAGCACGGCTAAGGTCCTAGGGAGCACGGCTAAGGTCCTAGGGAGCATGTCTGAGGTCCTAGGGAGCAAGGCTGAAGTCCAAGGGAGCACGGCTAAGGTCCTAGGGAGCACGGCTACGGTCCTAGGGAGCACGGCTAAGGTCCTAGGGAGCATGTCTGAGGTCCTACGGAGCACGGCTGAGGTCCTAGGGAGCATGGCTGAGGTTAGTCCATGTTTTCTCCCTAGAACCAAGTGCATTTACCTACAGGGAGCATGCAGCACCTTCTGGGTCCTGCACATCCTTCAGTCCCTGTGGCTCGTTGACACGTGTGCTGTTGTTCCCCTTGGGACTGTCTGCACACTTGTATACCACTTCCGAGTTCCAGCCACGCAACTATTTACCCCCCAACAATACCTAATGCCGCCACTGCCTCTAGAGGCTGATGTGTACATGTGTGCTCATTGTTAATTTTGCATGTCAGTCATTCCACATGTCATATTCTTCCTATTATATTGCAGATGTTGGGCATTTTCAAAAGGAATTACAGTGTACTTTTCTGTGACTGTGTAATGGTGCAACAGTGTATAACATGAACTTTGAAACTGTTAATGTGCGCTAAAAAAATTAATGTAAACTCTTTGATCATAGCAAATAAATTAGTAACTTAATTAGTATCTGAAATGTGTATATTCCAGGCTTAGTTTCAAGGTCATAGATTTGGGTATGAACAAATGGGACATGTTCTTACCAATATTGTGTGAATGCCGTGTTTGTTTATGGTGACGAGGGGTTCGGGGCTAGTTGGATCCCTACCAACATTGAAATGAGACCTACGCCCTTGCTTATTTTTACTTATTGTGGTAAAATTCAATGCTGTGCTTGTACACTATGGGTTACTTCTGTGCTCAGCTTTTCCATCTTAAATCCAGGCTCTTTCCTGTGTATTTCTACACCACAAGGGGCCCCAGAAAACAGCTCCAGCTACTGCCCCAGAAAAACCCCAAACCCTCCCCAGTGATCTTTCGTGCACTTGACCTGGCTTAACATTTTTAGGATTCCTGGTCCTCTAAGTTTGGCTTGAAAAACACGCAATCCATCATATTTTCTCAGTCATACTGGCTTTTTGGTAGCCTAGCATGTATCCTTGAGGCCAGAGAAGGGATGTTTTCTGCAGGAAAACTAAAATGATGGTAAATCGGAAGTGACAGACGCTTCCCTAGGTCTGTCATGACCTCGTGTTATACTCTCCTTCACTTTGAATTAGAGTTGTAGTATTATCAGGTACCATCACGTCGATATCGATTCCTTGTATCCATATAGACAATGTTCCTCCAGAATGTCTGCTCTTCTGTGTCGTGTGAGTCAATCTACATTGTTGCTGGTCATCCTCTTCCTCTTTTACCATCAATTTTTAAAAGCGTTACATCTTTCCCAAATCACTGGGTCTCCTGTTATGCCTAAAATGAAACAGCTTAACCTTGCCATCATGTTAGGGTCAGCACCGACCTGTTTGTAAGTTTACAATGCATAAAAGAACCACATAAATTTGTGTACTGTACTGCTGTCAAAAGAAAGGTCCAGAAAGCCACACCAAAAATATTAAAACCAATCTTTTCATGGATAAGGAAACCAAACAACGTAACCAAGAGGTAAGAAACAAATTGGATGATAAACAATTGTTTTGAGGGTATTTTATGGCTGATTTAAGACACGGGTCAGCACCAACCCATTTAATATAAGAGATAAGAACAGAAAGCTAACATAGACAAAGGTTAAATTGGGTTATTTGTGCTTCAAGTGAAAGTCCAGGCTTAATTTGATGAAGAATCCAGTTGTATGTTTCCTTGCAGTCCAAGTCTTTGTCAGCCACGTTCGTCAAAATGTCAATACTCTTCCTGTCTTACTTTATTTGCCAGGTTTCACATCCATAAAGAGCCACAGAAAATACAATGTTCTACCCAGTATTATCTTAATTCTTAGAGACATATCAGTACTTTGAATGATTTTTTTTCCTCAGTTTTTTTCATCACAGCTTTGTCAAGAGCTAGTCTATGGCATATTGATTGCTGGATCCTTAGTTGCTTATACCTGTTCTAAGCAGGCAATAGCTTTATTTATTTAGCAGATATTTTTGTCCAAATCAACATACAAGTGAGGGTCGGAGAGCAGGGTCAGCCAGTGCTCCTGGAGCAATCGAGCTTAAGGACCTTTTTGTTATCAGATCTTCTTCATTTTCTACAATAGCTCCTCTATACCAATTTGGACGTACTCAGTTTCACCTGATTGTGGCTTCACATCGAGATTTCTCGTAAGGAAATTAGTATCTTAAACGATTTTTGTACATTTTTGAACATCTATTTAGTGTAAATAGTAATTTTCTTGGCTATCAACATTACTAGCCACAGATGGATGAATATGCTGGCGTATCGCCCCCTCTAGTGGTCAATATTGTTTCACCTATCTCAGTTCTAACCGTTTTTCCTGATCTTGTCGGGGGTCTTTTCTGATGGACAAAGTGAAATGTAATGCTTGGATGTTTACTATTACACAGAAGATGATTTTAACCGAGACGATAAAAACGCCATGTTGACCATGTGGAAACGAAATACTCGAAAAAAAAGTGGAGAATGTCCAGAAAAACACAACAATTTATAGCCTATATCGGGAATCAAGTCTAAATCTAGAGATTAAGAGCGAAACCTCGTGTTTCGAAATACGATTGATTGAGGTGACCTTAATACTTTTCTGTGCTTTACCACATCCTTCATTACTACAACTGATCAGAAATATTAATATTTTTCAGTTTTAATCCTTGTGATTAACGGAAGAAATATGAAAAACAACATTTTATTGTAATATGCGTGACGTAAAATTTCAGGCACGTTTCCCTTGCGTTTATCAGTCATAGTAGTTGTAACTAAACTATATATATACACACACACAGTGGTACCTATCTCGAACTTAATCCGTTCCGGACTCCGGGTCGAATCCTAAAAAGTTCGAGTTCTGATCGAATTTTTCCCATAAGAAATAATGGAAAATCACTTAATTGGTTCCCAGCCACCCAAAATTACACCTAAATGTGTTTTTTTTTTTTTTTTTTTAAAGAATTTAAACACAAAATGAACAGGATAAAACAAGTAGAGCATTTTTTTCTTAATGGCTTCCAAAGCGATAAAGATCTTATCCCAACATTACCCCTGTCCTGCCCCGATCGTCCGCTCCTTCCGTGTGCCACGCCCCCTCGTT
>JAODLC010000113.1:27351652-27378444 GCA_026781145.1 Hippopotamyrus pictus
GTGGTGGGTCGGGGGTGGTGGCTGTCTGCTCAGATGACAGATGTCTCCAAGCCCCCCCCCGGGCCCTCCCGGTCGCCACTGGAGCTGTGGCTACCATTGCTCAGCCCGTTGACTTGCGTCTCAGGCCCGGTGGGTTTTAGGCTGATGCTGGCGCGGCTCATCTCAGTAATGGAGGAGTTGGTATGGTAGCTGGAGTGCCAGTCGACTCCCATCAGGCGTCCTCTGCACTGGACCTTATACCGCCTCCAGTGCCGTTTCAACACCGCCTGTACCTGGTGTGAACAGGACAGGGTTCTGAGCAGAGGGAGGGGTTGACTGAACCAGAGAGCACTCACTCGACCCAGGCTTTCCTGGGTCACAGCCCCTCTGTGTACTTCATCACTGCTCAGATTCTTTAAACAGTAGCTAAACAGGCATTTGTCATGGCTCCTCCTCCCTTGCTATTCAACCCCCCTGATTGGTGTATGAGAAGATTGGCCCGCCCCCATTGGATAGGCTTTGAAACCTGCCAATTACCCTTTCTGTTCTGTCATTAAGAACATCATAGAGGTCACTACACACCACACTGGCTCACAAAATACATTCCTGAGGGAGAAGCATAACATTAGGCACTGCCAGACATCAGGAGGGGGTAGAAATTACACTCATCCAGCACATGGCCATGCTGTCAAAGAATCACCCCGCTGCCCCAGTGAAAAGTTCAGGATACATCCAAATGCTTCAAAACACATCCATTCGTAAATAATCCTTTGGTTAAAAGGGGATTTTTTTTTTTTAACCACTGAAAAACAACCACTTCACTGATACAAAGTCTGAGCCGCACTTTGGGGTGAGCCCTGTAATGACCCAGAATGCTTTGCTCTTTCCATGATGTATTGCAGCAGTACTAACCTCTCCATTACAAAAACAGAATATGACTGCTACCAAGAAGCCCTGTGAAGAGATGCATAGAACAAGAATGAAATGATTGGGGCACACATTCATAACATATTCACAGAGAAATTACATTACATGCATAATCAGTCCAACTGTGTAAGCTAAATGTGGAATTACTGAATGATTGAATAACTATATACAAATCAGATTAAAAATGTCAATTACTGAATATTAAAATATTGAACGTTTACATGTATATTCCTGCTGTGTGAGTTTATATGTGTTTCTATAACATTCTTCTTCAGTCTTACTGTAACTGAATTATTGAATTACTATTAGTCCATCTATCCATCTTCCAACAGCTTACCCAGGTTTTGGGATGTAATATTAATAAATCTAATTTATACAGCATAACATATTTAGGCCCTCATGATCTAGGAAATGGAGCTGAAAGATGGGCAGGTGGATGGATGGATAATACACTTAGATGCAAGACACTCAGAACACACAGTCAGAAGAAGTGAATACATTTATTTCTGTTACTATTGTGCGACTTACTTAATGCACCTTGCTTTAGAAGACAACAAAAATTCGTGGATGGGGGGGGGCAGTTTTCAGTATCTGGTCCTTGGGGACCCACAGTGCAGGTTTTTTGTGGGCTGTCAGGCAAGGAGATGGGAGAGCGCAAAAATGCAGACCTTCTGTGGGCCCCCCGAGGACTGGGTCAGGAAACGCCAGGCTAAGGGGCCCTGTCTTTATTCAGTCATCAGCTTTGAGAAGTACGCAGTCATTAAAGGCATCTGGCAAGATGCTGCTGCAGATGACATTTACAATAATGGAGAGCAGGTACTAGCAGGAAGACCCTCAACATCGCAGCACGCAAACACAGCTCAAGTCTGCCTGCTGGGCCCGGGGCCAACAAACACTCAAGTGCAGGAAAGTGAACTGCTGCGGTTTCTGAGCCAAATTCATAACGCAGCAGCACTGCTCCACCATAAAGCAAAGCCTCGGACTGGCCGGATGGGGCCGACACACCTGGAAGTGCATGAAGATGTGCATGATGAAGTCGTAGACGACCAGAGCCACGCGGCCCTTAGGTCTCCAGGGTACCAGGACAAACTGCACCCCAAGCAGTGGCACCAGAATGAGGGTGGCTCGCACTGCCTTCATGTAAGCGTTGGACTCGGCACTGTGGGTAACCTTCAGTTTGGTAATAAGGACTCGCACGATATTTAGCAGGAAGAACAGGTTCACCTGGAGGGTGGATGGATCGGAGAACAGGAGGGGAAAGGGGGGAAAAGCAGGGGAATGAGTAATCTTGGCCTTCTTGATTATTCCCTGGTGAAAAAACCGCATGCATGGAAATTTAATTCTCAGCATGTATATGCACAGCTGAAAAGACAATAATGACTAAATTAGTAAGGTATCTGTGTATTTGTGAACATGAATTTCAGCTGCTTGCAATTATCTTGCACCACATGTTCAATGTTTTCTTATTTTCAGTCCATTTAAAGAAAGGAAGAATGTTTTATGCAGTTCATGCACTCACCAGCAGGGCGGCGTGAATGGGCCCATGGATGATGTACACCAGGTGGGTGTCTGAGCTGATCCAGCAGCTGGGGGGAATAAGGAAAATACACACACACACACACACTGCTTGTTTGCATGTACAGAAAATACTTCTTTTTCTTAAGTGCTGAGGGAGGACTATTTGCTTTCATGTATTACACATCCCTAAATATGCTTATCACGGGTGTTTGCATTTCCAAAGAATATGTTCAAGGACACTCTGAATGTACCTAGACCAATGCTTCCCAATCCGATCCTTGGGGACACACTGACAGTTCACGATTATGAGGAGCTGGGTGGGAGTGAAAATGTGGACTGTCTGGTAGGGAGCAAAAACAAGGACTGGATTGGGAAACACTGGCCTAGACACTAACCGCTCTACAGAATGTACTGGCTCACACAGCCATCAGTCTACTGCTGTGCGCTTTTATGCTGAAAAGACAGACAGCACCATGTTTGGATGCAAAACCGCAGAACAGCTTTGATGCCACGCCATGGAAACTACAGGGTGCTCTAAAGAGTGCAGTGAGAAGTGTGCAGTGGTGCGGAATGCCGCGTACTGCCTCAGAGGTGTGCTGACGCATTAAGCGATGCTGTGCAGGCTGGTTCCTTACTTGTCATTGTAGAAGAGCCACCGAGCCACAGCGTGTGTGACAGCAGGGATGATGGGAAAGCCTGGAAGAGTCCAAGTGGGGAGGGGGTGTGTGTTAGCATTAACGTTAGCGGCTCACATGACCTCGTTCAGCATCCTCAAAGCTGCCTTTCTATTCAAGGGCGTCCTTCATGTTAACATTTATAATTCAGAACACACAGTTTTCAGCAAATCGCCTTCAACGTGTAGCTCACAGAATGAGCCGCCCTCCTCGTGAGGTTACTCCCATTGGCATTGCTCGGTGTCAGTGTGTCTGCTCAGCTTGTCAACATAGCTCCCAAACATGACCTATGAAAAGGTCAAGAAAAATTGACCAGATAAATCAAAATGGCCGGATGTACATGGGCCGAGAGAACTCCATTTTCAAACTATTCTTCTCTTCTTCAGGAGATTAGGCAAGGTAAAATATATATTCCACTATCCAACTACAAAACTTCATATGACACAATAAAAATTATGATAAATGGTATAAACTTGCTGGTGAAGGTAATTCCATTGAAAAATAAGGATAACAGCTTGCCAAGCCTTAAAACCTAATTTTATGTTGTTTTAAAATATGTTTCAGAAGTTTCCTTGAAGTTGCAAAATCAAGCTTCTAAACCAGGGCTCTTCAAATCTGGACCTCGATTCCAAATCCAGGCCTTGTTTTCAGTTCTCCCAGGTAGCTAGTTTAATAATTACTGATTCTGATTGGCCAGAGGCTTCACACCTGGCTCACAGGTAAAGGGAGACTGGAAAATCAGCAGTGCTTGGTCATTGAGGACAGTGATTTGAATAGCTCATAGGACAGAAGACCAATTCTTCATCCTAACTGGAACCTGACTAAGGGGTGGGTGTTTTGGGTATATTTTGGGCCAGCAGAGCATACTCACCCCATCCCAGGACGTAGTACCAGCCCAGTTGCTGCTCCCCAACAAACACGGCCACGATAATAAGGGTGTGCAGGTAGATACCCTCACACAGCATCCAAAAGTAGTTGGTTCCACAGATGTACAGGTTCAGGACCGACAACACTTTGCAGCCTATCTGAAATCGACATATAGACACCACATGGGTTTTTTTTTTATAGGCAGCGTCTTACACACAATCCCATTTTGTGCTTATATACATTCCTGTGACCGGCTGAAGTTATTCCTGATGAGGGAACAACAGGAGGGCCCTTTCAGAAAATATGTTGCTTACGGGCCAGCATTTCCTCACCAAAGTATAAAGGTGAGGCAACCACTATTTATTCATATGCCCGAGGGCCGAGCATTTGTCCCTGGGTGCCATAAGCTGTCACGACTGTTCGATGTCTCTCCAGAAGACTTACAGGGTTTCGTTCCACCAACTGCTGGTTGTTGGCCACAGCGGAGAGCCAGATGACTGTGCAGATGGAGTTCAGGATAAAGGAGAGGAACATGTTCTTGTGGAGTGAGATCCTCTGGCAACTGAGACTCCTGAGCAAGCACCAGAACCACAGGTAGAATGTAAGCCAAGGCAGAAGACCTCCTACCACTATCAAAGTACATGGACTCGTCACTAGGGGGAACCAAAGAGAAGCCCCTGCACTGCACTCACAGCACATTAGGGGGCGCTTACTTGAAGCAGGAGAAGATACCGAGCGAAATCAGCAAGGACACCACTGAAAGGCCATGGCCCACAATGGCCAGGTAGTACAAGCTGAAAGCAAACTGGAGACAGGGGGGAACAGTCAGGGCCAGTCACAGCAGGCATCAGACTTCTACAAGTCTGGAGTGTTTTCTATAATGTAGGTCTTTGATCAACAGCACGCAATTAAATTTGAGGCTTGAGAACAATATGAAAGTTAGTGGCCGTTATTTACAGATATCTCTGCAAGTGGGTTTTGCTCAACTACCTTGAGTTTCTCGTGGATGTAAGCAGAGCACTGGGTGTAGTTCGACCAAATGCGATCGCTTTCTGGGTGACGGAACCACTGGCCGTTGGGGTTGCACACTTTCGTCACCCTTTCTGAAAAAAAAAAACGGAGAAGATTATCCCATGAATGCACACTGCGTCCAATTCAGCTCATATTTCTGGGATGGTCGCTATCCAGACAGAGGTTGCACGGCACATTCTTGTCCGAGTAGGTGGTTAAACAGGCACAGTGGTTCACTGGTTACTACTGTCGGCTCACACTGCCAGGGTCATGTCTCGCCTTTGCTCTGTATGTGTGCAATTTGCATGTCTTCTCTGTACCATGGCAGTTTCCCCGATGGTCCAAAGACACTCTATCAGCCTAACTGACACTTCTATAATGCCTGCTGTGTGGGTGCTATGGTAGAAGAGCACCCTGCCACGATGTATCCTGAGCTGACTGGGACCGGATCCAGACCCACTCAACACAAGTGGCTAAGTATCTGGAAGATGAATGGAGGAACAGAAGCTTATGGAACACATGCATCCATGAAGGTGGGGACCTCACCAGTGGGATCGAAGTCCTGGAAGTACTCGGGACAAAACTGCATTGCCGTCCCCGGGGGGGAGTCGCCCCAGCACAGCCAGCCGTCCCATGTGCGGTTGCAGTAGGGACCTGCAGCAGAGACACATACATGAGGCACGGTGCAGACCTACAGTGGACACAGACACAGTTACTCTGTCACTGCTCTTGGACTGTCAGGGACATCAGTTTGCCATTAGAAATATAGCTCCAATGACTGCAAAGTCTCCTGGATCATACAAGCAAAAAGTTTTTGTGCTAGTCTCACTCTGTGCCTTATTGCTACATTTATAGTAAGGTAAGGAGTGTGTACTGATACAGTGCGTTGCCATACCCACCACATGACAAACCACCTCAGGGATGAAAACCTGAGTGCAGCCATGCGGCAGGTGATAACTCAGCACCACAATAGTCCAAATGGATCAGAGTGTGAGGTTTTTTCCAGTGGCTGGAGTGCCAATCCTGCCACCAACCCCAAAGTTTTTACCTGACTGGCGCTTTCTGCTGCCTCTCGACAGTTTGTACCTGAAGTTTCAAAACCTGAAGGTACAAACTTATAGGGCTCCTTATATTATTAGATTATTATTATTATATTATTAGATTATAGGATATTAGATTAATATACCCAGGATGAAGGAACTGCAGGTCTTGCTCAAGAGCCCAATGGAGTAGAATGACTCTGGGCATTCATGAGATTTGAACCAGCAACCTTCCAGTTACTGGTACAGATCCCTAGCCTCAGAGCCACCACTCCACACGTGCGAGTTTGTAGGATGACTGTATAAAACGAGACACTCCAGAGACCGATGGAGCGCTATATATAAAACTTCATGATGGAAAATGTGGCCTTGGGAGATTACTGGGAATTTACGGTCCTTCTTTGGGTCCCAGTGGCTTTCTCTGCTGCCCCTTGCAAATATTCCCCATAAACAATGTGAGGAAGTCTGGATGTAGAGCACGCGGGCAGTCAGGAAATTCTGCACAAAGCAGCCCCACACAGTGGCTTATTTAACATGCCGTCGTTTCCTACCTCCATCTTTTTGCTGAGGAGCCCACAACACACACACACACACACACACACACACACACACAGTACTATGAAAAACTCTTAGCCAAAGAAAAAGTCTAAATGATCTTCATGTTGGAGTAAAACTACAATGTTTGTCAAAGTGTGCCAGCTTAGCCATTTCAAAACCTCCCCTAAGGATGTTGTTTTCTTAGCAGTATCCATTATATAGGTGAAAGTTAAATTTAAATGCAATGCCATTCACCATTCTCAGCGTTAGGAGGGTCAGTGATGATCTTCAGGTAGCACTCGAACTGCGCTGACAAGATCTGCCCTCGGGAAACCTTCAGCTCCAAGCCGGTTGGCACCACAAATGACTCCTCTGTCCCCAGGTCATCGCAGCGGCTGTCCTGTGGGAGTTCACAGGCACGCAGGTGACCGACCCGCCTGGAACCATCCCAAAGAGGAAACAGGCCGGGGCTTGATCCTTACCTCGGCAGCCAGCACAAACAGCAGCATCCAAAGAAGCTGTCCGCTCCCCATGGCTCCAGCGGGAGGGTCAGGGCATGGGTCGACTGCGGGAAGAGAAAACGGGAAGTGACTCCCTACACTCATGGGGGGGGGGATACAGGAGAATCCAACCGGGCAGCTTTTAAGCGCTTTCTACTGCCTCTCGACAGTCTTTCATAACGGGACGTGCCGTGCATGCTTCGTGCCTCTTGCACGGCTTGCACGTGTGGCATGTGCTGACGATTAGGATGCAGTTCGGCTTTCCGTCATTCCTCCGTGAATCCAGAGGGCACGAGGCTGACCGCGAAGCAAAATGACGTTCAGGGGTCGGGGGAGGCACTTCAGCCACTTCAGGCTTTTGCTCTACTTTGGTGCCACTCCGGGGATGGGGGGGCACATGTGCGTTTGTAAAGCGCCTGTTTCAGTGTTCCTGTCTGGTGGGTAATTAGCATATGCGGACCTCACTCCCCCGGGTGCTTTTCTTGCTTCTTGGCTCCATTTGAGAATAAGGCAGAAGCACAAACAGTGCCAGCCCTGAATAGGGGAGCTGGTGGAGGTGACCATGCGTGGACTTGGGAAGAGGGAGGTTCACTGGGGGCTGATGAAAAGTATGGAAAAAATGCATGATTTCATTAGGGTGGGGGAGGACGCGGTGCACTGCAGATAAGAGGATTGTGACGGGGAGAGACACCGATGGCTCGGTAAGAATTCACACTCCAACCCCAGACATCACCTGATCCTATAGACTTGGGGGATCCGGCCAAGACACACAGCGACTCCGCAGTGCTACACAGCAGATACACTTCTGGGCTATGCCTTTTTTTGGGAAATCCACCACAAATGCAGCTTCCAAAGACGGGTGCAAAATACTTTGGGCTCATTTTCAAACTGGTCCTAGCAGTTTCAGATGAATACAGTGATGCAGAATCCATAATATTAATGGCCAAAGTTTACAGATTATAAATAGTGTATATTATTAATGGTCAATGTCTCATTATTAATGGACCTGAACACTGTGTACATAGATGCATGTATAAGCTGCATGGCCATTTGTCATCATATTATTGGCAGGGCATCAGTGCTGCTCAGTTATTTAGACACAAAATAAAACAGTACTGCAAATCTGAAAATATGCTGATTACAAGCTTGTGGTGTTGAACCCAGCTGGGTTTCGGTCACAGGCCATTTGCAGAGAACCTGGCTGTGCTTACACTCAGCGTTCAACCTCTGCATTAAGGCATTCCAGGATAAGTCTACCTTCAACAAAAGCTGCATATAGTAACTTGGACATAATGCTGAATTTAAAACTCTCCTATTTTGTATTACTGTGTAGCTATCAGACAGCTTGACACTTCCCTTATACATGCATGGTAGTTCAGATAATTGGTATGTTCTACAAGGGGATAAATGGATGATTAAATGGTATAAGTATCAGGATAAGCAGGCCCTAAATCAGGGGTAGCCAATCTTACCCGCAAAGGGCCGGTGTTTTGGGATAACTTGTAGGACTCTTTAGCCAATCAGTCATCTAATTAGTAATCTAATTAGGGAGTTGCAGCGAAAACCCGCATACACACCGGCCCTTTGCGGATAAGATTGGCTACCCCTGCCCTAAATGATCGCCCTAATATGTGTTTTGCTTTCATTTGGACACATCCGAGTCCTTTTTGGCTTTAAAGGTCATTAGTGCTGATATTATACAGTGTTGATTTCTTATTGTTAGGCGCCTTTGTCACATCTATATATTTCAGATCAACAAACAAATTTTAATAAGAAGAAAAGACAACCAGAGTAAATACAAAATGCAGTTTTTAAATGATGATGTCATTTAAGGGAAAAAAACCATCCAAACCTACCTGGGCCTATGTGAAAAAGTAATTGCCCCCACTAGTAAATCATGAATTAACTGTGATCAACCACAATTAATGGAAAGCCGAGTTCAATTTCACTAGCCACACCCAGGCCCGACTACTGCCAGACATGGTAAATAAAGAAATCGCTGAAATACAACCTGTCTGACAAAGTAGGCTAAAAGATTTCAAAAAGCAACACAACATGCCACCATCTAAAGAAACTCAGGAACAGATGAGAAACAAAGTCACTGACATCTATCAGTTTGGAAAGAGTTACAAAGCCGTTTCTAAGGCTTTGGGACTCTAGCAAACCACGGTGAGAGCCATTATCCACAAATGGAGAAAACCTGGAACAGTGGTACGCGTAAACCTTCCCAGGAGGGGCCGGCCTACCAAAATCACTCCAAGAGTGCATCTACAACTCATCCAGAAGTCACAAAAAACCCCAGAAGAACATTTCAAGAACTGCATGCCTCACTTGCCTCAGTTAATGTCTTTGTTCATGATTCAACAATAAGAAAGAGACTGGGCAACAATGGCATCCAAGGTGAAAACCACTGCTGACCAAGAAGAACATGAAGGTTCATCTCACATTTGCCAAAATACATCTTGATGATCCCTAACACTTTGGGAAACTGGGAAAATATTCTGTGAACTGACGAGACAAACGTTTTTGGATGGTTTGTGTCCCATTATATATAAACAAATGATGGTCTGGGGCTGCTTTGCTGGGTCAGGACCTGGACGACTGGCTGTAATTGATGGAACCATGAATTCTGCTCTCTACCAGAAAATCCTGAAGGAGGATGTCCGGTCATTAGTTTGTGCCTTGAAGCTCAGGCGCACTTGTGTTATGCAGCAGGACAACGATCCAAAACACGCCAGCAAGCCCATCTCTGAATGGCTCAAAGGAACAAAATTAAGGCTTCGGAGTGGCCTAGTCAATCCAGACTTAAATCCAATTGAGATGCTTTGGCATGACCTTAAACAGGTCGTTCATGCTCGAAAACCCTCCATTGTGGTTAAATTGAAGCAATTCTGAAAAGAAGAGTGGGCCAAGATTCTTGCACAGTGATGTGTAAGACTTACTGCTGGTTATCGCAAATGCTTGATTACAGTTCTTGCTGCCAAGGGTGGCACTACCAGTTATTAGATTTACTTTTTCACATAGGGTCAAGAAGGTTTGGATAGCTTTTTTCCCTTAATAAATGAAATCATCATTTAAAAACTGCATTTTGTATTTACTCTGGTTATCTTTGCCTAATATTAATTTATTTGATCTGAAACATCCAAGTGTGACAAATATATGCGTAAAAATAAGTAACCAAATACTTTTTCTCAGTATTGTATGTACTGGGTGCATAACACTATATACTAAGCATGTATGACATGCAATGTTAATATCAACATCGCATGTATGCACATGCAACTGTCACATCACAAGGACCAGAGTAGTCAGCTAGGTTAATGCTGAAATATTTTTACTCTGCCATGCGAAACAAAACTTTGAAAGCTTTGCAAATTTGATTGTTGCTTTTCAAGATTAACTAGTATATGTTTAAACAAACAAAAAAAGTCTAAAGTTTACATGTGCTCTTTGAGACAATCATGGTCATTTTCATCCTTGCTGTAGAGTTTCACTCATAGAGAGTCTGGTGTAAACTGAGTGAGGAGGAGAACACAAACAAGAACTGGTCACCAAAAGACAAGCGTCTTCTGCTGTATGGAAATATTTTGGATTTGACAGAGATGATAGCAAAAGTAATTTGTTTGCACTCCATTCTTTAATGTCTGTTGGCATGACGGATGGTCATTTCAGCCAGAATTACTAGCCAAATTTCACCATTTATTATTCGATTAACGCCAACCCCACCCCGAAACACATTGAGAAATGTGTATGGCAGGGGTGGGCAACCATATCTGCAAAGGGTTTTTGGGATAACCTGTAGGTTATCTGTTCAAACCCAGGTGTGAGGACCCTTCAGCTAATCAGTCCTCTAATTAGTAATAACATTCTGGGCATGCTTTCGTCATCACTATGCGACTTTTTTGTGTTGAAGAAAACAGAAGAAGGAAAGCACTGTTGCAGAATCACATTTCATGCATGCAATGCAGCTATTTTTATTTATTCGTGCAGCATGTATAAGAAGATACATGTATAAGAAGAAACTTTTTTGAATTTCTCAGAAACGCACGGCGGGAGTAAGGACACAAAATCATTATGATTGGCTCTGAGTGCACGCAGAGCTTCAGAACAACTATACCAAAAAATTATTACAGAGCAGGTAAATCACAATGAATTATACTGCTGATAAATACTTAACATAGCTCATTAATATGTTTTAAGTTTTATTATTTTATACGCATTCTTGAATATTCGACAAGGCCGACTCATCCTAGTTGGCCCAACTTGTAACACCACCAGCAACTGGGAAGACTTTATTAGTAGATGAGTTCTATTTGTTCATTGTTTAATTTAGGTAAATTTTTTACTCATTTTGTGTTTTTGATCCATTTTGTACCTCTATCAGGATTTTGCCCATTTTCATACCGGTGTTCAACTGTTTAGTCCATATTGGGTATTATATCTTACAGTTATTTGCCCAGTGGTCAGCAGAGTGTACACAGAGCCAGGAGGGAGCTCATCCGTGACTTTTTAAGGAGGTTTAATTCTGGGTTTGTTCACTTGCCTCTTGCATTTCATGAAGGGGGGACTCCGTTGCACGCACACACAAGCACCAGTACACAAACAGAGTAACAAACATCATCTTTTGGGAAGTGTTGTCCTGTGCGTGTGGTTGAGCCTAAACTTCCCATTGCAAGCAAAATGTTGGCCCACTGCCGAACATGTAAAAATGTATTTAGGATATCAATCATATGTAATATGGAAGAAAGCAGGCAATCACTTTTGTTTTAATTTGTTATGGTCACAAAAAGTAAAAAAAGAAAAAAAAAGGTAGAATGAGGCACAATGAGGTAGATACTTGTCTTCATGACTTTTGGCTGCGTATTTGCTACTCTGGTGAGCCGTAGGGCCCGCAGAGCTGCAGACCATTACACTAAGGGTATACAGATTATTATAACAATTTTCAACTTATATCTTTCCCACCGGTAACCAGTGTAGTGTAGCAAGCATCGGGGAAATGTGATTCTGCTTTTGTTCTCCTGTTAGCAGCTGTGCTGCTGCATTTTGGACCAACTGTAGACGAGAGATAGAGGTCTGACTGATTCCAGCATAAAGAGAATTAAAATAATTGAGATGTATTATTTTTTCTGTACAGTTCAGTACCTGGTCTTTTACAAACAATAAAAATTTATGTTAAGAGATTCTACTTTCTTTGTATACCATTAAAATGTGTATTTGTGATTTGAATATAGGCTAATCAAAATAATCAATTCATCAAACAGACCTGTGATAAAAAAAATGCAGTAAATCGTAGGCATGGAATTGATACCTCAATACCTACAATTGAAGCAAACTGGCAACGATTTACACCCCTAATTTACATCAACTGAGGCTTGGGGATCAATTTCTGACAGTTCTCTGGTAAGAAGTGTTCAGCCACTTCCACTCCCTAAGACACACTTGTAGTTGGCCAGTGGAACATGCAAGGAGCATCTACAGAGTGACAAATGGTTTATGGACATGAAAAAAAATATTAACCCAACATAAACATTCAGTGGTGTAGGAAGGCTTCATTAACTGGTTTACAGTGCACTTTGGCCAAACCTCACCATCAAATTTCATTAATTTTTTTTGTCGATTACCTACATTTTAAAAATATTAGTTTTCAAAATATCAGCTCTGATTTGATTGTTGTAAAGTTACTTATAAACGTATACAAAATAATCTAGTATCCCAAGCATGAATCAGTAACTTTATCTCAAAGTCTTCACTCATGTGAACAGACTATAAATTGTCCAGAATATCAATGACCCCAGTAGGACAATTTTTGAAAGCTTTTTTCATAGGTAAACAATCTACTGCTTTTTGTGTGTGGGTGAAGTGCTCCCTCCTGACAGCAATACACAGTCCTACTATTGTTAATCAGAATAAACAACGTGAAACACAACATAACATTAATCTTAGATATTTTGGTGCTCTAATGCCTGCCAGAGTTATAGAAACGACAGTAGCACATTAACGGAGCCACAGTAGTAAAATACCAGAGTAATTCTCCTATTTCCTCCTCTGATGAGCGTGAGAGCCTGTAGATCCCTGCCCCATGACAAGCCCAGCTTCAGAGCGAGCCGTCCTGACAGACAAAGGCCATCCTTGGTGTTCCCTGGTCGGTGAGCCCTGTGAGACGATCTGGCAGCATCCTGCAGTTGCTCTCTGGGGTGATCAACTGGGCTCATGTCAGCTTTTCTCACGTTCTTCCTATATCCTGCCTTGCAGAGGGTTGATGAGAAACTGTTGACTGCTTCAGTTAATAAAAGTATGACATGGTTTAGAAAACCATGTTTACTATTTTAAATGGTGTGTAAGACAGTATGCTTTTGAGATGAAGAACAGTCTCTTCCTTTGAAGTGGAAGCAGGGAGATGGAGAAAAAGTAAACATATTATTTTTTTAAATCTTAAAATACCAAGTGGTTAAGAGATTGAAATAGCTTTCTTATAAATGAAAAGATGAGTATTAAATACAAAAATTTCTTAAAACATTTCACATAAGTTATTACTATGACTGTCCTCACCAGTAAAACCCAGGTAAGTAGACTCTACAGTACAATCTTTTAGATGGATAAAAACAGTGTGGCAGTACTGTACAAAATTCTAAAGGTAGATTCTGTCCCATCATCACCTTCCCTTTCAATTAAAGGTAAACTGCATCAATAGGTGCCCAATGCTGAATAAGCCTGACTGATTCTGTATATTTTCTGGAGTACTAGAGCAGTGATTGTCAACCCATGGATCACAACCCAAATGAGTTCTTAAAGGGTTGCGAGGCAGAGTTGGAAATGTAACCATTTTAAAATCGGCAAGCTCCTATGCTGATCCACAATCAGATTTCCCAGCCCCAATCTTCGAATTAATGCATATAAATGCGTCTTCAGTCTGCAAATTCTTAGCGCAAAAGTAGTGCACACTCAACCAATCCAAGAAGTTAAGAATGCTTCATTTAAAATTCACTGGTACTCGTATATCCAACCAGATTTGTGCGATAGGCATTGATTGGCAGAAATAGCAGATTGCATTGCGTGCTTGATCATAGCGTTAATTTAAACCTGTACTTGGGCTGCAACTGGGCTGGCACGGTAAAAATTGGATCGCTGTCCAAAAAAGGTATCAATAGATTTTTCCAAAAGGACCACTGTACTAGAGCATCCTCTATCGTTGCGGGGTGTTAGAGTAGCTTCACCACAGAGGAGATTACAAGTGAAATTTAACATACACATTTTTTCGTGTCTCCAATGCTTATTTAGCACAAAGGTTACAGTCTCTGTTGTGCAGTAGGAAAGCACACATGAAAGGGGCCTGGAACCACAAAAGCTCCCAGTCGACATGGCCCAGGAACTTGAAACCTGGTTCTTGAACTTTGGTGGGAAAGCACCTACAGTGAAGCTGCTCAATTTTGGTGCAATGTGTCTTGAAATACAATCAGGTGTACATCTTCATCCATATGTTTTCGTGAAGTGGTAATAACTCAAAGTATTTAATGGATCCAATCACATTGATAAGGTTCCCTTTGCTGCCATTTGTCTGGATTTGTTTCAAAATTTGAATATTTGGATCAGTTTTGTTACCCACTGAACGCCTCTGCCAAGTTTGAAAAGGACCCATCAAATACTTTTTGAGTTATTGTGCTAACAAGATAAGTGTCTGTGGTGGCAGTGGACTAGCCCCAAAACCATAATCTCTGGAAAAGGCATACAATTATACAATCACTATGGTAGGGGGTATGTAGCTCTGGTCTTTTCATGGGGGGAGAGGGGGTTATCCTTTGTTTAGTGCTATATTTCATGAGAATAATTTTGCCAGCCAGTGTAAATATTTTTATGGAAACCAATCACTACTTAAAATCACAAGCCCAGATGATTATGAAGTTTTCTCCTCCTAATGTATTTCCATGATTTCAGGGAACCTTATAGTAAAATGTATTGTACACTACTCCAATTCATCAAGAAAAAGCCACTAAAGATGTGATGCATTTGGTAGAAAAGGCGAGGCATAAAACTGAGAAAAAACAGTCTTGAACATCACAAATCTGAAAATGTATTCACTTGGCAACAGCGTGAAAAATAATAACAAAACAGTGCTGAAGGTATAAAACATACTTTGTCATCTCATTAAAACTTCTCAAGGTCATTTTAATACCAAGTTAAAAACAGAAAGAAAATGGTCAGAAGTACCGATGCATTTTTGCCATCTTGTCGGCTGCACTCATCGTTTTATTACAGCCCAGATTCTCTAGCCTACTGAGCCAGAGGCTGCCATGAGGGTCCTTGTTTTTCCGAGGAGCACCAAGACCCTGCTGAAAGAGGAAGGGGTGGTTTCCACTCTCCGCCTGCGCTTCCACATTCCCAGCAAGCGACTGTTAAAAATAAGCCATTGTTGCCCCAGCACAAAAGCATAGGATTCAAGGACCCGGTGCCTCGCTGTCACAAAGACAGCATTGCTGGCACACTTTCAGGAAAAACTAATAAACAAACGTTCACAACAAAATCACTTCACAGAAATGAAACAAATTCGGTTCAGTTACTCCAGGGCCATATGGAAAATCATGTTCTATACCTAGCAGCACCAGTGAAAGTCTTACATAAATAAACACATCTGCGTCTCTTCTGTAATCTGTGTATTACACAGACGCTGGTTCAAATACAGGAGGTGAACTTGGCCATCCGGCATCTAGTAGCAGTATTGCAGAGTGAATTTTTCACACAAGCACCCTCCATCTGTCTCTCTCTCTCACACAGAGAAACCAAATCATTAAACGGATACTATGCAGACTGCTCACTAGCAGCACCTGGACCAGTCCCATTTCCTTTACTTAAGGGTGATTTACACATATGTCATTTGGCTCTGAGAAAGGCAAGTCTTCTAAAATACTCAGATATTATGTACGGAGGATGGAACTTGACAGATGAACTGTTACAGAAAAATAACCCCCTCGACTAGGCAAAACAAAACCACAAATTGCCTCTGTGATTGTTGATGTAAACCTCCAAGTCTCACAATCATTAATCAAAATACAAGGAAAACGTACATTCAAAAGAGCTTAGCTATAAATGGCTCAGTTAATTGTGTAACTTAATCCCGGCTGAGTGTCCAGTGAGTGGTCTGTCAGGGGTTGAAGTGGAGGCCGTGTCTAAGGAAAAGGGAAACAGTGAATCACAGATTTCTTTTTTTAAATTTTCATAGTGTTTTGAGCCAATACCCACTCAATTCTCTTTATCCAAAGAAGAAGATTCTGTTTAGTAAGTGGTAAACTTGTAGTAGGGCTGCACAATACTGGAAACATTTCAGATATCAGGATGAAGAATTTTATTGCGATAAATACTGAGAAATTTATAAAGCAAAAAAAGCTGAAAATTTATTAAAAATAAACTATAGACAAATAGTACATATTTTCTACCATTAGTCTGTCAATTAAGTCACTGGTGTTCCTGTGAGTTGTACACACACAAAGCAGTGCCAACAAATTATTTGCTTTTGCTGAATGTAGTCTCTATGGAATCCAGAATATTTCCATACAGCGGAATGTGAATGTCTTTTGATCAACACATGCAGAGCTAATCTCAATGCAGCTGACTATCGTGGTGTTTCGACAGAAAAACTGCACATCATGTCGGCCTAATTTGTAGCAATGCTTTTTCATGACGACCAGATATCGGCTTTAGACGAGGTCACGTGCCGATGGGGGCAGCGCTGCGTGTTCTCAAAGCGGCGATGTCCCCCGCGCAACCCTATTTGAACCCCAGTACACATTATCTTGGTACACCCGCTGTGCCTGCCCAAAAAAGCTCAGGAGCTGGGGGTCCCAGACCGTGCCAGGGGTTGCGAAAGAGTCCAGACCATAGCGGCAGAATGTGGCACCTATTAATATCTCCCGACAGCTGCAGAAGAGGAGCACCGCGTCCCCTCGGGAGTGCGGCGCACAGCTGCCATCTGCACGTTCACATGATGAGCCACGAAGCGCCGACATGAGTTCAGGGAGGCCCCACCGTACTAGACGGGATCTAAAACAAACAGCTAACTGGGGTTAAAACGACACACAATATCCACATGGCATGGATTGAACCTGATGCTAAGGAACTAATCCACGCCCATTACACACTCGCTTGTTACTGGTCTGCCACAGAAAATGTTTAATAACAAAATGCAGCAACAGAAACATCTAAGAAAAAAAATTATAATATCATATGTATAATGTATTATATCTCTTATGTGCACATTGGCTGTCAGTAAATTATAATGGTCATCTCAGGGAACATTTAATGCTTTTTAATGATTTAGCATTTTACAAGCTGTCAAGATACATAAAAAACTATTGCCTTTCATAAGTATTCATCATTGATTTGCTTATAACGAAATTCTTTGCTGTCCTTGAAATTGATTTGTGTTATTGGGTGTTTCATTATATGATTTTAGTTTATGATCTCATGGTGACGATAGTTGTACTGGAAGAGCTGGTTGAACCACATAATACTGGGATGGGTAGGGAAGTGTGGATATACTGGGGATGAGGGTATGGGGTCACTATTAAAGGGAAACAGGTTAAATGCCCCCCCCCATGCAAGATGCCCTTGGATAGAGAACCCAATACAGAATGCAAAACATAAAACAAACAGCCATTTCATGACGATAAAGAAATGCGTGTCAGATTCAGCTATGACCTGTGCAGGATGGAGGATGGACATCAGCATCTCATCAGGCACACCTGAGAGAAAAACAGAACTCTTCAGTTTATACCATCAGTGTGCACACCAGAACTGGGGGGATCCTGGTTGCATTTCTAATTTCACTGTCTCCCTGATGGTCTGGTACTACAACTGAGGGTCAGGCTTACCAGAATCAACAACAGCAGCTAATGATGCACCGATCTGATATTCGGATCCATAACGGCGCAGATTCAAGCCTGTTTGACGGATCGGGTATCGGCCATACGTGACCAATCCATGTCCAATACTTACTAATTTAGGTTTTGGCAGCCTCTAAAAAGACAGATTTAACAGGAAATTGGAGCTATCTGTAAAAATCAAAAAGATTTTATGATGTTTTTTGCATCATTCAGGTTAAATGCTGACACTGCCTCTCACCACTCAGTAAGAACTCAGCGTAAGAACATCAGATAATAGGGTGACGATCTGGAAGTATTTTACGTGTTTAACGGCAACTAGTAGCACAGCGATTCGCAATCTTTGTAAAAACAAAGTTTTGAGAGGTGGGAGTAGCGTTATAATTCTGTATGTGCGAAATCCTACTAAACAAAGCACGTGTAATTGTGCGAGACAACGCAATTAATGTGAAAAATGCAATTTGTGATTTGGGAGTTGCTGGCTGGGGCTGTTCTGCACACTTGCTGCAGCTTGAGGGACTGCTATCGCAACAAAGTGCTATCGCTGTTGCCAGTAGGAGAAAAATTGTGGGACATTTTAAGCATTCGCCACTTGCGTATACTCTCTTTGAAAATATTGAAAATTAACTGAAAATGCCTCAAAAAAGCTTAAAACAAGATTAACGCTTAAAACAAATAAGGTTGCTGTTGTTAGGGATGGGCCGATAAACATTTTTTCAGTTCCAATCCGATTCTGATACACAACTTCCCATAAGGATACAGTATCCCATACAAGATCTCTTTTTACTTTAATATTTTAATACTTTATATATTATTCATATTTTCAACTAGTAAATACAGAGTAAAAAAAAATAGGCAACCAGAAGCATACATAACATACTGTTCCACACAGGCAGTTTTCAGGAAGTGCCCCAAAACTCTCAGTCCCCCATTTTAAGAGAAGTTAGGGTATCCAAGAGCAAAACAATGGAGTCTTATTCTCACTCAAATGTCTCATTGCGAAGCAAACTTGAATCAAGACAAGACAAATGGGAAGCAGACTGCAAGGCCTCTGTCCACTTTCAGTCAGGTGAGACTGTCATTAAGTTGACGGCACTCGACTCCCGTACAGAGCTGCTCGTTATGAGGTCAGGAATGATGGGGTCATTCCATTTTAATTCGATAAAATGGCCTGTGTATCAACATTTTTGATTTGCATGAAATCTGGCATGTGAATTATACTTCTGGAGCTCAGAAATGGTTTTTGGATATTTTTAATTTTTGAGAATGTATTCCTATGAGCTGTAACTGTCTTATTATTACAGCTACATGCTCAGCTGTAGCTCATTGGGGAGTGTAGCGAGTTCTTTTTCATGGGATAGCTGGAAAAGTGAAATGTGCCTGGCCTGCATGACACTTCTGATAATGGGAACAAAGCTATGGAACATCTGGGTTTGAGGGACCAGTTATGCCATTTGGAATCGATATTGAAGCGTCTTTTCTGTCTAATTTTCTTCTTACTTTTCTCAGAAGAAATAAGACTTTCACATGAGTCCAAGTTTCTTCAAAAATGATGATGCCCAAACTATTTGGAAATTTGCCATATTTATATGGAATTATCCAGAGGTAACCACACATTTGGAACTACGGCCTTCCTTCCGTTCTTTCATAATTTTGCACCTGGATGATGGAGGTGGATAGTTTGGGTCCAGAAAATAAAAATCCAGACCAACATTTTGTTTCAACCAACTAGTTGAGTTGAGTACTCTGTGACTCACCTGGTTAGCTGAAACAAAATCTTGGTCTGGACTTTTAATCTCTGGAGCTGAACTATTCATCTCTGCCACATGCAATTCCCTGTCTGTCATTCCAAAATTACTGTGGCTTCTCTGCATCACCCTCAAATGCATCAGTTCACACACCTCAGAATCGTCCAGTCAAACTTCATTCTATAACAACACTTAAGTGGAATTTCTTGGGTTTACCCCATTTAGGCAATACGTTGTTTACACAAGCAATACTCCACAGCCACAGTTTCTTACCTTTCCATAGTATGACTTCACTGAAAACCAGCATGTTTGTTAAGGACCGAAACAAGCAGCATAATTTCTTTTCTCTGTGAACAGGTCTTTGTTGCATGACATCTACTGGTATTGCGTGCCCCCCCTCCCCACCTTGCTCTCCACTCAATGATGTTGTTTATATTACAATAGTAGCTGATGATGTGAGCTCATGATTTGAGATATTTGTGTGACAAAACACTGCATGGCAAGACTCTGCATGCCAGCCATCCATGCAGATTAACCTGCTGGCATCCACTGGAATGACTGTACCAGTTACACTGAGCACCCCACGTCAATAATGCACCATTTGCTGGGACAAAATCACATTTGCTTCCAGCATTCTGAAGGTAACTCTGATTTACAACTCATTCAAAGGTATATGGTTTATTTCCATTGGAAACTCCCAAGACAATGGTACGCAGAGTAGTTGGTTATCTGCTTTGGACCTTGGTATGTACTACAAGTGTTAGCTCCAACTTGCTGCAGTCTTATCTGGTTTGGATGGTACTTACTTATCTCCTCTACTTCTGATCTAGGAGCACTGGATACTATTAAAGGTCTTATGTCATCGACATATGAGACACATTTATTTAACAGACCCAGAACACAAAGAGGTTCCACATTCTAAGTACTGGGCCATTTGGAATCACAGTCATTTCAGTCTTGATTTTCTCATAAGAAATTCAGCTTCTGCATAAGTATAATATTTAAATTTCTTGGCTACTATGATTTCCGATACAAGTATTTCCTTTGTGTACAATAATTCTGTATGCGCAAAATTTCTTTCTGCATTCTTATTTTTCCGGTTTAAATTTTAAAAATGCCTTATTGTTTATTTATTTTGCACCTTTTATACACTATGTTTTTGTCTTTATTTTCTTTTAAAATCATATGCCTCATATTCCAACATCTGTCTTTTAACTTGCCCATATCTATGGTGTACTGAGGGAAACGCTGCCAAATACAAGTAGATATTTTCCCCATCTACTGCTAAAAAGCGTTCCACGTTAACATAATATATAGGAATTAAGCCTGTAGTCCATCAATAACCTAATAGTTTCAAAGTTTCCAACTAATCTCTTCTCTTTACAACGGAGTAGTTTTGACTAATTGGAGGTTTACACAAAGTAAAGGAAGACTGAAAAGATTTCAGATCATAGAAAATTAACTCGACCCTGCAATTTACACCTCAGACGAACACATACAGGTGAACCATATTGCAGTGGTTAAAATAAATGTAAGACGAGTGATATGCTATGTACTGTTGGCACTGAGGGACTTTAACATTTAAATAATTCCCACCATATTTAACCGAATTAATACCCAGGCATTTACACGAAACATCGCTTAATATTGACAGGTTTTGTGGAAACTGATTTATAGATTGTTCATCCACTAAAACTGTTTGCATATTTATTAAAGAAACTGTTTTTCTACCATGAAAGTCATAAACAACTCGAATGTAAGCACAAGGTTTAAAAGCACATTAACCTACCTTAAAATACTTAGGAGTCCGATGACAATTCTTCTGTTTTTATGTCTTCCTTACATTTTTTTATACGGAACTCGAGGCGGTCACCTCCCTGAACCTCCTCTACTAAAGCCGAAGCAGAACAGCCTTCAGTCACAGTTTCTTAAAAAAATAAAATAAAATAAAAAGGACTCGCGAAAACGCTACACTCTTCTCAAATTTTCATCCATAACTTTTCCTTCAAAAGATATTTTAAAACCGTGTCATATTTGGGAGAATCGTTTTAAAAGCCACGCGCATAAATCGTTGCGCGTGAAGGAAAGAAAGTATAAATAAGTTCACCTGCAGCGTTTCACTGAATTCAGACGTGCAGAGCCGGACTGAACAGCCCTGCTCTCGTCAGTACCAACACCAGCTCTCCGACATCTAATGCACACGTATTTACTGCACTGCACGATATCCAGGCTGTAGCTGCCATGCACGGCTTCGTGACCCTGCTCTCCAGGCGAGGTTAGCGTGTGTTTCTCGTAGGCGGCCAGTTCGCGTCCAGCGGCGTCTCGCTCCCGCGAGCACTGACTGCGGACGGACACGCGCTCCGGCGGCGCTCTCAGCTTGAAGCTCATGGTGCCTCCAAGACCGCTTCAGTGTACAATCCGAGGCGGGTCTAAGGTGATCATGCTCAAGGCGTGATTTATATATTATACTTCCATTAATACTATTTGAAAATGTATTAAAGAAATTTGTTTTTCTTCCATGAAAGCTATAAACAACTATTAAAATAAATATTAAAAAACAAATATTAGGTTTCCTGGAAATACCACGGCAGTAATTAGGTTGAATATGGTGGGAATTATTTAAATGCAAAAAAAGTTCCGCATTACCAACAATATAATCTGACTTGTTTTACATTTATTTTAACCACTGCAGACTGGTTCACCTGTAAATTACAGTGTCAAGTGAGGTAATTTTAAATGTTTTGAAATCTTTTGAGTCTTACGTTATACGGGCTTTTACCGCGTGCAAACCTCCAAGACAAAATTCATGTAGGCCTATATACTCTGTAGCAAATAGAAGAGAATAGTACATCATTATTCACTATATATGTGTATTGGATGGCCATTGCAATTGAAAGTTGTTATGCGTCATATTCCAGTGAGGTAGCGTTAAATACTTCCAATACAACCAAGTAAACAAGAAAACAAACCCAATTTTTTTTACCCCAAGTTTAATGTTGACATCTCACGACTGCTTAAAATGCTCCTTTATGTAATTCCATATATCTTTTATGACCGTACTATACTATAACAAAATAATTTATACTTCTTAAAAACTATCACACATGATAATTTTCATATTTTACAGTAACATTAAAGGCAGAAAACATATTGCAACAAAATATGATTCGCAGCTGGTATTTATCATGATCCCTTTAAGTACAAAATAAATATTTTTACGGCGTTTTAGGTCGACTGCGATTAGTATTTTTAGTGTTTTACGGATAACTTTTTTCCATCCATATCTTTCATAACCGTTTGGCGAAGTGCAGGGCACGTTGGACCTACGTGTAGCTTAATCATGGACAGGAGACACCGTAGACAGAATGGATACATGAATTTTTCCTATTAAATCTGTAAACCATTAGTCCAGCTAGTTATACATAAATTGTTATACATTATTAGCATCATGCAACTGCCACTGCACGATCATAACATTCCCAGCGGGGTTAAAGATGGCTGCAAACGTCAATTTAACATAAGTGGCCTGTCTTTGTCAAAAGGGTGTGTGTATGTGTGTGTGTGTTTAGAGGATTTGGGATATATTTAGATTTTTAAATTTATTTTGTCTAAAGCGACGTACAAACGTGAGCCAAATGGCACATACATTATCAACTTAGTAGGTTTGAGGACAAAAAGGAAAAGAACGCTCCCTGCTGGATATTTAATGTCAACTCATAATATTTATAGTACATATTACAAATGGAAATGAGATAGAAAGTGGTGCAAATTAATAAAGAGATATGTAAGAAATGTATATTTATTAAGAGGGATGTATATTTTAGTATATGTGCTGTGCGTAGCTGTACATTGACAGGTAGTATGTTGTAGTTGATTTAAAATGTCGTGCAGTTCTGTTTTGTGGTTGGGGTAAGTGTGAGCTAACTGGTGCCATTGTAGTCAGAAATTACTTTTTAGAACACCATAGTATAACAAGCCAGTGATCAACAATGATCCAAGATAGCACCCCATTGAGCAGATGGGCAGAATTGTTCATGATATTCTCCAATTTTGCCACCATCTTCTACTCTGAAAGTCCTTCAGAGGTCCAAGGCCCCTACTCTTGAAATAGAGCCACTTTTCCTAACGACTTTGTTCAGTCACATGTGGCAGTCACATGCCAGTTCAACTGATCTTGCCCAGTAGATAACAGTATAGAGAAGTACATTGGTTTCTGTGGTGTGGTAAAACATCTTCATACTTGCTACATATGTTATTAGTCCCACCCAGACCATTTTCTTCCCCTGAATGGTGATCATACTTCTTACTGTGCATAACCCATGGAACACGTGTGTGTAAAAAGGTCTTCACACTGCATAACCTCATGTCATCACACCAAAGCAAACTCATCACGATACATGTGTAATTATATTCACAGATTATTTCTGCACAATGTTTCAGTACAGTTCATGGGTAATCAAATTCCAGATTTGCACATACTTGATTATATGCGTCCGACACAAGGTTACTCATTAACTTTTGTAGACTTTAGTCTACACTTAAGAGAGAAAGGACATCACACAGAAATACAAGACTTACTTCACGAATAGATTTTTAAGGTAAGAAATTTTAGAGTAAAATTGTGTAAAATAATCTAAGAGATAACAGTAGGCCTACGTCGGTAATGATGATGTGGACCAACTTGACCATACAATATATATATTTAATCAATAGAATTCCACATTTTGTAGTGACAAAACTAGAAAATCAAAATCAGCATCTGGAAATAGTCTTCTGAAGGGTGTTTTATCTGGTATAACAAATGTTGGATTCAAGCTCTTAAATGTTGAAGTTTATATAACTGAATGACCTACCATTAAAGATGAATTACTCTATGCCTGAATGAAATATATTTGAATAGAATTACATAGGCCATGTAGTCCTAAACACACAAAGCACTGCATGGAGTGAAAGTGACAGTTCAGCTCATCCTGTAGACTAGAGTGTGTCCGTAGCCAGAAACATCATTTTAGTGCTACTAGCATATAGACCACTATGCCAAGTAATTAAATACTCAAATAATTAAAATTTCCAGAAATATCGTATATTCGCCTCTGCCCAAAGATTTATAGCCTAAGCATAAACCTAATTTCAGATCGACACGGGTGAAAGATGAACGACATTTATGAGAATGACAATGACATTTCATTCCCAGTCAAGGTAAGCTGGCAGTTTCCTCCTCAAGGACAGAAAGTTTCTTAAATGCCACTGTAACTGATTGCTCCCATACTGTACATGAATCCTTAGTGAGTCTTAACTCCTCCATAACTGTGTGTAACAATATGCAATCAATTACAGTTTGTCGGTCGCATAGAAGTTGTTCGACCTGTGGGATTACAACTTCTAAATGAGGCACTGGCCAGTTTGAAGGTAAAATACCATTATCTTTGTGAAAGCTGAACTTGAGAAATGCCATCATAACTGTAAGGTTCACGTTATAAATAAAGTAGTATTTTGATTCATATTCTGGATTTAAATTATGATTACATAAGCTAGTGATGTTAGATTCATCTTTCAGCTTGAGAAGAGAATATTTATAAAATTATTAGTAAACTGCAAAATATACGGTATGCAAAATTTGCTTCCTGAAATGAAATACTTTTTCTGATGCCTAATGTCTTGTGTATCTTGTTACCATAGAACTCAGATCACGTTACAAGCTCAGAGGGAAAGGGGAAGAAAAGCAAAGTTTCACTGTTTCTGTCCATGAATGGAATCGATATCCTGGAACATGATACAAAGGTAAAACTGGAACTAATGAAAGTAATAAAACTGAATTGATGCACTCCGACCAGAGACTAAGCATCCAACCATTGTGGTAACGCTTTACTTGACGGTGCACAAATCATACAGTATTATACTATTCATTTTATATTAATTAACCACAAACTAAGTCTCAGTTACATACCGATCTAATGTTAATTCATCATTTATGAATTGTGATACTGATTTCATGTTTGTTCATCATTAATGAATGGTGATGCATCTTTTATCTCAAGGAGCGACTATATTTGTTCATGATTTGTTCATATTTTGTACTTCAGAAGTAACTGAGTCATCACTAAGTTCTTGTGCCCTGTTAAGTGAAGTGTTACCAATTTGCAAACACAGACCAATTCAACTGCTTAAATAGGGCCAGTATAACCTTCATGTGTTTAACCAAAATAAAAATAATATCTATGTAGAACAACCAGCAGATACTGGAGCAGATATAGCAGCTGATGTTTAATTTTGTGTGACTGAAATTTCTTGCAAGTTGTCAATTGCTATGTATAAAGTAAGACTAAGTGAAAAGGATTTATAAGTTAAAATTTAATACATCATTGTAATTTGTGTCCCATTATGAAAATTAATTTCACTCAATTTTTCCATCTCACCTCTTTTCTTTCAATCCTCTTCTTCATTTTTCTATCCTCTTCTCTGGCCTGTCCTTTTTTTTTTGTCATCAACGCTGCACACTCTACCCTACCCCCAAACCAGTTTATGCTGTACACCTGTCCACTGTTCTTAGTCTCATTCTGTGCCGTTCACCCGACTCTGCCCAACCACTTTGGCTTTGTGGCCCAGCACCCTGCCTCTGACACCTACTACTGCTACCTGTTTCGGAGCAAGAAGTTTGTGAGTGAAACCACAAAAGAAAATCTCTCTCCCTGTTGTGGAAGGCAGCAAATGCTCACGTCAGAAACACCCCTGGGTCCTTTATCTTGGCACTTATACCAAGGCAATGAAGTACATAAAAGCAAGCTTAATAAGGTCTAAAAGATTAAGTCTAAATTAATGTGAGAGAAGATCGATGTTATGGAAAAGTATTCAGGTGAGGTGAGGTCATATTGGGGAGCATACGCTGGTGCAGCACATTCCCACACCCACCACACGACGAAACACCTCGGTATTCCAGATGGTGACCCCCCCAGGCCGACACAGTCCAGTTCCACCCTCCAGAAGTTCCTATCTATCTGCCACAGCCAGGTGTTACGTGGGCGTCCCCTTGACCTGGCCGCTTGGGTCCTCAGCAGTGAGGATCCTGTGTGCCGGATCACCCTCAGGGAAACGCGCCACATGGCCGTAGTGCCGTAACTGA
>JAODLC010000113.1:27378476-27391650 GCA_026781145.1 Hippopotamyrus pictus
CGAGTTATATTTACTAGTCGACAAAACGGCGAGATAAACATAAGTCGCCAAAGTGTCGACTTAGGTGTATCTCGTCAGTTCTCTAAGTCGTCACTTTTAAGCTGGCCCCGCGAGTGTCGACTTAGACCGGTTTTACTGTATATGCTATCGGCATAAATAAAGTTTAGAAATGACTATGTTACTACTGAGCTGTGGTACGAAATCTAAAGCTTTCTGACCAAAAGACGAAAGTGGGCCAAAGGTTAGTGAAGAGCTTGTCAGAACAACTGTTCTGTTGACTCCCCCCCCCCCCCCACTTCTCTTGCATACATCCTTCCTACCTGATTTTCAGTCTCACCTGCTGGTGTCACTCATTGGCGATGCCTTTCAAGCTTCTAAGAGGGATGAGAACATCGGTCGCAACAGGGACCTGGTGGTGGAAGCTCTCCGTCACAGGGTATGCAGTAAGGGGCACATCCTCACCTGCAAAGCACACTTGAGGCACTTGCACTTACAAATGCCTTTTGACAGATCCATGTAAAATGAGGATGTCCACCCATCCATTTACTATCAATGACCAATTATGCAATTAGAATTGTGATAGTTCTTTAAGAGTTCATCCACAATAAGAATTTGATGTTGTTAATGGTATGTTATTTAGTAGACTATTAGAATATTACACTATATAATATAATTCATTATACTCTCCTCATCAGATTTACAAGTTCTTAATGTTCTTGACCAGTGTCTCTCAACCCAGTCCTTGGGACTCCCTAGAGTCAGGGGTCACCAAGATGGTGCCCGAGGGCACCAGGATGCCCCCAAGCACCACATGAGTCCCCGGCGGACCTGTTCTAAAAATAGCACAACTCACAAGTGAGCAGCATCTAAAATTTAATTTTTTCCTATTTCTATTCTTCTCACATTTCTTATCACATTGCCGTTTATATACAGTGTATTCAGAAAGTATTCAGGCTCCTTTCAATTTTTAACCATTTGTCATGTTGTAGCTTCATGCTAAAATTATGTACAGTGGTACCTCAGTTCTCGAACTCATTAAAACTTGAATTTCTTAAAAGTCGAACCAACCAGTTCGAAAAAAAAATTACCTAGAGCTCCATCTGAATCTCAGAAGTCAAACCGTGAACGCCAACCTAAGATAACATGTACACGCCGGAAAATAAGTCACCCTGCACGTCTCTCAGCAGAAACAAAGGGTAAGGCTTCAGTCTCAGCCTTGCATTCGCTGTGATAGCATCATGCATGTTTACACTAGCTGAATACATATATTTAGATAGTAAAAATAAATGTAGACATTGATAGATAGTAACAGTAATTATTATATAATAAAATACATTTAAAAATAAAAATTTCTTATTTCTTATTTTAATATTAATAATAAACCATTAATACGTTTAATTATAGTAATATTGTTGTGCCGAGCGGGGACTGAACAGAGACAAAGACGCAGACGTCAGGGTATTGGGGAATACAGGGTTTAATTACAAGTAAGGCAGGCAAAACGCAGACGGACAATACAATGACCAGACTGGGGAAACAAACTGAAACGCGTACTAAATACAGAGGACTAATGACAACAACCAGAAACAGCGGATCGCACAGGGATTCCACACGTGGTTAACAAGGGGGCGTGGCACACGGAAGGAGCGGACAATCGGGGCAGTACACATTGTTTGGATACATTTATTTTCTTACTTTACAAATTACTGTTTTGATAAATGTGCTTAGATGTGTTTAATACAGTATGTGCTCTTGTTTTATCCGGTTCATTTTGTGTTTAAATGTTAAAAAAACATATAGGTGTAATTTTTCGGGACCAGGAACCAATTAATTGGTTTTCCATTATTTCTTACGGGGAAAATTCGATCACAACATGAACTTTTTAGGATTCGATCCGGAGTTCTGAACGGATTAAATTCGAGTTCTGAAGTACCACTGTAAATTAATTTGTGTTCATCATGAATCTGCACTCAGTACCCTATAATGACAGCACAAACATGGAATTATAGAATGTTTCGCATATTTATTTAATAAAAAAAAAACGGAAATATCAAATGGACATAAGTATTTAGACCCTTTGTTCACTATTTAGTAGAAGTACCTTTTTGAGCTAATACAGCCATGAGTCTTCTTGGGAATGATGCAACGAGTTTTTCACACCTGGATTTGGGGATTTTCTGCCACTCTTCTGTGCAAATCCTCCACAGCTCTGTCAATTTTGATGGGGAACGCTGTTGTACAGCCATTTTCAGGTCTCTCCAGAGATGTTCAACTGAGTTTCAGTCAGGGCTGTGGCTGGGCCATGGAAGGAAATTCACAGCGTTTTGAAAATACAATATCTTAAAAAAACATTTAAAACATGTTTATTATACTGAGCAAATTTGTTATTTAAGAAGAGTGTATTAAAGTGGTAGCCCTTTGTATGGCTCAGTACCTGTGAAGTACTTCTCAGTTTCAAAAAGGTCGGTGCCCCCCGCCCTAGACAGTCCCCGTTGCCCCCCCCCCCCCCCCCCAGTTCCCTGCCTGTGTTGGGGTCCCAGAAGACTGGGTTAGGGAACACTGTTCTTGGTGACTGTGTAAGGCCTTGACAGTTGTGCTGTCAAGAATATTCATGAAAATGAAGCCACTTATCATACTAGTGTGGTTCCTCCTATGTACTACAGTGTTTGTTAGTTCTGGTGGTACTGGTCTCTGCCCATTGCAAGGGCTCGTAACTCTACTCCTCATGCTATTAGAATAAGATGCTGCTTAAGGAGAATGCAGAGCTCAAGAGGAGAATCGCTGCACTCACCCAGGAGGAAGAATTGAATGAGGACTCACTTGAGGTGACTGTCTTCACTGATGCATTAAATGCATGGTATTGACATGTCTAGCACCTGACAAATCAGAATCCTTAACATATATCTGTGCTCTGTGCAATCAGCATTCCATCAGAAATACGATACTGTTTCCTATTCTTAAGTCTTATACTGTCTAACTCTCAGGAAGGAGATGCAGATGTCATCAGAGACAAAGTATTTTCAGAAGCTGAATCTAAAACACCTGGTAGGTATATGGGACACATGTAAAAATCCAACATACATTCAAACACATGTATAATACCTGGCATTATTTTCCAATACACTACAAAGGTATAATTCTGTATTCAATGAAGGCATGATGTAAAAGAATATTTGTGATATTAATAATGTAACTACTGTGTTTTTTTAGCAGTAAGATTTCAAGCTGCAAGTGACAGAATGCCTTTGCTCAAAAAAAATGATCGTGAGAGCTTGTAACAGGTACATGGGATATGATGTTAATTAAATTCAAATTGGTAAAGGGATTTTATTATTTTGCTTTGCATTTAATTTTGTTTTCTGGTAAATTTTGTCTCAGTAATTTATGAACATTCTCTAGTGGACATTTTGGTGAAAAGTACATAGATTTTGAGATAACTGATCACATTCTGTTTACCTCACTTGTGTATTTAAAATTCCAGCTAATCTGATGGGTGTTTTGGCTGCATATGACCTTTTACACATACTATTACTGACTATATATGTTTCTTGCTTATCACTGTACCCACTTCTCCATGATAACCAAATGAATGTTCATTTTAAATTGTAGGCAATAGTAACTTTGTAGTATAAGTCTAGTCTTAACAGGAGTAACTGGCAAATTTTCTGGTACATATGTTTTTTTTCTTGGCATAACATTACTTTAATGTAATTTATCAGAAACCAAAAATACATGTAAAAAAAATAAGAAACTGTCATTAATAAAAAATGTTAATAAAAATACCAATTCATATTTTTGGCATTTGATATAAAGGCTATCTCATCTGCATCAACCCATTATTTCAAACTTGATTTAATACCAAAACTGGCATCTCTTCTCATGACTAGATATCAGGTGGTTAAGTTTCATAATACACAACTTTGCAAAAAAGCTAACAGAATTCAACCAAAACCAAACTCACCCACAGTTTTCATGCTGGGGTTAATGCCAGAGGAAGTTTGCAGCTCTGCAGTTATTGAGTCACTGGAGTGTTGCTGACTTTCATGCACTATGTGCCTCAGATCCTGCTCCATTACTTTACGTGGTTTGTTATTTTCTGGCGGAGTTTCTGATGTTCCTAAACACTCATGAGTTTGTACACTACTCTGGTAAAAAATAAAAAAATACCTGGTTTTAAAAGTACTATACATTCAAGTCTGTAGAAAATGAAAGATCAATATATGGGCCAGATTTAATAATGAATTACAAACATTTTGGTGCTTTGAGACCTCTTATAAATGGTGAATGAACCAAACCCTCGTCCTCCACTACAAAAAAAGGCTGACCCCAAAAGCGGAGCCAGAAAACTTAACATCAGCAGAAAATCAGGTGGGCCAGTCCCATAACAATTTGTAATTATATCTTTGTGGGGACTCTCCGTTCATTTCTATGGAGAAAACGCTAATCCCAACATGACAACCTTAATCCCTACCCAGCCCTATAACCATAAGTAACCAAACAAAATATGAGATTTTTGGCATTTTTACTTTTTTGATTGCATTCACAGATCCTTGTGGGGACTCGAAAAATGGTCCCTACAATGTCAAAAAACAGGTTTTGGGGACATTTGGTCCCCATAAAGTAATATACATCTAATCCACACACACACCCATACACACACACATATAAAATCAGTTTTTAAATGACCTGTGACATTACCAAGATGAATGGATCAAAGAAAAATGTATTTGCTTCACAACAGATCATTTCTTCTGATTACTCTAACCATGCACACACATACACCATATGGACAGAAGTATTGGGTACACCTCTTAATCACTGAATTCAGGTATTTTATTCAGACCCAGTACCAAAGGTGTATAAAATCAAGCATCTAGCCATGCAGTCAGATTTACAAACATTTGTGGAAGAATGTATGGTACTATCATAGGATGCCAGCTTCATGGCTAAAAACATGGTTGGGTGAGTTTGGTGTGGAAGACCTTGACTGGCCTGCACAGAGCCCTGACCTCAACCCCATCAAACACCTTTGAGATGAACTAGGTTGGAGATTGTGAGCCAAACCTTCATGTCCAACATCACAGCCTGACCTCACAAATGCTTTTCTGGATGATTGGGCAAAAATTCCCACAGATGCACTCCAACATCATTTGATGATGTGGAAGGCCTTTAAGAGTAATGGCAGCTGTTATAGCTGCTAAGGACCAAATCCATATTATGCCTATGGATATAGAATGGAGTGTCACAAAAGTTAATGTTATGCAAAATAATAATAAAAATCATCATCAGAATGATAGATAGACAGATAATGGATGGATGGGTGATATAAAATTTGCAAGAATTGTGAGACTACTGGCGATTTCGATTCTCAGTGAAAAAAAATCTTGATTCTTATTACACTAGAATCGTGTAGACTGCATGCAATAATATTATTTTATGGGAGAGTAACGGTGGTCGAACGGAATGTATAGTATTTGGCTCAGCAATGTGGTGAAGTGAAAACTTAAGTTGAATCAACTTAAAATACTCAACGTTCAAATTCGCAAAAACTACTTAAGTACAGTAACGAAGTATCCGTATTTTCCTGTACACAAATTACTCCATCAATTAAAATGCAATACAATTAGTATGAGGAAAAACTTGAACTGTATGCATGCATTCTACAACGTTGCTAAAGAATATATGGAAACATTTGAATATTCATTTCCCTATTTCACTTTGACGTATATTTGCATGGAGAACTACATCAGGACATCTTGTTTTCAGTCAAATTAGTTCTAATAAGTGCGAAGAATTTCTGCTCGCAGAGATGTCTGTTTTGGTCCCTTAAAACCCCTGCGCACGGTCATTACGGGTCCCGCGTCGTACCTGTGATTGTACCACGTGACCAGGGACCCGGAAGTGACCGATATAAGCGACCGATATAAGTGGCGTTAGAAGTGTGATGTTATGAGACGGAGTGGGGAAGTGAAAGCCGGGCTGATCTCGGCGTGTGCGTGTCCAGCTGTGTCCAGGAGCCTGTACGGACGGCTGGGCGGTCACTGGAGACATTCATAAATACCAAGCAGGTCTGGATTATGTCTAATCACATGTAATTGTTATATACTTATTAGTGCGTACGTTTCGCGGGGTGTGACTAGCCCCTTAGCTAAAGACATTAAATAGTTCGCGCCGGAAGGTTTTTGGCTGTACTTTAAACATATTCTTAGAATCTGTAATAGAGATGTGATTTCGGGTGTTTTTCTGGAAATTTGCTAGCCCACTGGTTATTCCCTGAACGCAGAAAACGGTTTTTTAAAATAAATAAATAAATAAATAAAATTTAAACTTGATGGTGGATCACGAGTAAACAACTTTTGCCTTTACTTGTTTGATAGTTATCTTTGTTTACAATAGTCGTGAATAGACTTTGCATTAATAGACATTGTTTGTGTTGATTCTCTAATATAGCTTTTGAACAGCAAGCTTGAGTAGTGTTTTGTTATTTCTCGGCGACCATGTGTGTTTTTTCCCTTGTACTGTTTTCACCGCCAGCTGCGCACCGGCGTGTCGCCTTGTCACCGCCTGTCTGCCGGGGGCTACTTGCCATCGACCCGCCGGCCCATGGGTGCACGGTGGTCCCTAAGTGCCGGCACCCTGTTGCCTCTTCCCAAAAGCGGGCAGAGGGGGCAGCAGGGGTGCGAGTGGGAGGATGACAATGACTCTCTGGATGGTCGGGATAGGCAGGAGGACATTGCGCAGTTCCCTTATGTTGAATTCACCGGCCGGGACAGCATCACCTGCCCCACGTGTCAGGGCACTGGCCGGATCCCCTCGGGTGAGTCTGCCCTGGGGAATGAAGTGACAGTCTGTGATGTTACATTATCCTTAAGGTATTTATTAATAGTGACATATTGAACCCGAGAGCACTTTCGTAATTTGTCCTATGGATGACAATTCCTAAATTTCAAAAGTTTTGATACATTTTAAAATAACCAATGTCTCGGGATGCTGGCTGTGGCCGGCCTGCTGGTCACAAAGGTCGAACGTCAAAAATGTGTATAACTTAATTTTAATTTTCGCTGTTTGTTGTAGATATAGCTGCAATTAGTGTAGGATGATAACTTCTTACTAAAGTTAAGAGTGTGAATTTTAAAAACATTTCAGTATTAATTTCTCCTGTGTTTTGCTTCAAGACCATTCTTGCAGTAATATTCGGCTCTTCTCTTAATTTTTAGAGATTCTTTGCGAGTTTGGTCCTTTTCCACTACTAGCACTGGTGGTCTTTGCTGAAAATTTTAGGAGCACCAGCACAAAAGTTAGGCAAACCACTTAAATTGACATTCAATACAAGAAACATTTTTTTTTTCCAACTTGACTGTATTTCCGATAAATGTTTTGGTAATAAATATACAACTTACAGGAATAACATTTTGATGTAACTTTTCCTTAAAAATAAAGGAACCCTGTTCCTTTAAGAGGGGAAAAATCATTAAGTTAAATGGTGCTTCCAGAAACAAACACCAAATGCAAAATTTACAAGGATAAACATAAGATATGTGGCCGGCCACTATACCATTAGTGCATCTGTCCCTACACAGATTGTGCTTCAGGCTGTTGTTGAGCTTTACGAGTGTTTCATGACGTACTTCCCCACCGACATTCAGGAGCCTGCTTCCGAGTTCCTCAGTCGTCTTGACTGAGAACTTCTGTAGCTCCTGGCCACTTTCATGTGGGTGATGAATAAGTTGTTTTATTGGTCATATTAGTTACTGGGTGGATCGATTTGCGATCATAATGGGCACAGGCTTTTATTTACACAACCTACAACATATGTGTAATTCATTATTAAATTTGGTCCACAGATCAATTTTTAATATTCCACAGAATAAAAAACAATGTAATGTTATTCGGCTAATAGATTGCGAAATATGGTGATGCAAGCAAAAACTTATTCCTTAATGTATTAAATATAATTGAGGTATAAAAATAATTACATTTTTTCAGTTTTTACTCCACCAGTTATCTTTTTTTTTTTTCCCCCTGCACTTCTGCGTAATCTCCAAGTTAACTTTGGTGTTTCTGGTCAACCAATCAGCAAGCTATCTCTGTAAGCTCCACCCCAGTAGTACCTCCTGTGGTGGGAACATGAGAAGTTCCTGGTTCCAGAAAAAAGTTCCTGTGGTGGGAAAGTGCATTACACACACAGACACACCAATTCTCATTCAGAGTGTTTCACGTGGTATATGACAGTGGTTAAAAAAAAATGGCGGACATATTTGCAAGTTGCACTGGTGCAGTTAGAGTTCAGTCACGCTGTCTCTAAAAATGGTTGCAAAATGCAAATAAATGGTTGCAGTCTGTAGCCCTGTATAGTATAGTCAATTAAAACATATGTTTTTTATTTGCATGCCAAGTACATGTCGAGACCAATGGAAAAACACATTTTCAGACAAGTTTTGTAGGATTTTATTCAAAACCAATTATAAATAAGTGTGTGCGAGAGAGATCGATAGATATATATATACACACACACACACACACACATGCATATACTAGATAACATTGAAACAAAGAACAATCATTAAAATTGCAAACCTTTTTGAATTGTTTCCTATTGTTTCCTAAAGATGTTTTGGCGCAACTTGCTGATAATTTAAAGTGAAGCTAGCAAACTAGCCCGGTCCCTGCGATGTGACAGGTGCATGAAATGCCACGTCAATATTAGCATCGTACATCATGCAAGACTGTCGGGGGGGGGGGAACAGTGGCGCAGCCGGTGGGGCTTTTGCTGCACGCTGCTGCTGTGTGTGCTCGCCCCATGAGTCTCCAGTTTCCTTCCACTGTCCAGGAGTATGTAACTGAAATGAACAGGGGAGCCTTAATTGATCGTGTGACTAAGTGTGACCCTGCAATATTTCATTGGTTCCTGCCTTGCACCGATTGCATTTTGTTATTATATTATGTTTTATATTTAATTGTATAATTTAATTATATTGTATATAAATGATTACTCAATGAATCGTCTGATTAATCAGTGGATTACTCCTGTCACTACTGATTATCTAATTTTTCAATATGTTTTTAACTAATAAAATCTTTGATACACCTACTGTACATGTACCTCACTAAACCAATACCTAAATTACACTAACTACTAACCTGTCTAGTACTATTGAATTTCAAATGTTAATAATCGCCAAGCTACACTGTCAATCCAGCAACACCACAAACAACCAATCACACTCAATTTTTCCAGGTTGTTCCCCCGCCCCCTCATTTGGAGAGATGACATGCTGGTCACATAATTAATGTGTTGTCGAAACTAATTTGTCCTGGGTGACGAAATTGCCATCTATTCGTCCTACTTGCCAGCAACTGAATGGTAGCTGAAGGCCTTCTGTACAGAATACGACTCTGTTCTGCTTATTGCTGTGCTTCTGGCTCCTTGATGATGCTTCACCTCTTCTCTAGGGCAGGTGAATGAACTGGTGGCTTTGATCCCCTATTCTGACCAGAGGCTGCAGCCCCAGAGAACGTGAGCCAAACCCGCTTGTCCGTCTTTGGTGGCCTCTCACTATCTCCAGTGTAATTAAAGGTCAGGATGTTGCTTTGGGAATGATGGCGTAAGGGGCGTTTCTCTGCAGGAAGCAGTATGTTGTCCTGTCCGTGGTGCTCTGTCTGCTGGCCTCCTCGCTGGTGGCGTTCTTCCTCTTCCCGCGCTCTGTGCTCGTGGTGGATGATGGGATACGAGTGGTGACGGTGCACTTCGATCGCAACAACAGCAAAATGCTCATCAATATGACGGTAGGTTGGCCGAGAGCTTTTTTTTTTTTTTTTTTTTTATTTGCTGTCCCCCTTATCTTTACGAACCTCGCCTAACCCGTCCCCCAACCTTTCCCCAGAGCACATTGAACTTCACCAACTCTAACTTCTTCACGGTGCTGGTGGACAGCGTTAACTGCCAGGTGCTCTACATGAAGACGGTAGTCGGCACTCGACAGCTGGACAATGTCATCCATATTCAGCCCCTCAGCCAAAGACAGGTGAGGAAGGTGCTCTGCTTAAGGGTGAATTTCAGAGCCCTCTACCATTTGAAGTTCAAACCTCTTATGCATCTTTGGGGGCCTTTTTATATTGAACTGCAATGTCACTGATTTTACATCAGTGATTGTGAAGTAAAGTGTGTATTGTAATCTGACCTGCCTTTCAGGTGAACTTCACTGTCAGTATGGAGATCAGTGGAAGCCTCTCCTATGTTTAGTAAGTGCTGTCTTTTGATATTTTTTTGTCTCTTCCAAATTATTCAAGATCGTTTATTAATATAGAGCAGTGTTTTTCAATCTGGTCCTCGGGGACCCACAGTCTGGTCCAGATTTTTGCTCCCTCTCAGGTCCCTACCGGGAGCAAGAATGTGGATTGTTTGGCAGGGAGCTTGGAGGGAGTAAAACATGGACTGGCTTTTTGTTCCTGAGGACCGGATTGGGAAACACCGATAGTCCATGACCTTATTTTGTATATTTTTTTTTTTCTATAATATTTAAAAGAAAGTTTCATTGGTAAAATTGTATGGAATCATATGCAGTATACACATCACACCTGAATATTTTTCTCTGTACATTTCGTGTTTATCAAGAATTTTGCACACTTAAAAAAATTTGAATGATAATATTCTGGAATATGCATTGAATACTGGTGAAGAAGCAATTCCTGGAAAGTTAGGCCTCCTGATCCTGAGCCTTGCTCTCATTTGCCTTCCCAGTGCCTTCTGTACCATGCCCAGCATCAAGGTCCATAACATCGTGGTGTTAATGCAGTAAGTTCTCGTTTCTACCACCTGCAGGATATGTAAACCCTGTGTTGGACTCTGAAGTTCGCGTGATGCGCCTCACCTACCCTCTGCGTTCGTCCCTGGCCCATCTATGCCTGTTAATCCTCCCACTTCTCATTTGCCTGTCCCCCTCTTCGTAGGACCTCGGTGAAGACCTCCTATATGGTGCGCACCGCCCAGAACACCATGGAGGCCTACCACTACATTGACTGTGGCTCTAACTCCACCGTTCACCAGCCTTCCGTGTCCCGGGGTCATTGAGGTGCTGCCCCCACAACCTGTCTCCTGTGGGGGGCCGGTGTTGTGGGACAGGCATTCGCCCGGTATCACTCATCCTGTCTCACTTCTTTATGGTCTCAAAGCTTTGGTTTGCAGTTTGACAGGTACCAGTGACATAGATCTGCTGTAGATATAGATCTCCTCCTCTTTGGTTACTACTGTTACAGTGGTGGCTACCCTGTAATCATTTTACTATCTGGATAATGGCTTACGAAAATCTCGTCGGTAGACGACTTCTCTGTAGCACTTGCACAATTTGAGCTTGTCAGTATCGATATTTGGGATGTTTGAGTGGGGGCAAGGTCTGTTTCTCTCCTTTTTTGATCAGGGTGGTAACACTACATAGAGTTGAGTGAAATCACTGTAGTAGGTCAGGCCTGTGTGATGATCTCACACACGGGCCACTGTAATGCTTGGATTGTCTTGTCTGCTTGTTAGGTCAATCCTCCTCACAGCATAGCTGTTACATCTCATTTACATTATGGGGCATTTATGGTTTATCAAATGGGGGGGGGATATTTATTTATTATTCACTGCTGATTTGTGTTCAGTCTCAGGGAAATTGACAGTAACATCAGATATCTACCCAAGATCAAAGCGCTTATTTTGAGGGAGGCATTTATACTGATTAATACTGATTTCCATACTTTACCTATATTTGAAAATGATTTGAAATTTTGCTTCCGTCTACGCATGACAAATTCCTGTTTCTGATAATCTGCTTTGGGTACCCCTTTTGAAAAAGTGGTTATATAAAGTTGTAATTGATCGAATTGAATCAACTCGTATGTATGGGTTTCCAAGCATGCACTGTTCCTTGAACTCTGCAAAATACAGAACTGGCAGTGAATTAACTTGCACAATGATGTACAAATACTGTGCATGAACTCTTCCAGCAGACTTAATGTCTGTACCAGTCAGCTTTCTCACAAGGACTGTCCCATGTTGAAATTTATATCTGTAGCAGCTGCCCATAGCCCATTCACAGCTTTGGCACAGTAAATCCGACCACTTTCCACCTTTTAGGTGTGGTTTTACCCAATTTGGGGAAGGAATGTACAGCAGGAACGGCACGGAAACCAAAGAACCTTGGTAACTCCGAGCAGTTGAGTCTCCATCCTTGGCGTGTTCCAGATGTGTGTTCTGGCTCGTTAATAATGCAAAACACACAAGACAGATGTGTTTGCGATTTGCATTGTCTTGCCCACAAAAAGTCTCATGTTGATCCCATGATCAGTATGTAATGGGGAGAGCTATTTGTGGAGAAGCAGATTCCTCAGGAGAGAGAGAAGGATTTCACGTTTTTTTACTTGTGGAACAAAGTGGAAGGATGATTACAGAAAGGTGTGCTAGGTTAGATGTTAGTTGGGTTGTCTGATTTGATTGCACATGGTTTTTCCATCATAGCTGGCTTGACATGGAAGTTGTGCATTGGAATGGACAATTTTCCCCTCATGGCCTCCAGCTGTTTCCTTGGTTTCCATTTGCTTTGGTTGGAAAGGATGTACTTTCATTTTTGCTGACTTAAACTGACTTTTTATGCTGTGTATATACAGGTTTAGCTAACATAATCCTGTGGGGCGAAAACTCGGCCTTGGCATTTAAAGTTCCAGGTTTAAACGGGTTAAACTTCCGTTTTTCTGAGATCAGGGGTCCCTGGTGAAACTGCTGAAATGTTGAGGTCCTCTGTCAGGCCCGCACGACGGGCTCCCCTTTCTCTGCCCTACGCTCTGTTTAACATGGCAGGCTGCTTTGGCTGGGAATCTGGAGCCTGAATTTTTTATTTTTTTTTACTGCGACTCCTTTGCTTGGAAAAGGCCTGTTTCTGTTTCTCATTCTGACATGCAGTGAATTCCACATTAAGTGGGTTTGTTTCCAATTAATAAAGTTTTTTTTTTAAAAAAATAAATAAAAATCCTGTTGTCCACGGGTTTGTCATTCATAAAAGCAAGAGTTTCTGGAAAAACACATGTTATAAAAATATGGAAAGCAAACATGGTCCCCGGGGGCTGTGACTGATTTCATATTTAAATGTGAAGGAGCCTATGAACCTCTGGCAGTGCTGTGACTGATTTCATATTTAAA
>JAODLC010000113.1:27391750-27407176 GCA_026781145.1 Hippopotamyrus pictus
GGCAGTGCTGTGACTGATTTCATATTTAAATGTGAAGGAGCCTATGAACCTCTGGCAGTGCTGTGACTGATTTCATATTTAAATGTGAAGGAGCCTATGAACCTCTGGCAGTGCTGTGACTGATTTCATATTTAAATGTGAAGGAGCCTATGAACCTCTGGCAGTGCTGTGACTGATTTCATATTTAAATGTGAAGGAGCCTATGAACCTCTGGCAGTGCTGTGACTGATTTCATATTTAAATGTGAAGGAGCCTATGAACCTCCGGGCAGTGCTGTGACGTCTGTCACTTCACCTCTAGGCTTGAGGTGTTTAGGTCCTGCTGCTGCTGTGTTTGTGCGACATGGTGAAAATGTGCGTGGGTTTCTACTGGCTGTGCCAGGCTCTAAATTGTCCTTGCTGTGTTTTCCTCTGTGATGGACTCACACCAAATCCAGGCTGTTTCTTGCCTGTTTCGCTGTGCTGCCTGGGACAGACCCTAGGCTCACTGCAAGCAGGTGAAACACACACACACACGATACATACATACATACATACATACATACATACATACATATACAGCTCTGGTAGAAATTGAGACACAGCAAAAGTTTTTGGTTTCACTCATTTCTCAATTCATGGGTGTGTGTCTGTGAATATTTTTTTTGCAAACTGCTGTCTGTTTCTTCTCGGTTTCTCATTAATGAAGGGCTTCTTCCTTGCTTTATGGGACTTCAGTCCTGCTTCCTGGAGCCTGATACAAACTGTCCTAGCAGGGCACTTCACACCTGCACTTAATGATTCCCATTCCTTCTGAAGGTCACTTGATGTCATCCTCCGATTCAAGAGAAACTGTTGGATAAGTTAAATGTCATCTCGGGCATTAGAATCTCGCTTTCTCCCTTTACCTGGCTGGTTTCAGGTCATTCCCAGTGTCTTCCGCTTCACATTATTCTTGTGTACTGCAGTCTTAGAAACTTTGAGCCTGGAAGCAGCCTGCCTCACAGTGTAGCCTTCTGACATCAGATCCACAATTTAAATCCTGGTTTAAAATGCAGATCTGTTTAAAAATATAGAGCGGTCTCAATTTTTTTCCAGAGCTGTGTTATATATGTATTATAGATAAGTCATGATAATGCATGTAAATAAGGAATTGTTTATTTGATACAACTTATATTCTTTTTTTAATGCATACATTGCTGTTTTAAAAAATAGCATATAATATAAATTCATTTTTCTTTTCATAAATGTTTCCTTCCTGTTTTTTTTTTTTATTTCTTACATACTCAAGGCAGCTGTATTTAGAAAATATATTACTACATACAAAGGTCAATAAGAAAGAAAAAACAGACCACAATATATTAAAGCTGTTACACATTTTTCTTAATCTGTCTTATAAAAACACTAAACAACAAAACATCCCATTTATGCAAAACACACAGAAGCTTGTAACAAAATGACCAATAAAAGGTTTGTAATCGAAAAACACGATAAAACACGAGAGCTCTTTAAGCTTCTTTGGTCAGGGCCTTTGGCAGGTTTCTCCTATGTCTTTGTCTATTTTATACTAAAGTTCAGTCTGCAAATGCCTGCGCTGTGATGGCAGCGGGGAAATCAATTAACCGCAATCTGCATGTGACATTACCGCAATATCAAGAACCACAGTTGTGCTGTGATTGGCTCCTGCATGCAGACACATGCAGCTGATTGGACAGCAGCCGAGGATTGGCATTTGACAGGACGCTCGCCACCCGAAGCTGGGCTGTCTGGGCAGACACCAAGAGGAAGCCACAGAGGGTTCAGAAAAGGCTGAGCCATCATGAGTCTCCCAGGGCACGTTGCCCAAATGGCTATGAACACCCGCTGGTCCCTCTGGGAGCTCCCTGGTGATGTACTGGGTCCCTAAACCCCCCCCCCGTGTCACCATCACGTCCCCCTACGATACCAGAAATACACTCGCATACATTCACAGCCACCTTCTGTAACAGTCATCTACTTCAGGATATCATTCTCAGGAACGCTTGGCCTGGATCCTAAATAATCTGTCGTACGCTGGATTTGTTTGTATACCTCCAGAAATGATAGCATAATCATTCTGTTAATTACTTACAGGATGCCACTAAACCAGGCCGTGTTCTCCTGTTATCACTTGAAAAATAACACCTGTAACGGTTTGCAACTGACTGACATGGCAGATAACACTGATAAGTGTGTCGAAAGACAGCCCTGCTATCAGCTATGGGTCTTTCCCCAGTCACACAGCTTCAATAACATTCTTACTCCCTCAAACCAGAAGTGGAAAACACATAGATATTTTTTTACCCTCTTCCTAAACAAGTTCATTTATTGGTACGTGATTATCACCTAGTTTCTCTTTGATATAAAACATGAAAGGAAAAATATGTGAATACAAAGGAGGACAAACAGTGAATAAATAGTGAATAAATTTGCCTGATGACATCCTATAAGGACACTGACAAGGATTGTGGCAAAGGAAAAAAAAACCAGAGAAGCAATAAAAATGGTGCATCTCTAGATGGGGATTTCCTGAGCCAGTCTGCCACTCCCCACCCCCAGGCCACTATCTACGTTGTGACCCCAGCATGACCTTGTTGATGAAGTTGACGATGGCGACGGCGGGCTGTTCGGGGTCTAGCTCCGCAAACAGGTGGCACACGTTCTCTGACACGCTTCCCTGCTTTTTCGCAACGAAGCCAAATACCCTGCAGGAGGGAGGAGAAGAGGCAGGGAAGTTAGAGGAGGGAAGGTAGGCCAGGGTGGGAGAAACGAGAACGACAGCGCGGTGTCAACAGTCCCCAAGACCACTCTCTGTGGACACCCAGATCTGCCGGAATGGCAGAGCACCAGGCCATGGTGAAAGAATGAGGAGAGGCTGGATCCTGCTTAAACTCAGAAGATGTGGCTGTCACAAAAGAGCCAGAATATGTGAGGCAGAGGAGGGAGGAGCAAAACGCACAGCATGCTGGTTAACAGGCAGCCGCCTCTGGGTACACACTCACGCTTGGCCATTATGCAGAAGAGGACACGCAGGCAGAGCACAGTGCACACAGAGACACACACAGGATAAGCCAGCGAGCACTTACTTGGATGTTGTGCTGTCAGAGTTAGTCCACCTAAAGCACGAGAAGACAAAGACGTCCTCAGAACCACGCGCACACACACGGATGGGAACTCAGACATCACGCTACAGCCCGTGATGGAGGCACGCAGCCGCACTCAAAAGCCACTATCAGACAGCAATGCTTGCACAATACCATTCAATCAGGGTTCACATTGCACCCACTGACATGACACCATCCAATCAGGGTTCGCATTACACCCACTGACAACACCATCCAATCAGGGTTCATGTTATACCCATTGACATAACACCATCCAATCAGGCACCAAAGAACAAAGAGTCATACAAAGCTATCCAATCAGGGCTCATGCCAGCCTCTGCATAATCTGCCATTAGTTGTAAACAGTCAATAAAAGCAATGAGTTAATGCAGTAAGATCCTTTCATTAGTTGGGTAAAAAAACTTTTGATTTTGAAGTTCTTGCTGCGATTTTCTATCCAAAAGGTGAGGAATCCACAACACAACTGGACTGTACATTAGGGGTCTCCAATAAAAAGGAGCCTCAACTCACGCGACTGTCAACCTTTACTGTCGCCATTCCCCACCCCCCATCGACAACTTTTACTGTCTCCACCAGAACTGCCACTTAACCGGTTTGTCCCTTATTGAATTATAAAACGCTGTGTCCCATTTTGAAGCCATACAAGACATGGTGTGGGAGGGTGGCATCTCCCATTTCTTCAGATTGAAAGCGGCAGCCCTAGTCCCCTGCCCCAGTCTGGTGGGGGGGGGAGGGGGGCGCTGACCATGTTAGTGTGCCCCGGGGGGCAGTCCTGTTGGCACAAGCTAACCAGAATACTAGGACAGAATCTGCATGCACACGGCCTAGTTGGTCTGGTTCTGCAGCCCCTACATTTCACACTGACTGGGTGAGCACAGCTTATGACTGTTCAAATTATAACCCAAATCAGCATTTTAATAGATGAAAAATAGGAAAGTCCAGAGGAAGTGGAAATGCTAGATTGGCAACATTTATGTCCGTGACACCACTGAGAATAGATGTGTGTGTGTGTGTGTGTGTGGGGGTGGGGGGGTACATGGGGCTCTCTGGGAAAGGGGTTTTGCTCCACTGCCCACCTCCTGTCCTGGGGGTCCACACTGCTGTAGGTCACACTATTGACAGGATAATGTCTCCTGAAAAATACTCTGTAAAGAGAGTGAGAGACAGACAGAGAGCGGGAGAGAGAGAGAGGGAGAGCTAGCGTCATCTGAGAGGTCAATAAGTGCGTAGAGCACCTGTGTTATTCACATGTTGTAAGGACTGGGGTTGCTGAGGGTAAGACACTGCGTTAAACTGAGCCTGGCACTGCCACTGCATTAAATCACTGCATTAAAGTTACTATTTAAGTTTTCAATATTTGGACCTCATCCCCTCTATGACATTAAGCATAAACGGCAGAGCTGTACACACGCCATACACTATGTGACATTAATGTGACATTAACATGCCGGAGCCGGCATCCGCACCTGCGCTGGCTGTCTGTCAGGGTGATGCCCTGCGAAGACACTTTGAAGTGCACTACGGTGGCGGAGGGCCGCGGATCCTGGGACATGGTGGCCCCGGTGGCTTTGGCGATGGCCTGGGGCCCCGTCAGCGACTCGGTCTCCACGGAGTTCAGGTAGAGCACGTTGCAGGCTGGGGGTGCGACGGACAAGCGCACGGTGACTTTCACTGGGGCCTACGGCCGCATGCCCAGGACAGCGTTGCCCAGATGGGCTGCAAGCTCTCACCTGCTCCCTGTTTCAGCAGATCAGCTGCTGTGCTCATGTTGCTGGTCGTCTGCACCTCCTGGATTTCACCGACGAGCTCTGCAGCACCGAGACACACACCCATTATACCTACAGTTCCCCATGTGGGGACAGAATAAATGGGCCCCGCAACGTCACAATAACAGGAGCTCCACACATCTTACAGTGTACACATTCGGCGTGTGGCTCATGCAGTGGTTTGAGGATGCAGTGGATCACCTTTCTCAGGGATGCGCAGGGTGCAGGGCAGCGACATGGGGGTGATGGAGTGCTGATACACCAGGGCCGACAGGCTCCCTGCGGCACACAACACACATCAGGGACACTGCAAGGAATCTGTACGCCTGCCTGAGAGAAGCTGCAGAGCCGCGTCTACGTCTGGCCTCATAAACCCGCCGAGGAGAAACAGCACAGTTAATGCAGATCTCACCAAAGTAGGGCTCGTTCTGGCAGCCCTTGATCTTCACCCCCCGGGAACCGGTTTCAATCAGGAAATGCCTGACCAGCTGCTCCAGAGGGTCACCTGCCAACGACAGAGGAGGTTGACAGTCACATGATAAGATCCGCGCAATGGAGTAGCGTTCCAGAAACATCCCTGCCCGTCATTACACAGCCACAGCGTACCTTTGCTGCCGTGGCTGCTGGTGTTGGGGGGCGGGGTGGCCACCTTCAGTGCCAGGCCGTAGGCTCCCTGGAAGGAGTTGCTGTCGCGGATGAGGAAGGAGCCGGGTTCCTTTTCCTTCAGCACGGCAATTGCTACCCAGACCAGAGTGAAAGAAAAGGAGGAATGAAATCACTGTTCACTTCCGGTTCAAGACAATGCCTGAAATTCAACAGGTTATATAACAGGCAGCAAATAAAAAGAAAAGCTGAAGAACTTCATAGTTCAAAAGGACACCAGGGAGAGAGATGAGGTAGGTCTCCAAAACTCTAATATCCTTTATTCTTTAATACTCTTATTTTTCTATTGGAAAAATCCTAATCTTAAAAATGACAACCTTAAGCCCTACGCAGCCCTAACCTTAAACATAACCAAACAAATTACAAGACATTTAAAATGTTTTTGATTTCAGTCATATAATATATACAGTACATAATCCACACACACACGCGCACTCGTGATCTGTCTTTGTGCTGCTTTGCGTTTGTTACCTTGGTCCCTGGAGATGCCGGGCTTATACCAGAATCGGGAGCTGTCCTGGACAAACTTCACGCTCACGCGATTCTCTGCTTCACTGGTGGACACGGGCAGCCCATCAGCTGCTCCTGCAGGGGGCGCCACCTCCCCAACTGATGGAGAGAAGGTGACGTGGTGTGGGGCCCCCGAAGTGGGAGGCTGGGCCCCAGAGCTAGTGCCGGAGGTCCTCAGGGTGGAGAACCTGCTGTCGGACGAGGCCGGCAGGGCGGAGAGCCGGCGCTTCTCCGGTAGCGGGGGTTGGGCCGGGCCGGGGGCCGGGGGAATGGTGACGGCCGTGTAGCCCGTGTATGGCACGGCCGGGATGCAGGCTGGGTAGTAGCTGTTAGACAGGGGGAAGGTGGGTGTGCACTGGCCTTCCGGAGGCGGTGAGGAGGAACAGGGCTGCAGGTGCCCAGTGGCGTCGGCCCCCAGCATCAGTTTCCGGCTCATGGTGGCAAAACCAGGAACAGGAGGCTCGCTGGAGGGGGGGCGCTGAGGGGACGAGGGAGCCGAGCTTTGGCTGGAGCCGGGCCTGGGAGAGCCCGAGGGAGGACTGGGGCCCGATGGGCTGGCCTGGGTTGCCTGGCAGTGCTGTGCCGGTGAACTCGGTGGATGGATGGAACCCGGAGAGCTCTGGGGAGTAGCCTGGACAGCGGAGGGAGGCGCAGTGGCCTGGCTCGGGGAGCTGCAGGGAGGAGCGACGCAGGGCTCAGAAGGCGGCTTGGGCTCCACAGGAGGAGCGGGCCGCTGCCCCAGGCTCGCATTGCAGGGTGGCGGGCTTTGCTGTGGCCCCTCAGGGGGGCCGAGGGGCACTCGGGGGGGAGCCACTGTCCCATGTTGGCGAGGGGACGGCACAGGGACGGCACTGTCCTCTGTCACACACAGGTCTGTCTCCCTGAGGCTGGGGCTGCAACAGTCAAAGCAGAGAGGAGAAGCACTGAGGAAGACAGACTCCTCACCTCTGCATACTACGAATGGGAGCTTAACCACCCATAATTTACGTACTAGTTACATACAGTATGATTTCATTTTGTCAGAAATATTGATAACGAACAAAAAAGGCATATGTACCTCTGCTGTATGCACAAAGGACTGCTCGTGTGGACAGGGGTAGGTGCCTCAGAGAGGTCAGAGGTCATGGAGCAAACGGCTGGCGGCTCTCGGTGCGGTCGCCTCAGGGAACCCTGGGAAATGTGGTCCCGCCAGACCAGGCCATCCACCATGCCTCCTGGGGCCTCCACTGCAGAGAAACGAGAGGTGGAGCTTGATAAGCTGGGGGTCCCCAGTGCTATTTCTACATACAAACACATTCATGTGGTGAAGATCCATCCATGGAAAAGGGGCACAGTGAGCGGGTGTCAGATAAAAACACGCAGGTGTGAATGTCCTCCCATCTCAGATACAATTAAAGGTTGCATGCTGGTCAACTGACCTGTCTGCCTTTCTGGGGGGCCGTCGGGGGAGGTGGTGCTGTGGGAGCAGGTGGAGATGCTCGCTGTGGGCGGGGGCAACGGCGAGGTGGACTCTGACTGGTAGCCGGAAGCATAGCCCCGGCTCTCAGAGGGGGACGGCTGGTAGGGGGAGCAAGGGCAGGCCTGGCGGGGGGTCTGGTAGCCACTGCTGCTGCTGCTGTACTTCAGTTCTGGGTGGGTGTGGCCATGGCCATGGGGGTGGCCATGGGAACGAGAGGACTCGGGGTAGGCGGGGTGGCCTGAAGGCAGCGGGTCGAAGGTGAAAGCTTGCAAGTCGTGGCCTTGGGGCGAGTGCCGAGGGCCGTAAGGGGGCATGGCAGATCTGCGGTGCCAGTATTCGGCCTCTCTGTCACGCTCCCACTGGATCTCTGCCTCCCGGTCCCAATGCAGTGGCACCTCCCGAGCCCGCCTCAACCCCGCCTCCCTGTGCAGCCCCGCCTCCCTGTGCAGCTCCGCCTCCCGCCCCCAGGACAATGTGTGGAAGGCGCCGACGGCGGCCGCAGACTCGTCCCTGTGGCAGCAGCAGTCCCGGCATGGGCATCCTGGGGAAGGCACGGGGTCCAGCATGAGCAGCTCACGGTAGGGGCTGGCAGTCCCTGGGGGGTATGGCCCGAAGTCATCACCCCGGCATAGCAGCCGGCCAGGAGGAGGGAGGGTGTGGCTATGGGGGGGCAGGTCCTGGACCGGGTAGGGGCACAGGTGCCGAGCAAGGCCCTCGGGGAATGGCCGGTGCAGATAGTGCGGGGGACCCGGCGGGCGCTCCCACAGCAGGTCAGGAGGGGGCAGCACTTGATGAGAATGGCTATTGTGGTGCTGGTACACCTCCACCAGGGGCGGGGCCATTCCGGCCAGGGAAGAGGAGCCAGGGTGGGACGGGTGCCCATTGGACACGCTGGTGCGCTCCAGGCAGCAGCCATTGGCTAAAGGGAGGGGCCTCTGACAGCTGGGTTCAGGGCAGCGCTGGGAGCGGTAGCCCACGCGGCAGGAGCAGGAGCGGCCCAGCCGCACGGGCGCCACCGTTGCTGGGGGGGTGTCCCCGTCGTCCAAGATGGCGGTCTCCCTCTCCCGCTCCCGGCCACCCTCAATGCCCCCCAGCAAGCGGTCGAGCTCCTCGCGCTCCTGCCGCGTGGGGGGAGGGGCCCGTGCCAGCTCGTCCGGATGCTCCGTAGGGGCGGTCGAGCGGCCAGAGTCAGAGCTGAGGGACAGCAGTTGGCTGTGCTTCTCCTCGCTAACGCCGAGGGGGCTCCCGTTGGTGGAGGTCAGCGAGCCTGAGCCTGGGCCCCTGCGCTTCTTCACCTGGGCATACAGGCTGCCGTCCAGGGGTCCACGAGTGTGCCCGATGTCTGAAAGGCAGGGGGGGATTCGGGGGTCACCGGCTGGAAGGACCCTGAGGCTATCATAATGAGAGCTGAGCCCTGAAGCAGGCCGGATTGGCTGCGCGGAGCCGCATACCTTCCAGGCTGCCCTGGTGGTGCTGGTTCAGGTTCTCGTAGGAGTCCCAGCGGACCACAGGGTCATTCGTGTTGTAGTCCACAGTGACCGCAGGGTCATTCCGCTGGTATTCGCGGCCTGCCAGGCACACAGACACACACATGCAGAATGAATTCTACTGGTCCTCAGGGGACTGGGGAGGGACCAACTACCGTCAAAAAACTGACCATGAAAAGATGCCGTTGGGACGGCAGCCAGGAATTACCTGGACAACAAAAAATTGTTATATTTTAACTTTGGAAATAAATGTACATTTTTATTATAACACTAGACTAGTTGCGAATAAAAAATGCTGACAAAAAATGACAATGATGTACTCACTGCTCCCACACCTGCAACCTCAATCTCTAAAATCTCTCCCTGGCTCTCCAAAAATAATCAATATTAATGGCCCAACCGTAAATTCCCCAATGATAAAGTTCCCCAAGTTCCCATAATATATTTCAGATACAACCAGATACTGGCTGCTACCGAGAGGCGAAGGCTGGCGATGAAAAAAATATAAACTTTATTATAGAATATTCGGAAAATCATCTCGGGCCCCATAGACTGAGAATCACTGAACTGTACAGTGTTTTTGGCAAGACTGAAAAACATCCAGAGAATATGTTTAGATGACAGACAACTGTGTTAAGATGGCTTCTGCAGCCATCTCCTACAGATGCTGCCTCAGCTTTGGAGTGATTTGTCTGAGGTATATCAGCTACAGATTTACATCCATATAATGTTTTTGTGAAGTGGTAATAAGATCCAAATAGAGTAAATAGAGTAATAAGATTGAACAGAATTATCCAGTTCAGTGCTTCAAGCATCATCTGCAGTTACTCTGCATAGTTTCATGTTATCATGATCAAGTGTCTGAAGCTGCCCTTCTTTTTGCCGTCACTATGTGATGTTGCTTCAGTCATGGTGCATTTTGTCTAAAAATTTGATCAGCATCAATTGGTCATGCATACAAAGCTGCTGCACAGTTTGAAGAAGATCCATCACATACTTTATGAGTTAACGGGCGAAAGGGGTTAAGTGTCAGAAACAGTGATTTTCTTTGCTGTCACTAAGCGACGCTGCTTCAATTTTGGGGTGATCTGTTTCAAAATTTGATCAGTTCCATTTTGTCTGCCAGACAATGTGTCTGCAAAGTTTGAAAAAGATCTATCAAATTACTTTCTGAGCCCAAAACCATATGTAATACCCGTCTGGGGACTACAATGAAGTAGCAGAACCACACCTTTGATCTTCTCAGGTCCAGAGGAGAACACAAACTCCACAGTAGCATCAGGGGGAAATCTGTCATCTTTAGAGAGAAGATGCAAATAAGCTTTTCCAGAAGGGAGATGCAACTAGAACAATTTCATTTCATTGGGAGAGTCTTTGTTTTTATTGTCCCTTCCCCCCCACTGGGGTACCAGTGCAGGCTTTGTCCAGCTCCCCCTTGCCAAACCACAGCTGAGCCCCATGGATGGTGCAGGTGTGGAACTGCAGCCGGAAAACCGTTTCCCTCTCTGCACCGTGGGAATGACGGTGGTAGCACTTCACCTGGAGGAGGGGGGGCAGACAAGGAGCAGGATGAGGGGAGTTCACAAGGGCCTGCTGGTGACGTTCAAGATGGGTGTTCTCGCTCACCATGATGTCACCTTTCAGCAGCAGTGCTGGCTCGATGGTCACGCACAGCCTCCGGCCTCCAGAACCCTGTAGGTCGCTGCAGACAGTGAGCACACGCATGCCGTTACCTCGATTCAGCCAGCATGGGCTGGCTTGGCACACAGCCACCGATAAGAGTCAGGGGGGCGGGGCATGGTTTGCACTGTGCTTACTAGATTCCTGAGGTGTAGACCAGCTGCATGGACTGATAGATCTTGAGGAAGGGGAAGTAACCTGAATGGGTGAGCAAAAAAGAGAAAGAGAGAGAGAGAGAGAGAGGGGGGAGATGGAGTGAGACGGAGATAGAGGCATGGGGAGGCGGAGCTGTGAAGGACAGGAATGTGCTGACGGTTCCTCTCCTCCTCACTTGGTTCTGATTAAAGATAACGAAGGGGAGGCTGTGACACAAAGTTCAACTATTCATGGAGGCGGCACGTGTCAGACACAAACAGAGGGTGTTTCTCAATATGCATACTTGACCCTCCCTCTTCCATTACCGAAGCTCAGTTCCAATTCTCAAGTACAGAACTACAGGTAAAAATGCCAGGATGTCGTCTTTGCCCCGCTCCAAATATCAAGGAAACATCGGTTGCACCCTCATCGAATGAGACCAATCCCATGATTCACTGCGTACCCAAGTTCATTCTTGGGAGGCAAGCTAGCAAGACCAGTCCTGCCAAGACCACGAGTACGACCTTTTGCGTTCTTGGTATTGAGAAACACCCAGAGACTCACAGAGACACACATGCAGCATGCAGAGATGCCACGAGGCTGTACCTCCTCCAGCCTGGAAGTTGGGCAGGGTGGGGATAAGGACCTGGTGCAGAAACAGGGGGCTGCTGTTCATCTTAATGGCCCCAGACAGAAGTCCCCCAAAGTAGTAGATATACCTAGAGACAGAAGGAAAAACAGTGAGGTCGGAGAACAGGACCAGGGGCCAGTCTGCAGGTTCAGGTACACTGAATACACTCAAGGATCTGGGTGCTGATACCTGTTCTGGGATGGCTGCAGCGAGGGTGACACCTTGTCCTCACAGAACTTCCTCATGGCCAGCGTGCTTAACGCCTGGTCAGCTCTGAGCAGATGACAAACATACAGCAAGGTGTGAGCAGTGTGCCTGCAGAGGACACCCAACAGCATTGACAGAGCGACCCCCATTGGGGGGTTGGGGGGTTACCCGGCAGAGATCTTGCTGTAGTGCATGTAAGCCGCGATGATCACACCTGTCTTGCCCTTGTTCCCCTAAGAAGGAGGAGATAGATTTACGTCTCCACTGGTCACAGTGAAAGCTGGAGACGCTGAGATCATGTATTTACAGCCATGTTTGTCTGACAGCAGCTTAAAAGACACCTGTGGAGCCTGATGCTGATACAAATGCGGCAGAACGGTCTGACTCAAAACGGGGCCAACGGTCATCCCCGAGAGACCTGCTGGGCCCTGACCTTGCAGTGCAGGACAACCACATGCTGGGGGTCGGAGGTCAGCCAGGTCTCCATGGCTTTGCACATGGCACAGATTTTGTCCAAGGGAGGCGCATGAAGGTCAGGCCAGCCAAAATCATGGACCTGGGTGATCACAGAGGGGAAGATTAGCCCAATAACACTTGAGATATTTGTATATTCCCTGATGTATTCCACCATGTGACACTGTGCAGCAAGTAGTGAGAGGATGGCTGAGAATGAGGCAGACAGGTGACGTACAGATGATGAAAGCGTATGGCAAACTGCAAAAAGACGGCGGGACACATGCAAGGACGAAGGCAAGCCGGCGGGAAGGAATGTGCACCTTCGGATTGAGCCGCGTGATGTCATGCCGTCGCTCGGACAAGTTGAGGAGCTGGTGGGGGGAGGGGGGAACAGTAAAAATCACTGGATCACTGGACAGCTCAGGTAACCAAGGCAACAAAGACATTCCACCTTCACAGCTCTTAGATCCAGACTCCTCATAGAATTAACTACACAGAACTGCTTTGTGTCACTGCAGCCCAAAACCGGGCTTGCTACTTGTGGAGATATCAAACGAACACTGACCAGAAACTTGTCCTGATGCTTGGACTTCAGCATGGCAGCCACCTCCTTCAGGTTGGCCCGGTAGCGCTGTTCCTCCAGCAGAGGGGGAAAGAAGACAGAGATGATCCTCTCGGTGATGTAGGTCAGGTCGAAGTCGTAGTGCCTCTCCATGACGCGATCCATCACACGGTCAACGCTGAAGCTCCTACAGGCCAAGGGAGATAAGGCTGTCAGGGCCCATGGCCCACCAGCAAGGAATGGGCCTCCACTTCTCCTGTCCCACCATGCCTTTATCCAGCTGAGGTGCATCATGTGGCCCAGGCACCGGGGTTAAGTGTTGTCAGATGGGTGAACTTCTGAAGGAAGCAATGCAATAGCATGCTTCGTTATCTAGGCTCTGGGTCTTAAGGAATCTAGATCCCTTAGATCTGACACAGAGCTAAGCCTGAGATGATAAACTCCTGCTACAGAGGATGGTTTAGGGGGAATCGGAATCAGAGAGAAGATCAGGTCCATCAGAGAGAGGGGTTTCCTCACCACTCCACCCAGGGGCAGATAGACAACATGGAATTATGTCAACAAACCTAAATTTTTGACAATGAAACACTTTCAAACTTCATTCCAAAAGAGGAGGGGGAGTAACCAGTAGAGGGTGATGCTGAGACAGAAGAGAAGAATGTCGCTACCTGGGAAGGGTACTCCGCTGTTTGGTGTAGGTCAGAGACTTTGTAGAGCCCTAAGGGCAAAGGCAGGAGTAATGCTTCATTAGTTTAGACACTAGACCACTCAATTATATGCAGGCACAAAGTGCTTATTTACTGAAAGTTTAAGAACAGTGTCACATTTAGGACTCTGGGACAATGGACATTTGGCCAGCTGGTCTTGTAATAAAAAAGAGAGAACAGAGACGGGTGGGGGGGGGGGCAGCTCACCAGGTGCTGGATGTGCCTGGAAGGAGCCGTCCCTCTCCTCTGCTGCAGGTGACAAAGAGGGACAAATTGCTTGCCAGGGTGACTCTAACACAGCAGAAAACCAACATGGAGGCAACAAGGATATGAGTGATACTCACCAGGTCAGAGGTGGGAGCAGGGATGCAGGAAGAAGTCACCTACAACAGAAATAAAACACGCCTTCAAATTCTCCAGAGTGTGAAATCCTCCATTTGCCCCCTGACCCCCCCATCAGCACCTTCCAAAAGCACAAGACTCTGATGTCACCTGCCCCTTGCACATTGTGCGGCTTGAAGCTCATTGCTGCCTCACATTATGGAGCTTGAAGCCCATCACCGCCTCACATTATGGAGCTTGAAGCTCATCACCGCCTCACATTATGGAGCTTGAAGCTCATCACCGCCTCACATTATGGAGTTTGAAGCTCATCACTGCCTCACGTTATGGAGCTTGAAGCTCATCACTGCCTCACATTATGGAGTTTGAAGCTCATCACAGCCTCACGTTATGGAGCTTGAAGCTCATTGCTGCCTAACATTGTGTGGCTTGGAGCCCATCGCCGCCTCACATAGTGCAGCCCGGAACCCATCACTGCCTCACATTATGTGGCCAGGAACCCGTCACTGCCTCACATTATATGGCCTGGAACCCATCACTGCCTCACACTGTGTGGCCTGGATCCCATTACTGCCTCACATTGTGCAGCTTGGAGCTCATCGCCGCCTTACGTTATGTGGCTTGAAGGACATCGCTGCCTCACATTGTTTGCATTGCTCCACATGCCTGTCTCACTGAAAGCAGATGCAGATTAGGCAGAACCCTACTTTCGCCCCCCTTCCCAAAATTTCGAGCTATGGCACTCAGCTGTGTGCAGACACGGGCCAAGCCAAGCCAGAAATGCACCCAGGTATGTGACCTCTGACCTCTGACCCCTTCTCACGAAGGATCGAGGCGGTATGGCATCCCCCCAGCCCCCCCATACACTCTGTTGCAGTGAGCATGCCTGTCTTACAGTAGAATACAGATTTTTAACTTTCTGTCAGCATTCTAACACCTGTTTGGAGTGTTTAGCCAGAGGAAAGGGCAGTGATTTGTATGTCTTATAGTATGAAGCAGGAAAGTTGCTGAAGTTGGTGGGTGTGGGATTTAGGTGGGTCCCCTCTTACTCATACACAAAGTGCCAAAACAAAAGAAAAGTCCGGTTTCTCACAGTCCCGACCACACAGGACCAGGACAGGCAGCACTGCAATGCAGGGCCACACAGCTCAGCAGCAAACTCCATGATGTTTTGTTTATTGAATACTAGACATATGGGATAAGGATAAGGGAGACACATTTCACAGACGCAGAGAAGCACTGCACCCCACACTGCACCCCGCACTGCACCCCGCACTGCACCCCATCACCCCTCCCGCTGTGAGTCTGGCTTACAGAGGCATGGCGCGCTTGTTTCCATTTACATGATATTTTCTGGTTGTTCATTTCAGCAGCTGCCAAGCTTATAATGTTGCATAAACTAGGAGAAGGAAAAAAAAAAAAAAGTTTGAATGCGCCATTCAGTAAAAGCCAACCCCAGAGCTGGGTGGGTCAGACCAGGAGCAGAGGGGAGGTGGCTCCGGAGAGGCGAGCGCATTCGCTACTTTTCTCCGCTGCTGTCCTGCTCCCCCTCTCAGGCTCCCTCCCTTTTAAACGGACGTCTTTCCCTCCACCCCCCCAGCAAGGGGGCCTGCGGTGGGGGGGGGCGCAACGCCAGAACAAACACACCAAATTCCATCTTCTGGACCAGCGCTTACGCACACTTCCTGCCAGCACCCCCC
>JAODLC010000113.1:27416658-27427280 GCA_026781145.1 Hippopotamyrus pictus
GGACCCATCTCACAGCATGGCCAGGACCTCGGGGACCCATCTCACAGCATGGCCAGGACCTCGGGGACCCATCTCACGAGCATGATGGCACGACCACTACCATGGGGACCTGTGTCACAGCACGACACCAACACCACAACCTCAGGGACCCATCTCACGAGCAACGACGGCGCAGCCATGAGCTTCGAAGCAAACTGCAGCCTCACCTGACACAGGCTGGACAGGGCTGAACCAGAAAGCAGAGGAGTCATGGTGGTCTGGTGTGTTCCAACAGCTCCACACACCATCCCAAAAAGAGCACGTGTGGACACGTGCGGGCGACGTGCCACGGCGCCACGTCGATCCACCCCGCAGCCTGCTGGCGTGGTCTCTCTCCACGCGTGTCCACCAGACACAAGAGCCGCCTGTTCTCTTAGTTTAGCTGCCGACGCCCCAGTGCTCAATGGGCTGTTTTGAATGAGAGGGTGCTGCTCCCGTTTTCTGCGCCCCCAAGGTAGAGAACAAGAGAGGTATTGAAGGGCGGAGCCACTGGAGTGGAACTCCCTGCAGCCCCGTGCCACTATCTACGCCTCCCCCCCCAAGCACCAACCAGACACAGCCAATCTGGAAAAAAAATACCCACCCTGTGCTGGAATGAAATAGAGCTCTGTGTCTCTGAAGGTGCACTGCTGATAAGTGATGCCTGGAACAGCACTGGAGGATAACCTCAGGAGGTTAGGGTTAGGATTAGGATCTGTGGGTTTGCCTGCAGGGCCAGCTGAGGAGCGGACTGACACAAACCACACTGGGCCCTTTAAGGGTCCATGGCAGTGGCTGAGAGGAAGGCCTGACTATGTCGGCATGCCTTCCTGTGCGTGTGTGTGAGGCTCTGTATCTGAGGGAACTCCCAGCTCCCCAGCTTCCACAGTAACCCAGTCTGTCCCAAACGGGCGGGACAGCCCAGCAGAGAACAGAGCCGCCCTGTTCCCGCGCTGAGGTCAGCGCTGCAGCACTCTGTCACGGCCCCTTCCTGTTAACCCCCACGGCTCCGCGCATCCCCTCTGCCCGCCCTTACCCTGCCATCGCCTGCAGCCCGGCCGGGCGTGTTTTCCTCCAATATGGATGCCAGTTCCCTGTCAATGAACAAGGGCTGCTTTGGCTGGCGGTGCAGGCCTGGTGAGGTTCCCAGAGCACAGCACTGCGTACAAGCGGAGGGTGGGCGCACACCCCAGAGAACAGCCCCCACCCAAAACTACACAGAAAAAGCTATCAGAGGCGAGCCCTGTTACCACATTAAAATAGGAAGGAAGCTGACAATGCTAACATGCTTCCAATTACAATGGCACTTCCTACCAAACCGCCTGCAGGACCACTTTTTAGTCAGTCCTGAAATAGAACTCTGATGAAGAGATTCCCATAAAATACATGCGGATATCTTTAGCATTTACTCAAGATACATTACTAGATCCTCTGAGTATCACAGTAATAGCAGAAATATGATACTACCAGTGATATCACAGTAATACCAGTAGTATTACTAACAGTGATATCAGAGTAACAGCAGAAGTATGACACTAACAGTGATATCACAGTAATACCAGTAGTATGACACTAACAGTGATATCACAGTAATACCAGTAGTATGATACGACCAGTGATATCACAGTAACAACAGAAGTATGACACTAACAGTGATATCACAGAAATACCAGTAGTATGACACTAACAGTGATATCACAGTAATAGCAGTAGTATGATACTGACAATGTTATCACAGTAATAGCAGTAGTATGACACTAACAGTTATATCACAGTAAAGGATCATGTGTAATACAGTGAAGACCCAGTGTGACAGCTCCTTCACACTGTGGTGTATATGCCCTCCTAGGTCCTCCACCATTCCCTCGCTCTTTCCCTCTCTTTTCCCTTGCTCTTTTCCTCTCTCACAACATTTCCCAGGCAGTTGCTCTTATATCCTGTCGCTTTCCTAAAGCTCCCTTCTACCCAAAACTGCACTGGGACCTGAACTGCTTTGTATCCAGAGAAGCCTCATGGAGAGGGTTAGGGTCATGTGCTGAGACACACACACACACGCACACACAGGCACACAGACACACACACACAGACACACACACGCACGTCCCAAGGGACAGTCAGCAGCAGCCAAGGCTGCAAATGCCTTGTGTTAAAATGGCCATGTCACACAGTTTGGACCACTATTAAGGAGCTCTTAAACAGAAACAGCTTCACTTAAACACATTTCCCAAGATGACAAATGCATCACCCTAAATTATATTATGTAATATTCAAGCCCACAGTATCCAGCACAGCAAAGCACAGAGGACTTTTGACAGAGTATCTCTAAGCTGCGAAAATCAACACCACACAACACCTCTAACCTATACCACTACTAACAAATACCACTGCTAACCAATGCTGTCTTTAGACTGAAGCACAGCGAAATGATGGATCAATGGTGCACGGCACATCTGAGAAACGGCATCTCTGTTTCAGTCCTGGGGGGCCCAACAGGAGCTGAGAAACAACAAAAAAATCTGCCCCCACCACGCCCCCTCTCCCCAGAACCAGCAGCCAACTTTCAAACACTGCTACTGTGACTCTTGGGGCCCCATTATTAAATTTAATATTTTAATAAAAAATCTCAGTATATTCACTTTCTTGGACGGCCGTGGATACCCGGAACCCTCCACATCCTTATCGTTTGCTGCAGACCTTTTCCCTCGGCTTGCAGTTTTCCCTTGACGCACCCCTCTTAGATAGCGGCTTCCTGGAGTTTGGCTGCCAGGACTTACTAGCTGAATCGGGCACCTCTCCTTTTCTGTCAGTGCCCCCCTCTCTCATTCTTAATATGCCAGCATGTTTAAGGGCTAAAGGATGATGGGAAGTGCATCCATAAGAGGGGCTGCTGGGGAGGTTCTGTGTGGCACAGTGGTATCCAAGGAGGACAGGTGAAAGGCACCTTAAAACCATAGGTGCACTGGCATTAGACTAAGAGTTTTTCAGAGCTCACTATTTACCCATTAGGAGAACAGATATTCCCCCACACTCAAAAGATCCACATAAAAAGAAAGGTGTGTAAAATGCCAGAGAATGCAGGTGATGGGAAATACCATTCCTGAGAAGGAGGGAAAGACAGGGACCTCAGCCACTCTACCCATGACGTAATCACCTTACTAACAGTCACCCTGCTTCTTAATCAAACACCAGCCAATGAAAAACATACAGCACTGCAAGTGGTTTGCTCTGAAAACACATGAAACATCCAAAGTCTGCTTTTCTAGCTGATAGCTTTATGTCTCTGGCCAAATGCATCGATTCTCCAGATGCTAGGATAAGTAAAAATAAACACAGGAGCGAGCTGATAATAGCGGGAACCTCTGGACACAGGTCATTCAAAGTTTATATTTTATTTTTACGTACGAGCTCTGTATTGGTCTTACTTGGGAAACTGGCAGCATATAACGTTAAACTCTTTAACTCCTTTTTTTTTTCTTCAAATTCTTAAACGTGTTGGGGTTTATCTTGTAAAGCCCGCGCAATTATTTGAATTGGATATATGGAAGGACCACGAAGCACGCCGTCTATCAGTTACCTTTTAATTTTGGACTACTTCTTTTTAAAGGTAAAAAAAATAAAGATGAATGGCACGGTATACTAATTAGTGGAGAGGTTTTGGCTATTAGCCTACTAAATGGGCATGGATCGGGAAATCTGAAATGTCCACATTACATTACCCAGAAGACGAGGAGTGAACAATAAATATATTACATATAAAGACCACAGCAGCCTTTACCCGCGAAAAGTAAGGTGGGGACAAATTAACACAGAAAAGTTTGGGATGGAAGACGGAGGAGGGGAAAGGGTGTGTGTGTGTGTGTGTGTGTGTGCAGGGGGGGTCATATGACTCATTCTGTCCTCATTCACTGTGTGATGTAGTGTACGGTACGCATTTTCTGGACAGTTTCAGTCTGACGTCGCTTTAATTTGTGTCCCCTTCGGCCAGCCTATTTAACTTAAAAATATTTATTAGGCTACTGGTCGATAAAACATCGAAACAAAGTTGCAATAATATGTGATGATCTGAAATGCAAACTAAACCAGGAGCATGGACGCGCTGCTATAGTGCTGACAAGATAAATCGGCTACCAACAAACAGACGAATGTAAATCGCACCTTTTCACTATCAGACCTGATAACCTTCTGCAGTGATGGGATATGGCGTTAGGAGAGTTTAGTTAAAACTTCACCACCATGACTTGAAATTAGAAATTAGAAAACCCTCGATCCTGAGACAATGTACATGTAATCATCCCACATCAATATAAAGTGCACGAGTCCATATAAATACGAACTCCAGAAAATGCAGATCGGAAATAATGATGGATGTCGCACAGCGTTACATATGACGCAGATCAGCTGGTCCCACATGTCCCCCATGTCCCCCGTGGGCAGCGTGGCGCAGTAAAAAGAGCCCGCAAATTACTCAAAGGATGCTTGTTCCAGCTAATTCACCGGCTGCGGAAAATCCATTAAGCCAGGTGAAATGCACCTTCAGAAACCGACATCGAAGAAAATACAACTTGTCATGGAACCAAAACATTTTTCCTTATAGAATAATACCGCATGTTAATCATTAAGACCCTTTAAATACACACAACATTCAGAAATCTACATATTTAGTAACAATATATTCTTACCTTACTCATGTCTTCGCTGTGAATAATCCACTTAATTCGGCCGCCTCGTTAAAAACTTTTTTTTTTTACATTCCCGAAGTCTGAGGAATGAGCCGCGATGATGCGCGTCACCCAAACGGCTTGTTTTGCAAAGCCTCCCTCGGCTTGGCAGGCGGGGCCAAGCTGGGCTAAGTAGCAGGAGGAATGGTTTTACTGGGAATTAACCCAATAATCGGCTAGATTCAGGAACAGCGGGCGGGCCGAAACGCAGAATTCCATGGACAGGAGCGGTCTTCCTTACAATATTTGCTTTCTATTGGAGTAAAGTGGAAAGTGGGCTGTGACTTTTTTGACACCGAGATTAGTTCTTAACAGAAAATGCAATTTCTCTCAGGTTAGATGGTCGGAGACGTAAGGCGCTATACTATAGGAAGGACTTAGACGTCCAATGCGCAACTTGCCGGCATGTGCGGCGCAGTAGAGAAACTAATTAGAAAAAAATTATGTGAATATATGTTTTATTTTTAATTGTATGTTCAATTAGACTTATATATACGTGTATATCTTTACGTGTTTCCTGATGCGAAATGTATGTCCTTGCAAGTTTTCATCCCTGCCTTGCAGCATGTAAAACGAAGCCTCTGGTTAGAGTATATTTGTATTTTCTATTCCTCATTTCTGAAAATTTCGATGCCGTGATTCAAGCGTCGAGCTCCCCAGCTGTGTCATTTCACTGGGATATTTCACACTGTATTACACACGTCGATGTCGTTGCGCGCTGCCTTACCTCCCCAGCTGAAGCGTAATGCTGACGCCTATCGCTTAAAACGATTAGCGCAATCGAGTAGAATTCGAGGATCATGCGTTTTGTGTCCGATATACGAAGTACTATTTCAGTACTTCATGTTAGTGTCATTTTAATGTTAATGAATCGCAGCGAAGGGCTCAGCCACCAAGAAATGCGGGACGAAATCGCTAAATGGATTTAGAATATTTTTTAAGGGGGCTGAGACAAAAAATAGGGTGGAATAAGCCTGAATGCCGTCTGCAATCACCTATCATGAGAATGTAATAATAAATTAGCCCTTAAATACCATTATTAAAGGGTACGACCTATTAAAAAAAACACATTTTATTGTTAACTTCAAATATATAACCCATTATTAGGGCTAGTCGAATGTGGCACTTTTGGTCGAATGTGGCACTTTTGGTGAACTTCACCGCGGATCCCAAAATAAATTAACTAACGATAGGAGTAAAGGAAACATAAAGTACATCGTTTAATAGTGTATTATAATGCAACAAATAACATAAGCAACAAGTATATAACGAAAGTAATAAGTACTTATAATAATAATAATTATTGTTGTTGTTATTATTATATAAATAATAAATCTGAAATAGCAGGTGCATATTTCTTATATTCCCATTAACATTAATTGCATTAATTTTGATGCACCAAAGGGAGAATAGCATGATAGAAGATTACTAAAAGAGTTTAATTGTTTTACTGAATATACAGATTCTAAAACCTTTTTAGATGGTATTGCAACATGTTTGCATATGTCATTCATTTACAAGGTGTGTGATTAATCGCGATTAAAAATTAATACTTTAACAGCCCTATTAACAATCTTTGGTGACACCAATTTCATGTATTATTAAAAACTTTTAAACTGTTCCAGAGCTTGTCTGGGAAGTATCATTAAAGGTACCAACCATCTGTGATTTATTTATTAGCAAATGGTTTATAGAGTATTTGTCCTGCAAGAAGCAGCTTCTTTTGTGTCATACGGCAAAATTAAAAAGTAGGCTTAATTGAACTGGATATCAAAAACTTCAGAAAGAGTAATTTGTATTGACATTTATAACTTGGGATAGGGTAAAGCATGTGGACAATGATGAATCCGATTAGAGCAATTCTCAGAAAGTGAGTACTACTTCCAAGTACCAAACAGATCGATCCAAACTGCTACAGCACATAACACTGAAGCAAAGCTGCTCTACAGAGTGGTGACCTGGAAAATCATTACAGCTTTTAAATTAAGCTTTACAGGTGCTTAGTCCCTTCACAAACATTAGAATAACGTTCTGAAGACCTATTTTAGAAAACAAGCCCTCAAAATTTAGATGAGGTCAAAATGTCATGAGAGAGAGTCCTACCAAATAAACACACCACCATTACAGGAAAACTGTTACGTCACTATCATGTGCTCTTGATGGCAAAACATTCAGAATAATTTTAAAGTTCTTTTTGTAGAAGGATTCATTCTTGGAAAAAGGAAAGTTGCAAAATGTGGGATTGCTGAAGAAATACTTTTATTTACCTTCAGTTAAGGTTGTTTACTGTGCTTGGAAATCAGAACAAAAAAGTATGTGCTTTTGTTCAGGGCCCCAGCAAGGCGGAGTGAAGCTATTCAAACCACAAAGACACAGTTAGTACTGGCCATATGTGATCACATGTAGACGCATTCACAAACAAAAAAAGCATTCTTTTCACAAATGCTGTGAGTACATGTACATGTGAAGAGGCCGAAATAGAAGAAAATTCCAAAACAACACATAATCACATAATTCAGTCCAGCCATAAAAACCTAAACACATTGGAATTTCCGGCTCATATTAAAACGTGGGGATGTGGGACGTTTATTTGTCTGTGCATTTTTCTTTTTTTTAAAAGTTGTACCATGGCATTTGGAGGGGGGGACAAGGGCCTTGGGAAAGGTTAAGAAAATATAGGGGTTGCAGGGAGGATGGGATGAGTGTGTATGTGTGTGTGGGGGGGGGGAGATATTGTAAAGTTGTCAATCACACAAGAAGCTATGAAAGCCTGTGAGCCAATTGAGGTTATGAGAAAGAGGGCGGAAACTTATGGAAGGACAGAGCAAACGGAAAGGGAGAGACTATTTGGCGGGGGGGGGGGACGCAGTTCAGAGAGCTGCTTAGTGCTCGGCCATGGAAACGCGAGACGAGAAGATGAAAAGGTCTAAGGAGAGAGGAAAGATGCTGTTGGGGAAGTGAGCAAACCTGTGTGATAGCAATGTGAGGAAGAGGGGGAGAAAAGAAAATGGAAGACTGGAAAAGAAGGAACGAAAGATGGAGGAGGGGTGCTGACTTAGGAATGATGGAGAGTGAGCAAAGAGCCAAAGTTTGATAAGGTACAGCTGTAGAAAGAGGAAGCAGAGCAAGGAAGAGGGAGAGGAAAGAATATGGAAGCATATGGTGGGTAAGGGGCATGGGGAGCCATTCAGGGGAGCTTTCTGTGCCTTGGGTATCGTGACATGCATATTACATGAGCAGTTAATAAAATGCTGAATCATATCCCTTCCAAAATCCAGCTCATTTCCTATCCAAAGAATGCATTAACCATGGGGCAGAGTGAAAACATCGTACCAAAGCGGGGAAAAGAAGTACGAGTCAAGGGACAAAATTCCTCAGCCCATTTTTGGTAAGTTTGCTTGTCGGACGAGACTCTGCCCTGGGATGCAGAGGGACTGGGCTTATTACACTGCTGCTGGGATGCCATTCTAACCCAGAAAAATAAAAATTAGGACTGATGGGTGAGTAACTGGTAATTGTTGAGTTAGCATGTGATAGCACCTTTATGGATAGAAAGAACAGGGCACAGGAAACATGGATTGACCATTTCCTTTTTTCCTAAAACACAAATGACTGTTTTACAGACTAGGGTAAGTCTAAAGCAGGGCTGTGTCTTTAACGCTGACATGCAAGTTCACATTAAATAGTTTGGGCAAAAGGGGCAGGTGCTCAGACACCCCCAGCCATGTCCCCAGCACGCGCCTGCTCCACCACCATGACTGTACCCCCCCTTTCCATCCAAGCAGCACGTCTGAGTGTGTGAAGGTGTCCACAGCAGGTGTCGTGCCGTCTTCGACACACTGGGAGTTCTGCTGGAGTAACGCCCTGGTGGGTCACGGTCACAGGAAGCAAGGAAGTGCGTCAACCCATAGAAATCCACTGCATGCTCTCAGGAAGTACTATGCAAGCTGGAAGCAGGCATGCCTTGGGAGGAGGCAGTGTGGGATGGGGACTCTGCCGTCTACACTGAGATGAAGAGCGCCGCCCTAGTGCCACTTCATCATCTCACACAATATTTCCTTACACTTTTCTCAAGCCCAGTGCACTCAAGTTAGTGATCACTGATCCACATGCAATTCTGAGCACAAAGCAAAAAATACACATACACACGGAGACAGTCAGTCATTTTTGCTTTTTCCTAAAATGCGTCAAGCATATGATTGAGCGCAATGCTGGTCACAGATCTACAGCATACTTAAACACTAGGGGCCGGTTTCCCGAACAAGGATTAAGACTAGTCTAGGACTAAATTGCCCTTTCAATGGAGATTCACAACTCAAAGCTAGTCTAGGCTTAGGTTTAATCCTTGACTGGGAAACTGGCCATTGATCAGATGGTCTCAGCCACATGCCCCCTGCCCCTGCCCCCGAAAAACAAAAGAACACCAGCAGGTGACAAGCATCAAAAACAATTTTCGACATCATTAGCCTGTGTAAGACTTTTACAGACCTTAGTATTCATAAACGAGGTTCACATTTATGTTAATTATAAGTGTCACATGAAGTTTTGCACATGTATCCTTTATTCACCTTGGGAAAGTATCAGCAGCACGGGCCAATTATTTTCTCAAATGGTGTTTTCTCTCATTATCCCTGAACGTCATGCATTTTACAGCATGAACAACAGGGGGAGTGCGGTGCTGAAGTCGATTCAACCTGTTTTGCTGCGCTAATGTTATGACAGGGCTCTTGGCAAAATACACTTCTGCGCTTTTGGATGTGGAACCGAGTACTAAAAAAATTACAGCGCAACAAAGGGTCACATTACAGTGCTTACAAAAGATCACATGTTGGCAAGACTCACCAAGCCACACTCCCGTTTATGCCTCTTAAAGGTTATCACTAAAGTGCTGGCCGCACTGTTTCATACCAAGTGCTACAGTGACGCAGCGATCCCTTCTGCTGCTTTTTGATATGATTTACTGTCTCTCTCAGTTCATATGGGAGACATAAAGTGTGAGGCAGAGACTATCTGAGCTCAGCCCCAGGCACTTGAATGTCAACATCGTAGCTGCCACATGTGGTGCACCATTCCCACACTTGCCATCATGTGAGGAAGCGCTGTGGCCACAATCCCAAACACACAGGCACTGATACACACGCACTCACACACACACGCACGCACACGATCACAACTGTTTTCAGTTGGCTAACGGTGGTGGCAGGCACCAAATAAAGAGAGTAAGTTAATTTTTGCCTGTGGGGCTGATACCCTTACCTTGGTCAGCCGCATCTTGCTGTCCGTCTGCTCCAGTCCCCCCCGCTTTGGCGGCCCCTCGGGCGTCACGGCAACTGCCTCGTCCTCGCAGCAGTCCGTACTCAGGGCACAACCCATAGAGGACGGGAGGCTGTGCGCCCTGGCTGGCTGGGGCTGACTGGCTGGCTGGATGGGGCTGGGGCTGACTGAGGCTCGCTGGGCTCCCTCTCCCTCGCGGTCCCCCCCGCTTTCTGCTCCCCAGTGCTCTCTCAGGCAGCTGTTTTTGTCAGCAAGGCCCTTCCCCTTTTCCTGGCTCCTGGTCAGACTCACAGGCGGCTCATACACACTCACATAGAGACATTCACAGCCATTGTAGGAATCCTGTGCTTGTCTTTCTCATGCTTATATTCTTCGTAAATATTATTGCTGCCCTTCACCCCACAAACATTATATTCTTCCCTCTTCAACCGCACAATGGCTCTATGACTGGCTTCCCCTCATCACTGGGATATTCACCCCTCCAAACTCTCTATTGCACCATTGCGGGAGACGAATCTAAATAAATAAATTCAGTATTTTAAATAAACAAAGCAACTTTTATATTTACAGCCAGCCCCCCCATCCCCCCTTACTCTTCATTAGGCATGAGAG
>JAODLC010000113.1:27449924-27470273 GCA_026781145.1 Hippopotamyrus pictus
ATCATTTGTGGTGGAACAGGGAAAGAACTAAGCTACACAGGGCTCCGGCCCCCCAGGACTGGAGTTTGAGACCTCTGACCTAGAAGGACAGAGTCCAAGTAAAGACCAAGACTTTTGGAGTGTTAAGACTGAGTCAAGACATAGACCTTGGGGGGTCAAGACCAAGTCATAACTGAGACCAGAAAAATAGATTTACTTACTATAACCATCTCCCCAATAACTAGGGGCCAAAGTAGGATTTCTTGTTTAGCTAGATAACTTGATACGTTTAAGGTAGTCTGGGCTAAATGTAACTGAATGAAGAAAAAGTCAATTTAACCTGCGGTCTTGATAATTGACAAGTTATGCAACTAAGCAAGAAATCCATCTTTGTGATATAGGCCCCAGTTCTCAGCTTAGTACAGGCAAGGCCGCCAACTCTCACATATCTGGCATGACACGCGTTCAGCCTTAATCTCATGTAAACGCTAATCAGCTAACAAAAACGTTAGCATCGATAATTATTGGATATGTGGAACCCTGCCCGCCACTGATATGACCATGCAGAGCAATCATTGGACGTATTGACTTCCTGCTGGCTCCCTGTATCAATAAGACTCATGGGTTGTCCAGGGCTCCTTATACCAGATCATGCTTCTTTGCAACCATGTCCTGGATACCAGCGGTTTTCGACTGGCCATCCAGCCGTAACTTCTACCTTTGTGTTGGCATTTGTTCTCGTTTTTCTTCTTGTGACCAGAACATGCAAAGCTTCAAAGAAGCATCAATGGACCTTCACTGTGCTCCTGTAGAGACCATGATGCTCTTGTAAGGCTGAGAGACAGTTTGTTCCGAGCCCAAGTGTGATACTTCCTGCCACATAAGTGAAGCGCAATGTACAGTTTCTATTGAGACGGCCTTCGCATAGGCTAATAGGGTCTGTGGTTGTAATCTGGGCTGCTTAGCAACCATCCTGCTACGTATCCGTCTGTCCATGTGAACTTTGGCTTGCGAACACAGGACCTCCTTGCTAATGCAGGTTGTCTGTGTTTGGATAATGCTGTCATGGTTATTGAGACTATTTTCCTTGACAGGGTTAATAATTTAGCAGTCTTTGTGACCTGCAGTTGGGGCACCAAGTGCTTGGCCTCCTTGCAATTCTGTTACTTGCTTCATGTCATTTTGCAAATTCATATATGAAGTTTTAATTAGCAGCAGACAGTGATATAGTATAGTGATAGTATAACCCACTCACTCTCCTTGGGTTCTCTGCTGCCCTCTTGTTTCCCTGGGATACTCTGTCACTGTCATGGGGGGGTTTTTCACTGAATTCCCCCCCATGAAATTCAGTATCACTTTGTTCCAGAAGTCCTTTCCTCTTACCCTTAAGCCAAACTAGAATGCATTTTCTGTGCGTGTCAGCATACCTAAGTGCATGCCCATGTTTGAGCTGACAGGGCAGGGTGTTTATGTCTATGTTTCGTGAGCACTGTGTTGGAAGAGCATGCAGTGCTCAGTGTAGCTGAGCATTAGATGTTTCGCGTGGTCCTCCGTGTGACCTGGTGACCGTCTCTGTATTCCCTCAGCATGCAGAGCTCAGTGTAGCTGAGCATTAGATGTTTCACTTGGTCCTGAGTGTGACCTGGTGACCGTCTCTGTATTCCCTCAGCATGCAGTGCTCAGTGTAGCTGAGCATTAGATGTTTCACTTGGTCCTCCGTGTGACCTGGTGACCGTCTTTGTATTCCCTCAGCATGCAGCACTGGATTTAAAGATCTGACCATGTGAGCTGCCGGACCTATCGTTCCTTTACAGTATGTCAAGGGAGCTACAGTTGGTGGAGGACTTTCAACCACTTGCTTTCGTAAGGAGTATGTTTGCTCGTTCCTGGAAATTTTCAGAAATATGATTCAGAGCAGCAGCAAACAAATTTTGTCAGTTCATTTATATTAAAAATATTTCAGTAGCACAGGGTCTAGTTAGTGTAAATAACTGTCATGGAATGCAACCAGAAGTTTTTCTTCTGATGTTTTCCACTTGCTCTTTTGCACCTCCTAATTAAATGGCGCCCTAGGTGTTCGCGTATGTCGACTATGTGGCCCTTGTGGCTACAACTACCCAAGGTACATTTCTTGGCTCTGTGGACTGAGGCTATTTTTCATCTGTCCACTAGAAGGCAGTATGGGCTTTAGGGTGGAAGGAATGGGGAAAAAACTACTGTCAAGCCTTCAAACATTTTTCTTTTTGTGTTCACTAATAAGCAGATTGTTGACTGATGTATCAAAGGTATTACAGCAGTACATTACAGGTGTCTTTTATTTTACTGACCTCTGACAGATGGGGAAATATGTCGCAGCTGTCCTGATGAAAGATGGTTTTATAAAGAGGTGAGCACTGCTGAATGTGTAAACTTGGAATTCAACCAAGTTTAAAAAATTTATTTGGCTTTAAAATAAATAAGGTTATTTGTCGATATATAATTTTTTTGTTTATTCACTCTGAAGCTTTTTATTTTTAATGTATCTGATTTGTCATAATTTACACCTAAAACTGTTTTAAGTAGTTCTCAATTCTGTGCTGGGACTTGCATTACGGTTTTGTAATTCAAAAGTGGAAGAGCTATCCTTATATTTTGTATTTTAGTTTCGAAATTTAAGGTCACCCATTTCCTGCTGGAGTGCCCCATTGAAAGTGAAGTTAATGGGCGCTGGAAAGAACTGGAGTGGAAACTGAAGACAGAAGGGCCCAGTTACAAGCAGTGCTACTGTCCACACAGAGAGGTCTTGTGTTGTCTGTTTTCCCAAAAATTTGAAATCCGTTTCCATGGCAACGCCCTCCATATGTCTGGTTAGCCTCATGGGCAAGGCCACTCCAGTGAGGTTTGGGGAAAGTGCTCGTCCCACAAGTCATTGGCAATAGGCTGTGGAATCACACAGCCTGGCGTTGCTATAGAAACCAAGGTCTGCAAAAATCACCACTGCCAAACCTCTCAATCATTGTTTTGAAAACACAGAAGGTCTCTAACTTTCCACCCTGGAGTCACAGGGCTCCTCATGGGAATTTTTGCAGTCATATTTTCATGATCAAGATTGAGCAGATTATCATAAACTGGGCATTTCCTGTGTCGAGTATGATTTGTCGAGTTTATTGCCAACTTTCAGTTTTGATGCCTAAGTTATAAGAAGATTAAAGACTAAGGTAGTCCGGAATTTGATGTTATTTTTCACATGTTTAGACTTCCCCATTGCAGGTATATTTTATCTGATATATGAAGATTTGCACACATACTTAAAGGAACCATAAAAATCTTTGTGTTTCATTTTGAGGCTCGCTCCAGTCAGGCAGCATTTTTGTGGGAACCAAAAGTAAATGGAATCTTCCGAGCTTAAACAATAACCAGGCATTATATCTAATACAAACAAAGCCAGTTAATGAAGAATTAAACTGAAAGTTCTCGGAATGCAGAAGGACGGGCATTTCTGTAAGTGCTATAGAAAGGAAAGACGACTTGACTAGCCAGGCAAATAACGGGGTTTCTAGAGGGAGAGAGAGAGAGAGAGAGAGAGAGAGGTAATGTCAGTGTAGAAAAACTAAGATGGAGGAGGGAAACTACTCTCAAGGCCATTGAACGTTTAAGGTTAAAAGTTACTCACAGGGCGGTAAAAAGTCTTGGCTGAGAAGATAATGTGCCGTAATGTGGATAGCCACAGATAGGAAAATAACTCGGAAAATATATTGTCCCCAATACGCCCCCAATACTATGTCATGCGTGTGTTATTTTACATTTATTGTGTTCCTATTTTCTAAGTGCTCTGAATGTTTGCTATGTTGATCTATACCCCATGTGTAGTACTTAGCTCATTATAATCTTCTAGCTACTCAAAGTGCTTATGCTGTTTACTAGAGGATCATCATCTCTCGCTTTATGTACTTTTGCAAGCGGTGGATAGCTGGCCAGGTAGCACCTCAGTAACAGCAACCTATACCTGAGGAATCAGCTCACTGCAGCCTCAGTCAGGTAATGATTTTTCCCAAGAGCCGTGACTCAGCCTTGCCGTTCACTGACTTGGGTCTTGTAATTTAGTTTTACTCTGTTTTCCAGCATGGGTTATTTCTGTGCTTGGCTTGGTGAAAGTAGTTAGAGGAGAATTTTTTTTATCCGCAATTACTGTGCAGAGAGCTGGACAAAGGTTTTGAGGCAGTATGCTCTGGAGATCTGCCACGCCCAGGCAGGGTTCCGCCTACACCAATGGAAAGGGAGACGTTTTATTGCTGTGAAACACTGAAGACAGCTTTTCAGAGGAATGTACCTCTTTTCCAAAACCGATTTGCTTATTGAGGTAGCATCCTGGGAGACCCTACACTTATTTTTAAAACAATCCAGTGCGGCACTGGAGCTGTGAGGAATCAACCACATAATTCTGGCATTCACCGCTGCAGAAACAGCCTTAATAATAAAAATGGGTGGTAAATTATTATAAGCAGTGCAATTTTATGCCCTCAAGAGAATGTTTCGTGCTGCGTATTTAGTTACTGGGGCAAGGTAGGAAATGCCATTGTCGGCATTTGTTCTATTTTTTCTGCTTGCATGTGACCTGGACATACAAATTTTCAAAGATGTGTCAATGGAAATTCACTGTCCCCCTGTGGCCACTGAGAAGCTCCTGTAGAGACCCAGAGTCAGTTTGTTGACTCACATCCATCTGTATATCACTTCAGAGATTTCAGCAGACTTTTATGCTACAGACATATTATGGCTGTTAGCCAAAGTCACCAAAAAAGAAAATGCATGACAGTACTGTAATTAAGAACATGTTACTTACTGTCTGTAGCATATTGTGTGTAAGGGATTTTTCTTAAGTAGCTCAAATCTCCTGGCTGCCAAGATCACTTAGATTTAGAGACTACCCCAGAGGGGGAAAAAGTTTGGTAATATTGTGTTTCAAATGTTTACGCCTGTCTGTAGCTGTCACTCTCACCTGAAAGGCTCACAGGCTTTTAGGAACTGGAGCAATCTGATGTGAAAAGCATGTTAAAATGACATCATCGGGCCTAGGGGGAAGGACCTGGACCCTGCCCAAGGTGTCAGGTACTCATTAAGGATTGTGGTGCCAATGGGATTAGCCAAGATGCCTTCCTGGTTGTTGAAATGGCACCTTTCTTTAGTGAACAATGTGTTTGTGGATTACGTCAGCTTTCATAATCATTTACTGGAGTAAGGTTTTGTATCAGTGTCTAGCAGAACTGTTACTGCATGTCTGCAGTGATACACATGAACACGCCTCATTTGAATAGACATGACTTTATCAAAGCAGAACCTTGCCTGGTCTAGGAGCAGATGAATGGTCTACCTGGCGACAGGCATGGTTTTGTTGATGGCGTCATTGGGAAGATAAAGGGGTGTTCCTCTGAGACTCAGACATTGTTTTTCTTGGAGAGATGTAACAAGCATTACACCAGTTTTACTTGTGGGTTCTGCAGTTTGAACCTTGAAGGACAAATGTGACTCGCCCTTCTCATCCTTGATGTCCACGATTCATCCTCCCTCTTGCTGTCTACTCCCTTGAGAAGGGAGATTATCTTGTCACAGTACTCTGTTTGCTTGCACACCGGATGTTTGCTGTGACATGCCCTGTTTGTCACAGGTGTGTGTGGCTTGTTTGCTGGGGGGGCGGGGGCGTTCGGTACACTGGAACACTACTGGAGGGAGAGTCACAGACTAGTTTACAGTGGCAGACTTTCAAAAATGCTCCATATATTTTTGTTTTTTTGTCAGGCAATTTTGTGAACAGGCTTCAGATAGGGGCCTTTCCCAAATATTTAACGCTGGTTTTTGATCCTTGAGCCAATTGTTCTTTTTAATCACTGGCAGGAACCAAAACTGACCAAAGGGCAATGATGGGTCTATAAATATGCATGAACAGATTTCTTTTATTATCTATTATATTGATGCATGGCAAGAAATGTCAACAAAAGTGGTCCGTTTGATTGAGATTGTCATTGTTCTGCGGTTAGCAGAGGAAGGAGAATCCAATTAGGATATTTCATGCCCGTTAAATGAGTCTTTCCTGCCCCTCTCACATGACTGGGTCATTTACCTCTGATGACAGCTTATTATATTCATTTCAGGTTTGCTTGTGATACATCAGCTTTAAAGCATTCCATCCTGGTTTAGTTTCGGATTTCAGGCAACCTACACCAGAGGTGTCATGACGCTGGTATTTGCTGCTCTCCTGTCCGTTGTTAGGTTTTATGATTCCGTTTGTGCTTTCTCAGCGCGTGCCATGATTACAGGCACCATGGAACAGAAAGTCCATTTTCACAGCTGGGAGGGTGTGGCCGCCTCTGGGTTCGCTGAGACGGGGGAGTGTGGCTGCTTTTTGCATCGGCGGCCATCTGCCCGCCTCTTCCTGATAGCTGGCTCTCGTGTGCCATGCTCCACTCTCCACTAGGACAGCAGCTTCACCTGCACTAGTCACAGTGAGTCATAGTGGCAGGCTGGCCAACTGGAGGGGCCAGTCTGGGTTTGCTGTGTCCCAGGATGAACTGGCAGTGACGCAAAAACAGCAGGGGTCTGTCACAGCATTCATTAAACCAGCCACAGGTTTTAATGAAAACTTGGTAGCAGGAACAGGTAAAAAAAAACGGAGGGAAAGCCTTGCAGGCGGCCTTAGGCTGCTCCAACACCCCCCGAAGGTGTCGCCCATCGATTCACGGTGGAGCAGTGTCTGGGCTGCGTGAATGAACAGCTGCTGAAGGCCATCATAAACACTAACGCCCCCTCCTCCTTTAGCAGCACTCCCATCCTAATCAGCACCACAGTATCCGAAGCTTTACGACATTCCTCTTCTTGCCCCCACAATTCCCTGCTCCTGCTGTAGAGCGGGGGCATCTGTGGGAGCTTGTTTCGCTAGTCGAGCAGACTAAGCAGGGAGTCCCTTTTTCGGTAATATTAGAAGGAAGGGAGGGCAAAGGGCAGATTGTGGGGCGGGGGCACCGACGGGAAAGAAGGATTACAGCAACAAGTCTGTCTCGTAACAGGCTGCCTCTCAGGAATTTTACTTTTTCAACAAGCAATGAACCAGATGAGGTCCATGGGCATTGTTATGCCTCAATGCGGACCCTTGTTTAATCTCTTTAAAATTTGCTTTAGGAGTCTTTGTGCCCTCAGGGGCCTGAAGAACAGGACTCGGATTGAACTCTTAGTTATGCCTGCTTAGCTGAGCTTTTGTCCAAAGCGATTTGCGCTGTTTCACAATGATCTGCAGCTGGATATCGTAATTCATGCGACCCTGTCCTGCCAAAGCATGGATGGGAAGATGTATGTTGTAACTAAGTGTCTTTCTGAAGGGCACAAACACCCCAAAGTGCTACATCACCTCCTATCTCTTACTTTCCCATCATAATCCGTCATTCTCTCTGTGTACTGTAAGGTGCACGGGCGGGGTATAGTTTATGTATATGTTGTGTCTTACATCTCCAGGTTTTCTGTTGCATAAACAAGCCAGGAAGGTACAAATAGTTAAAGGTGGATAGAAAGGTTAGTGAATCTCACCCACCCCCCCACAGGCTGGAACGGCATGTAAAACACCAATTTAACAGTGAGTGCATTCATTGAATTTTGATAAAAATAGGATACAGGTTAAATTACTGAAACAGGAAAATTCTAAGCCTGCCTCAGAGACCTTACTGTTTGTGCTACAGCAGAAACCCGTCGAGCCGGCCTGCGGTTTATGTGCTAGCCGTGCAGCCTCCCTGACCCATATGTGGATATTCTCATGACCGTGAGGCCCCTGTAGAGGTGGGGCCATGCTGACAGCGGCCCGAGGCTAGAGGCCCTCGTTCTTTACCTTGTGCCTTTTTGGCATGACCCTCATCCATCACCTGAGCAGCAGCAAGGGTCAGTAAGCGACCTCTCTTATTAACTCTTTCTTGGGGAGGCCAGTCTCATTCAGTAAGAACATTAATGTATATACATACAATTCCATAATACCCTCCCCCTCCCCCACCTGACCACACCCCATCCGTTCAGCCCTTTGAATAGTTGTCAGCGTTGTGTCTGACTCTGTGAGTCATCTGTAATCAGGCACACAAATGAGTAAACAAGATTCATGCCAAGCGAACAAAGCCTGCATTGTCGGGTCAGGTGGGATAGGGGGAAGATCAGGAGACACGGTATTGTGACAAGACAGTTGTGATGATGCGCGGGCAGATGGTATATGAGATCTGCCGGGGCTCGTTCATGCAGGTACTGTAGATAAACATTGTTTGGGGAGGTTTGGTAGTTTTGGTACCTGGCTGGGATTGCCATAAAAAACAAATAAAGTGAACTGACGCCCCCCCACCCCCCACCACAGCCTTCTGCATTCCTCTGCTCAGATAAGGCAAGATTTTCCGTTTCTGGCACCAAATGCTGGGAAATGGGACTTTTTTTTTTTTTTTTTTAAGCATAGCAATTTAGTTTGGTTTTGTCTCGGCTTCAAATTCCATCCACAGTGGCAGCAGGAAACTGCAGCAGGGAGAGTTTTCAAAATGCTGCATTCTGGACTGTTCTGTGTGCTATAGCTTGAGCTGACAAATTCTGCTCCTTCCAAGAGCAGAAACACCACGACTTGCAACTGCTTTTGCATTTACACAAATGAAAGAGCTGCTGCAATTTGCATGTCCTGCATCATGGGGGTGGTATTATCAGACCTGAATATGTTGGGAACACTTTACTTAAAGAAGCCATGGTAACGGTCAGTATAAGCCATTATAATGCATTATGAAGGTATCTATAATGCATTATACATGAGTGCTTTAAGTAAAGTGTAACCACAATGTTTTCTCTGGACTTCCTTTTGCCACTGTAGTAAGATATTTTGTTTGTTTGATTTCAGTTTAAAAAAACAGAAAAAAAACAAATGTAGCATTATCCAGTCTCAACACAAAATAAAATGCAACAATGGCATTTTACTTATTTTATATGGCATTTACAAAGCTGCATATGAGTGAGAAAGCTCGGATCAGACTGGGATTCCAACCCCTAACCAACCCAGCAAAGGCAGCCAACCATTTGAACTACACACCACCCAATTTTTACACATACAGTACAAGTATTCTATGATACAATGTGCCAGTCAAGTGTTCTTTTTTTCTTTAATATAATGCTATAACCAACACAGGAAATGGGTTTGCAAAATGTCTTTTCAGAAGCAATTCCTGCATAACGATCTCATGTGAAGGACATTTGCTTTTGGCTATATCTTTTGTTTCAAGGCTGGCAGACAGGCAATGCGTGGGACATGCAATTAACATAGATTTACGTGCACATGACAGGACATTAGCCGACTGCAACAGAGTGAAAGCAGGAGCCTATAAAGAGAGTGCTGCTGCCCTATGTGTGTTGCTGCTGTGTGAGTGCTGCTGCAATATGTGTGCTCTGCCAGTCCGTGGGAGTGAGTACAAAGGTGAAGGAGCACGTGTGTGCCAGAGTCTTCAAAGACCAAGCCCAGGTCGGTGCTGAAGCCAAATGCCCCTGCTTCACTTTTATGTTTCAGACAAAGACTTCGACAGGCAGGGTGGCTCATAGTAAACCCTCTGGTCCGGGGAACAAAAATCCACACACCCATCCTGCCATTGAATAGGCCACATGCTTTGTGCACCCCCTCCATTGGCAATCCCCTGGAGGACCCCAAGGCTGTGCCCTACAGCCCAGGAGCAGAATCTCTGACTCCAGGGACAGCGTGCTTCGGTCGTTATTCATCCCGCCGGCTCAGCTCAAAGGCTCTGCTCAGGTGTTTGTTTTCACAGGCTTTTAGGGTCCCACCTTGTTAAGATGGCGTTGCTGGCGGCTGCTCTGCCTTTTAAGCACCGGCCATAACGTGTGGAATTTGACAGCACCTGTCATTAGCAGGAGAGTCGGACTCGCCCATCGGAAAAAGAAAAGTCCAAAAAGTCAGTGATATTTCCTTCCGTGCCTGCGGCCTTATGAGAAGGCAGGTCTGTGACTTTTTTTCTGGCCAGAAACGGGGGGCAAAAATGTGAGAATGACTCAGGGGCCGTGTGTATTCCTTGTGCTCAACTCATCTCGGGGATGGGCTGTAGTGAAAGAGAAGGCTGAACACGGTCACATTATTATTAAACACTGAACACGGTCACATTATTATTAAACAAAATGCTGAACACGGTCACATTATTATTAAACACTGAACACGGTCACATTATTATTAAAGAAAACGCTGAACACGGTCACATTATTATTAAAGAAAACGCTGAACACGGTCACATTATTATTAAAGAAAATGCTGAACACAGTCATATTATTATTAAACAAAAAGAGTGAACATGGTTGCATTATGATTAAACAGAAAGCTGAACATATTCGCATTGTTAAACAGGAGCCTGAACATGTTCGCATTGTTAAACAGAAGCCTGAACATGTTTGCATTGTTAAACAGTAGCCTGAACATGGTCGCATCATTAAACAGTAGCCTGAACATGGTCGCATTATTAAACAGAAGGCTGAACATAGTTGCATTATTAAACAGTAGCCTGAACATGGTTGCATCATTAAACAGTAGCCTGAACATGGTTGCATCATTAAACAGTAGCCTGAACATGGTGGCATTATTAAACAGAAGGCTGAACATGGATGCATCATTAAACAGTAGCCTGAACATGGTGGCATTATTAAACAGAAGGCTGAACATGGTCGCATTATTAAACAGAAGGCTGAACATGGTCGCATTATTAAACAGAGGGCTGAACATGGATGCATCATTAAACAGTAACCTGAACATGGTTGCATTATTAAACAGAAGGCTGAACATGGTCGCATTACTAAACAGAAGGCTCAACATGGTCGCATTATTAAACAGAGGGCTGAACATGTTCGCATTACTGCCAGAACAGTAAGTTCCTCTGGACCCACCCTGCTCCCACCTCTCCTGTCTCTGCCAAGGGGAATTCCATAAAAAGCAGCATGGCTGCATGACAGCCACGTCAGGATAGCTCAACCCTTCACCGTTTGCCTCCGAATCGGAGTGGCCCAGTAAGCTTGCGAAAGCCGTTTTCCCCCAGCTGTCCACCCCTGGCACGGGACACTACACTGTGCAACTAGTTTCCGAGTTGGCGTTCATTAGTGTGCCCCGTTCGATCACCAGAAAGAACCGCATGCAAAATGGCAAAACAGAAATACATAATTTCCCTTGTTTCTCTTTAAGTTATATCAGTAATTCTTTGCATAAAAGCCAATAAACTTTTGGTTGTAAAAAAAAAAAAAAAAAAAAAAAAAAAAAAAAAAAACTTAAAGTGCAAAGGAGCACCGTGCATCCTGTGTCGGGGTTTTGGAAATGCATGAGGTGGCGATAGATGCCAAAAGAAACCATAACGTGGTTTTGGAGAACAGCATTAGTTACAGTTCGGAGCTTTTGTCACTAAGGTGCAGCGCTCCACATTCCATCCATGGCTATCTGGCTGTAATTACCACGGCTGTGCCTCTAGGGCCAAGGAATGCAGGGGCTCATGGGGGGGCTCATGGGGGGGCTCAGGCTGCACATCGTGAAAGGTTGCTGTAGCTCAAGTTGTGCGTGGCACAGTGCACAGTGACCACAGTTGGGTATGATGTATACCTACATACATATGTGCTGCTCGAATCCCAGCCTCAGGCCCCCTCCTACAACCTGCAGGTTAGAACTTTGTGTTCTCACAGACCAGGTCACCTGCTGCCCCAGGGCATTTAGTGTAATTAAGATGAACCCAAGCTCAGTGACTTTGTGGCTGTTCTACTCCATCCATCCATCCATCCATCCATCCATCCATCCATCCAGTCTCTTATCTGATACAGGGTTGCAGAGGGAGAGCACAAGACAGAGGAACACCCAGGATGGATTCCCATCCCATCAGAGGGCACACACTGACACACACCCACATACTATGGCTGATTTAATGGCGAGAATTCTACTAACAGATTTTTTGGAAGAACATACAGACTCTTTGCACACAGGGGTGGGATTCAAACCCTCAGCCCTGAAGGTGAAAGATAAGGGCAAACTGAATTGTCATGCAGTCCATCTGCAGCGATAACACATTTAATATGTAAGTATATAACACACCCCAGAAATAAACAAGCATGCAGTAAGTACATAAAGAATGCAAAAGAGAAGTGGAAAAAAAAAAACGTGAAATCAATGTATAAATATTATGAACTAGATGGTAATTCTGAAATAAATGGCAAGTGACCAAAAATGGTCATTTTATGAGCAGAGTACACAACTGGGATGGGGAAAAAAACAACTAGACTGAGTCATTTGTTCAAGTTACAAGCAGCAGGGGAGCATTTTATAAAGCAAGGCTGTTTTTCCAGAACAGAAAGAAAAACAAATAATCCCTGAGAAAAGTGTTTAAACAGGAAAATGCAGTGAGTTGGCTGGACCTGAGGTGGGGCTGGTGTTTAACAGGAGAGTATTGTTCATTTCCATTTTATCAGCTGCACAATAATCTGGTCTGAACTGGCATGGCTCATGGTGCATTATCAAAACAAAGAACACAGTGACCATGCAAGTTTGGAGCCGAAAATTGTTCATCTGATTGTGTTTGTATTGTCCATGAAACAGTGGTGTATAATCATCTAAAATGGTAGTCGTTTTATGGATTCAAATCAGCTGAAAATCCTAGACAGTATTTATTGATTTATTGATCGATTTCCTGGGTTTATAGAACTATACTGAAGGAGCATGCATATAACTGCCCTTATCGACTTCTGCACCTTGTAACAGGCTGTGTATTGCCTGGCTGAGGTGGGTAGAATGGATTATGGATGGATATCAGCAATAATGGCAGCATTGTGGGAATTATTTAAGCTGTGTTCCAATTGCATTTATATGTAAGTTGCTGTGCGATGTAACATTGTTAATAGCAAACATAGATCTTCAGATGGTGATGTCTGTGTTCGGTCCTAATAGCTGTGCTGGTTCTCTATGAACAAACCAGCTGTTTGTCTACGGTGTAGAATTATGTGCAGTCCCATAAGGACCTGCCCTCCCCCCCGTCTGCTCACCTGTGCTCTTTTGCTGGGTCTCCATTGGCTGGTGTGTATCAGAGGCGCCGTGATGTCAGCCCCACCGGCCGAAACACCCAGCAATTTAGGTTTAACAGCTGCCAAAAAACGTGAGGTGATAAACAGTCAGAAAACTATCCCGTAAAAACCCTGGATGTCAATGTTTTACGCTGTTGTTTGCCATTGTGCCTGAAGTTTCTCTGTAGGCTGTGAAACATCCCATGACAACAACATCCAGAAAAAAAGCTATTTTTGTAAAGAATTCCTATGCACTCCAGGACAAGTAGTTGGAATGTCTGTGTGATGTTCACCACTTTTTCTGACATTTCACAGATTGTTCAACAGAATCCTCTACTCTAAATTTAGTGGTTATGGTTTTTCTTAGATTTCATACAGTGTGAACATACTACTATTATAGATATAATGAGACATGCCAGTGCCGTGACTTACAGAGTATGGAGTACAGGACTCCTCTGATAAGTGGATCTCCAGGAACGATGAGCAGCTCTAGGCCTTGGTGGTGTCAAGCTGTCTTCCATGTCAGCTCCGTTACTGAATTTCAGAGTGTCCGCAAATTATCTGTTAATTAGGGCAAATCTAACAATCACGAAACGTTCGGTTTTTACCAAGTGAGCCAGCAGCCAGTGTCTTGAAACATTCTACATAGATATAATTCAGCTGTTCCTGAAGCACCAGCAAGTGATTAATGCATCTGGACACATCTCGACCTGAGGTCATATATATCAAAAAACATGTATATTGGCCACACCCCTTTTTGCATAATTAAAATCTTCACCCTCCAATAGCCTCCTGTAGGTGCCAATCTCAGCTTCCAGCTCCATCATGACATTCTGCAGATCCTCAGAATCACACTTCTGTTGCTGGATGTTGGCACGCAGCCACTCCGATTCGTCTCCAGGCACATAGTGATGTCATGGTCTTTCTTCTGCTCCGTGTTGAAGTGCGCGTGCTTGCTCATCATGTTATTCTTCATGCTGTCATTTTGCACGAGGCGAGGATAGTGCAGCCAGAACATCATTACCGAGGGCTGGCAATGGCAACTGAGTCAATCCTGTATCTACAAAGAACAAAAGCACACACTGTTGAAAGGGGTGCATAAAATACATCTATATACGAATTTAGAAAGTAGCAGCGTATTTGCTCGCTAGGAAAGCTGCAGTATTTAAGTTCATCTCCTATAGCTACTGACATCGAGGAGGTACAGATGACATCACAGTCATACTCACAAACAGAAATCTCCTGAATATTGGACTGAAAAGTTATGAAACTGAACCGAATTATCTTCATATTAAAAGACAACAGATTTGTGATATCTTGTAGTAGGTGTAGCAAGGTGAAAAGTGGAATGTGGAAGTAGAGTATCCTGTTTCTTAGCAGGCTTTGACTACTTCTTTGTTCTTGTACTTCTAGAAGCTTCTTCTCATATTCGACCCTTATGTCCCTCGGTCTTTTAGCCAGATCCTGTCCCATGGCAGTATCCATATGGGCTGCTACGACAGACTGGGCCATCCAAACTTCATAGTGGAAATACTATATTTTTTTTTTTTAACCATAATCACAATTATTAGTAAAACATTCAGAAAATATCAAGGTATATCAAGGTAGAAGGTATCTTGTGGTGAGTGATTCAGCGGCTAAGCTTCTGTGCCGGTGATCAGAAGATAGTTATGCTTCCGTAGGCCCTTGAGAAAGGCCCTAACTCCCAGCTCCGGGAGTGGGGGGGATGCACGCTGGCTGACCCTGTGCTGTGACTCCCAAGTTTGCTCTCACCTGCAGGTGTGTCTATGTCTCATGGTGAGTAAGATGGGGTAGTTCAAGAGGAGCATTGCAATGTACCTGTAGGCATACTTGTGCAAATGGTAAATAAAGGATCATTTCATCAATAAATTTAATGTAGGATTGTCTCCTGTCTTGTGCCTTACGTTTCCTGGGACTGACTCCTGCAGTCCTTTACTCCACAAACAGTTATGGATGGATGGATTTCAGATATGAGGAAAACTCGCCTTTACACTATTATTTTTAAATACAAATGGGCTTTTTCTCTTTGATGCTGGTAGAATGGCTAAACCTTCTCCTCCTGGTGTAATATTAAGTCTTCATTTAGGTCCTCAGTCTCCATCTCCAGTTACAGACATAGTGTGTTGGTTTTATCAGAAGCATAGGGACAGGACAGGCAGGGCGGGCAATGGCCTGAGGGCCTCGAGTTGGGAGGGGGGCCCTCGAGGGCAGCCGTTTACATAGCACGCTGCTACGACAAATCTGATTTATTTGTGTATTCTGAAAATAAAAGAATTGTGTTTGTTTAATTCTCTTCGTTGATATTGTTAATTGAGACATCATGCAAAAATAAAGATAATAAATGTTACTATGCCGGGGGAGGGGGAGTTGAAGCGCTCCCATTGTCCCTAGAATCGGCCCTGGGTTTTATCTGTCACCTGGTACTGTCTGCCTGCACTAAGTGACTCATTCTGGCTACATACTCATACCTGATGACACAGAGATGGGAGAGTATGACAGACATGCACATACGCTGTAACCAGACTGTTCTTTCTTATTCTCTATAGGTTCAGAAGAACATTTTATTTGTTCACTAGTCAACACACTGTAACTGCTTATGGAGAATGGAGTAACAAGAGCCCAAAACTCCTTGTCCCTCTCCCCTGGCACCCTCATGGATGCTGCGTCTGCCTCAGTACCACATGGCACGCCACAGCCATGGGTGGAAGTTGTTTAAATGAGTAGTCATCCTCTTAAATGAGTTGCTAAACGAGTAGTCGTCCTCTTAAATGAGTAGCTAAATGAGTAGTTGTCCTCATAAATGAGTAGTCAAATAAGTAATAATCCTGTTCATTTCCTGAAAAAAGATTCAGGGTGAATCCAGCAAAATACAGGGACACAGAACAGCAAGAATCAGTACAGCTGGTGTTTATGTTCATTCTTCCCTATCTGCCACCACACCCAAATTGCAGTCATGTCTCTCCATGTGTGGTATTAGCTGGACTCTGTACTTTGCTTTGCTGAATATGCATAAGGAGTTAGGGCATCCGGAAGAGCCGGAGAAATAAACCAGAAATATATGTGCAATCCGCTGCAACCCATGAGGCGTGAAATACACACGATCAATGTCCAGTCAATAGGGATTCATCCATTCATTTGCCAGGGACATTTCCAGTATGTGGTCCTGGGAACTAGAGCCTATTCCTGGGCCACAGAGCACAAGATGGGAAGACCATGGCGTCCGTTGCAGGACACAAATACAAACTCAGAATGGGACAATTTTGAGATTCATCAACTGTATGTTATAGACTCCAGTTCCAGTCCTAGAGGGTCAGTCTGTAAAATAGTTTGCAGAGTTCCCCGCTCAAACACCCCTTATTCAGCTCACCAGATAATTGGCAGGTTTGGTAGGTGTGTTTGAACAAGGAAATCTGCAAACTATGTTGCAGACTGGCCCTCCAGGACCAGAATTGGGGAACCCTGGGGAGCTCTGTGGGACAGTGTGGGGCTCTGCTGGGCAGTGTGGGGCTCTGTGAAGCAGTGTGGACCATTATGGGGCTCTGTGAGGCAGTGTGGGCCAGTGTAGGGCTCTGTGAAGCAGTGTGGGGAATGCGGGGCTCTGTGAGGCAGTGTGGGGAATGTGGGGCTCTGTGAGGCAGTGTGGGGCTCTGTGAAGCAATTAGGGGGAGTGTGGGGCTCTTTAGGGCAGTGTGAGATTCTGTGGGTCTCTGTGAAGCAGTATGGGGGAGTGTGGGGCTCTGTGAGGTTCTGTGGGGCAGTGTGGGGAAGTGTTGGGGTCTGTGGAGCAGTATGGGGCTCTGTGAGGTTCTGTGGGGCAGTACGGGCAATGTGGGTCTCTGTGAGGCAGTGTGGGGCTCTGTGAGGCAGTCTGGGGTCTGTGAAGCAATGTGGAGCAGTGTGGGTCTCTGTGAGGCAGTGTGGGTCTCTGTGAGGCAGTCTGGGGCTCTGTGAGGCAGTCTGGGGCTCTGTGAAGCAATGTGAGGCAGTGTGGGTCTCTGTGAAGCAGTGTGGGGCTCTGTGAGACAGTGTGGGGCTCTGTGAGGCAGTCTGGGGCTCTGTGAAGCAATGTGAGGCAGTGTGGGTCTCTGTGAGGCAGTGTGGGGCTCTGTGAAGCGGTGTGGGTCTCTGTGAGGCAGTTGGGGGAGTACAGGTACGCTTTACATCAGCGGAAGCATTGCGTTCCAGCTGCACGAACTGATTGCGTACCAATTTGTTTTAAAAGAGCACACCTCTCAAAGGTATGTGTCATAAGTTTTTTGAATGACCTTCAATCAGCTTCATGTCCCCCCACTGATGGTCATAGCCCCTCCCTGTATCATAATGCAACAACATGGGTCTTAAATACAACCAACTCTGATAAGTTTAAAGTTCAGTTTAACTAAACTTAGATAAGAAGTTATAGTGCCAAAGTCCATGCTGCATTCGCAGTGACACCATAGCTTGATGGCTCTAAAAACATATATGAATATAATTTTAAATCATTTTCAATTAAATCACATTTTCAGCAAACTTTTGTAAGCTTTACTGTTAAAATGTCCTCTTTTTTTAGGACATATTACTTATTGACAGTCTGGAAATCTTTCAGTTTTAACAAAAAAATGAAAAAAAAAATGGGATCCATGTGTTTTAGCTTATGCTTCCATTACTTTCATGCTTTCATTAGAGAGGATTTGATGTTCAGCCAGTCTTTTGGGTAAAGTTTTATTCCCAGTCTGGTTGGTGCCACAAATCCAGCTGTAATATTAAGACCTTACATTCAGAATATCAGCTCTTACGGCCGTTTCCTCACCCATTCAGGTCATCAAAAAAGCACCAGAACCCATCCATCCATCTATGTGTCAAACAAAACACAGAACCCGATGTAAAAATGTACTCAAGCACCTTTATTGAGACGAAAACACCCCATACAAGTGATTAACAGTTGACAGTCTTGGTTGATGATTATAAAATCTGTAACAGTGGTTGGAAGGGGTCAAATGACCAAATGGAGGATATGGCCATCATTTGTACTGTAACTACTGAATCATATTTTTTCACCTCATTTTTTAATTTGATACATCTAGGGGAGGGGAGTCAATCTCCAGTCCTGGGGAGCCAGAGCCCAGTGTATCTTAGTTCTTTCCCTGTTCCATCACAGATGATTCTGCTCAGGAGCTGTGTGGTAATTAGCACAAGTAGTTGAATCAGGTGTGTTAAATGAGGGTGAACCAAAAACTGTGCAGGGCTCCGGTCCCCCAGGACTGGTATCTGACATCCGTATATATGGCAATAAATACTTATAGGACATGGTGTGTCATTGGTTGCTGAAAAAGTGTAGTTCTATACTGCACTTTTGGGCATGGGGCAGGGGCGTGAGTGGCTTTGGGCGTTTATGTTGTCCTCTCTTTCGTCTCTGTGGACACCACCTTCCCGTCCACCAGGGTCTGTGTCACAGTCATCACTTTGGTCTTGATGGTCTTCTGGTCCTCCAGGGCATCCTGCAGCCTGGGAGAGGACAGAAAACAACACAGCACTGAGCACTCTGCAGCCCATTCAAGGTCCTGGATGGATGAAGACAAGTCAGGCATCTTAATATGTCCATTCCTCTGTCTTTCCTGGTCTAAGTTGCCTGGATTTTGATCTCTTTTGATGTTAATCTTCACATTGTGCTTCTGCCCTCTCCTCCCTATCTGCCTCGCCGGGACTCACTTGAAGTCGCCGCCATCCAGCAGCCTCCTGTAGGTGGCGATCTCAGCCTCGAGCTTCATCTTGATGTTCAGTAGGGTCTCGTATTCCTGAGACTGCTGCTGGATGCTGTTGCGCAGCTGCGTCAGCTCGGCCTCCAGCTGCACGATGACGGTGTTGTACTTCTCCACCTCCATGTTATAGCGCAGCTCAGTGTCATGCAGTGTGCCTTCCAGGGAGCCTTTCTGCAGAGGACGCGGAGAGGAAAGCAACACGTCGAGTCAGTGATGCGGTTGCCGCCCCATTTGCCTAAAGTCAGAGCATAACTGCCGATAAAACGCCGCAGTGAGCACGGAGGCAGCAAGCATGCAGTGACCCTTACCAGATTCTTCTGAGACTCCAGCTCAATCTCCAGCGTCTGCACCTGCCTGCGGAGGTCATTCACCTCTGTGAGGGCACCCTGAAGGGCCTCTGTGTTCTGCGTCACCTGCACTTGGACCTCTGATAACTTTTGCATGGCAGATGAAAGAAAAATGAGCCATAAGAACCCACACGCTGTATCTACATGGATTTTATGCAGCCTATTCTGATAGACACATGAAACGATAATAAGTAATAAAATCACATCAAAAAAACTAAGCGATCACATACTTGTGCTTCATGCCAGGCTTTCAGCTCTTCCTGGTTCTTCTGTGCCATTTTCTCGTATTTGCTTCTGACCTCTGCCAAGACCTGAGAGAGGTCCTGTCCCTTGGGGGCGTCCACATCCACCTGCACTCCCGACTGAGCGATCTGGTTGTGCAGCTCCAGAACATCCTGTTTGATTGAACAAGAGATGAAAAAGCTTAAATTTGTATCTCTGGGCACATTGCCAGTTGTTTGCTACTATTAATGATAAGAAGGATGAGTAAAAATTATTATTTTACCCTTGGACATGAAAGAGTTTCTGCCTATAAAACTTATCTCTACAATATTCTTACACTATCATGGTTCTTCTTGAGGAAGATCAGCTCCTCCTTCAGAGCCTCGATCTCACTCTCGAGGTTCAAGCGGCCGATGTTGGTGTCATCGATCACCTTCCGGAGGCCTACGATATCGGCCTCGACTGACTGCCGGATGGAAAGCTCAGATTCATACCTGCATGTAAAGAAGGAGATCAGCAAAGGGATGTGGGTAGATCAGGTGTGATCTGTCACTACATTCTTTGGCTCTCATGTCACTCACTTGATCCTGAAATCATCAGCAGCCAAGCGTGCGTTGTCAATCTGGAGCACGAGACGAGCATTATCCACCGTCGCATCGAACACCTGTGCGTCCAAGAGAGAGAGAGCAGGTTCTGAGTTTATTTGCCATTAAGCACACACTCAGGGAGTGATTACATTGTAGTTACCCTACTCTATTGTGGGTTAATGCTGATGTTGTAATTGTCAATAAATGAGATAATCTCCATGGAAAGATCGAAACATACTACAAACAGGGAGGCACAGCAAAGCAGAATTAAGAGCTGTGCTCAATGTAAGAGATAAGGGTACAGAGTCACGTCACAAAATCCTGAGGGAAAATTATTAACAAAGAGAAGTCAGCAAGAAAAACAGGCTGACGTGTCCATGGAGTAACTGAAAATGAGCG
>JAODLC010000113.1:27470288-27499871 GCA_026781145.1 Hippopotamyrus pictus
TGGGGGATGGGGGGGGGTTTCCTGTTTCTGAGCGCGTGAGAGAGCTTGTTTTCTTTGGGGCCACATTTAGCTGTTAACATCCTGGTTTAAAACAAAGGGGAATAAACATGGCAGGTAAGGTGGCTGCGGGACTTTTGTGCAGCTCGTCTGCTCCAGCTGCGACGTGACCGGACCACGTTTGACCTCCACGGCCAGCTGCCAATCACACCATATGTGTTTCAGATTAGGGCTTCTGTGGTGGAAAAGGAGACCTGGACAGGAAATGCCTGGGAATGTTCTGTGTCAATTATATGTGTGTGTGTGTGTGTATGTATGTAGTACGTATGTTTGTGTGGCTGTGTGTATGTGGGTTTGCATACAAACTGCTATCATATATTTCTATTCTGAATTTTATCATTTACATTATTTAAAAGAAAAAAAAAACCTTTAAATAACACTTGAAATTTTAATTTATTGATATTTACCAGGAAATGAAAGGCTTCCTCATCCAAATCTTTCTTTAGATTTGAGCATTTCTTTTAAGAAGCTAATTTCATATTAACAAAACACAGTGAACAGTAAGTGTCACGGCCTTCTGTTTGCCTTGATGTATTATACACGAATGAGACATGCTCCACCCAAAGGTAAGATTAATGCCAAGCAAATAGTGGGAAGATATGGATACCGTCCAGCTCTGACTCGAAATTATTAATGATAAATTTAGGCCAGTTCACTTACATCTAATACTATGAAAATACCTTGTTATGATAACAATAGTGTCAGTAGCCATTAGTCAACTTAAGTGTCATTTCAAAATTTGCAGGCATACAGTGAAACAAAGTAGCATTTCTCCGGGGAGTTAAAAATGCCTTTACACAGAACATGACAAATTAGACATACAAGTCAATAATAAATAAATATGCTGTGCATAGTGCAACAATATGTACCCAGACAGGTCTGTTTTTTAAAATTTACACATTCACTATTTTTCTTTTTTCCTGTCATTTTTAACTGTACTCTATCACTTCATTATATAGGTAGAAAATGTAAGCTGTCCAGCACTGTTTAGCATGTAAATATAATCAGTCAAACACAGAGGAAGGTAAAGGCAGACGGTAAGCCAACATTTCTTTTCATGACAGATAGTGTAGAACTTTGCTTGTATCCAAGGACACCAAAGGGATCCAATCAGCTCCCCCTGCCCTTGTCGCTTCCTCTTTCTGCCCGGCCTTGGACATTATCCATCTGCAACCTTCCCCTTATTAGTTACTTTCTGTTAACAATGGCAGCTACTGTCAGAGTGCCTGATCTCTCACACCTTCTCAGTCCACAGTTACCCAGTCTCACTCTGTCGCCCATCAGTTCTGTTTCCCTTAAACCCACCGGCCAAAATCTCCGCCCTCCCCCCGCCCCGGTCTCAGTCTGTTCCTACATAGTGCCGCTCACCTTCTTGCGCAGGTCATCCAGGATGGCGTTGTACCGGCTGTAGTCGCGGACTTCTGGGCCGCTCTTCTCCAGGGCCTCCCGGATCTTGATCTCCAGCTGGCTGTTAGCTTGCTCCAGGTTTCGCACCATCTCCAGGTAACTGGCCAGCCGATCGTTTAGGTTCTGCATGGCCATCTTCTCGTTGCCCATGATGGCGCCCGTATCGCTGCTGGCACTCACCTGGATGCTGGAAGAAAGGGTACCCCCGGGAGCGGAGGAGACACGAGCCCCCCTACCCCCAGCGCCCGCGAAAATGCTGGCGGCTCGGTAGATGGTGGGAGCTGAGCGGGTCTGGGAGACGTGCGCCGAGGGCACGTGGCTGGAGGAGCGGACGCTGTAGGAGGAGGAGAAACTCATTTTGCTGGAGACGGATGAGAAGGAACTCTGGAGGTGAACAGAAGACTGTGCTAACTTCAGCTGAGAGAGACACAGGGCAGTGTCTGTGCAGGCCGGCTCATTTATATACCCAAGTTGCTGCTCCGCCCACAAGGCCCGCCCCCATTTGCTAATCCTCTCCCCTCTCCCTTCGGATTACTTTGACCAGTCTAACTTCCCTGTCTGTGCTAATGGGGCAGACAGGCAGTGCCCATTAAAGTTAACTAAGTAAAGTCTCTGTGGAAGTGGAGGAATGTGAAAGGAGCTAAAACCTTGCTTTAATACTAATACTGGGCAGAAAAAATGTACACAAATGAAAAGAGGTAGACAGAAAGAAAGGACATGTGAGAAACTGAGTATAAAGTGTGAGTCCAAAGCACCTTGAATCAAACAAGAGTATTCATGAGAAAAAAATACAAACACACATACACATGTATCTTTGTGGGGAGTGACTCTCCATTCATTTCTATGGGTATAACCCTAATCCCAACAATGTTACCTTAACCCCTACCCAGGCCTAACCTTAACCATAAGTAACCATACTTTTGGAAATTTTAGTTTTTTGATTGCACTCACAGATTTTATTAAAAAATAAGGTTATCCAAATGGGAAAGGAAAAATAAAAAGTGGAAAGTTTGTATCACATTGTGGGTATATTGGGTCTCCACAAAGCAATAATTATAAGTTCTCATGCACACACGCACACACACACACACATATATATTTATCGGGATTATCCATCCATCTCTTTAGGGTCACGGGATCAAACACTACAGTTAATTAAATAGTTCATAATAGTCATAATTATATATAAATATACAATAAAATAAATATGGCAGTGTCTGTACAGTTACTGCAGAATTTTTATGTAAACCTATCTTAACATTGGCTAAAGCTCTGATTGTCTACATTTATACACCAAAAGAATAAACATCCATGCAAAGAAGACCACCCACTTCAGTGTTATTCTTCTCAAGGTATTAATACGTCAAATTATTCAGAAGTACATGGTTATTGGGACCATTGCATCAAAGGTCTATGACTTAATCTCCTCTCATCTCAAGCAACTTGGCATTCCTGGGTGCAGACCACGGATGACAATTCTTCATGTCCGGACAGAGCAGCGGCTGGAGGATTTCTTCATAACTAACAACTGCATAATTTCTCAATAAAAATACTTAGTAGTATTTATGGGGGCCTTAGGAAAACTTTACCAGCTACAAGGCATAACTTCCATTCGTCACACATATATAAATCCATAAACAGACTGTTGAGGATATTAGCCAAAATACCAGAAATTCATTCCCAAATCCCACTAAGGCAACAATTGTTCTGAATATCAACAAGCATTTATCTATTTTGCTTTCATTTTAATTGCTCAAGATTTACCTGAAACTACCTTCTGCATTCCTGAGATAAAGTAAATGATAAGAACCAGGGTGTGAGGTCCCCATTATGAGCCCGGGGCTCATTGGTGGGTTTTAAAATCCTGCTGATTTTAAAATTGGGTCTCAGTTGTTAAAGATTTCTGTCAAAAAGCAGTAAAGAGATAATGACCTAACCAGTTTTCCCTGATTTTTATCACCTCCTGTTGCCTAGTTAAATCCTCTGGTAATCAAAAATAGAAAATACTTTTAGGCTTGACGATTCAGCAGATATTTAAACAAGTTGGTGGGAAACATTTGCTAAACAAATGACCTTTGTTTTCTCAACAGACACTGAGTGTGACTTACCTGCCAAGTTTGGGGATCTCAGGTCATAGATGGGAAGCTGGGACAGTTTCGGACAACAAGGCTGTTCAAGGTTGATGTACCATCAGTAGTACTTTGGTAGATGTTCTATTGCGATATGAAGGTTATTGAAAGCCACTATTTCTGCCTCCCGATCTAAAACTTATTTTGAAATTATTTAAACAACTGACAAAACATTTCATTGGTAATTCTGCCTTCGGAGAGTGTTAGGGTCAGGGTTAGTTGTTGATGACACACAGGCTCTTGCTCAGCCTTCATAGGGTATGTCAAGTGTGGTGTTGTTGCTTATCTGTGGTCCCTTATCTCAGAATTGCGTGTCAGAAGATCCGTATCTCACGCTGAGGTACCTGCGCTAACAAGAAAAGCAGCCAGCGTTTTCACCATTCTGGTAATAACTACATGCATGGGTTGCCTGCAACTATTAAAATCCCGCTACTGATACCCTCAGTAATTCAAAACCAACAAAACACAAGTGATTTGTTTGATTATGAATGTTATACTTTTGAATCGTGACATGACTACAGATTAATTCTTTTTGGGGAGCAGGTAATGTAAGCTGCGAGTTAAGTGAAGCAGAGTTTCACTGTCCTACCATCCACAGAGGTGTGCAGTGGCTGGAATGTCCCCCCCAGGTCCACAGTGTAACGCACAGACACAAAAGGTTATGTAAACATGCTGCTCACAGTGATTTATCTTGTAGACGACGATGACAGTAGCTAGCAAATTTCTACGCAGGATCAAGTGTTCCTCTGCAGGTTAGGATTCGGAGATGGAAGGTCATCTGTTCAGGTCCTGTGGTGTGTTTGAGTGATTTCATTGTTGGATCCTTGAACCAGGGGCCCTCAAAAGCATATCATATTGGGCCCCCAACTAAGACCAATCCGATTACGTTCCAGATTTTTAGGGCCTCTGGAATCGACCTAACTGCCCCCCTGCCTTGAGAGAGTCTCTTAACCACAATTGTTCCAGGGACACAGTCTAATTCTGCTCTCTGATCTTCCCTTGTGTGTTGTTTCAGACAAAAGCGCCTCCTAAATAAATGTATATATGTAATGTAAAACTCATGACCCAGATGAGAACCAGACTGAATGAAATGCTACCTGTTGACTCTGTTACTGTAGATGGTTGCCAGGGTGCGCTTGTGTCAGATAAGTGTAGATATTCACATGTTGGTTTGGGATGGTCTGTTTACCCCACAAGACATATTTACCCATGTAACGTAATCAGTTACGATAAGGCCGACAGAGGCAAGTAATGACTTGGTTTTCCTGTGACTTACTCAAGAGATACTTATGCTATACTCAGACTAGAGTGTAACACGATTAGAATCGTCTGTATTTTTCTCTTCACTGCAAAAACATCCCACGCCCTTCCAGCCACTCCCCGCCCCTCCACTCGGGCAGTCCATGTGAACTCTGACCTTAGCATATTAGTACGGCTTCCTGCCATTGAGGAAGAGTCTCTCTCACTGGAATGTGGGGCTTCAAAAATGCCGTTTTCGACGGAAGTCCACTCAGATCTCTATTCTCTCCATGTGGACACACAGTGAGTCAACATCAAATGGAGGGTGGAGGTTATGACTGCTTCTAGTCTGATCCTGCAGCCAGAGGTTTCTGGGGAGGTCAGTGAGTCTCCTTTTGATTTTGTCAAAAACCATTCATTCCTAAAACATAACTGATTCAATGCCAAGCACAGACGTGTCCACAACAACTGTCCCTTCAAAATCATCTAGCTCTGCTCTCATCCTGACATAGTATAAAATTTAATAAGAACCAGTATAATTGTAATATTTTTAATTTGTTTTGTATCATATACACTATATTGCCAAAGGTATTGGGACACCTGCCTTTACACACACATGTACTTTAATGACATCCAATTCTTAATACATAGGCTTTTATATGGAGTTGGCCCACCCTTTGCAACTATAACAGCTTCAACTCCTCTGGTTTAGGAGTGTATTTATGGGAATTTTTGACCATTCTTCCAGGAGAGCATTTGTGGGGTCAGGCACTGATGTTGGATGAGAAGGCCTGGCTCACAGTCTCCACTCTAATTCATCCCAAAGGTGTTCTATTGGGTTGAGGTCAGGGCTCTGTGCAGGCCAGTCAAATTCCTCCACACCAGACTCGCTCATCCATGTCCTTATGGACCTTGCTTTGTGCACTGGTGCACAGTCATATTGGAACAGAAAGGGACAATCTGCAAACTGTTCCCACAAAGTTGGAAGCATGAAATTGTCCAAAATGGCTCTGAATGCAGCAGCATTAAGAGTTCCTTTTACTGGAATAAGGGGCCAAGCCCTACCCCTGAAAAACAACTCCACACCATAATCCCCCCCTCCACCAAACTTTATACTTGGCACAGTCAGGCAAGCACTGTTCTCCTGGCAACCGCCAAACCCAGACTCATCCATCGGATTGCCAGACAGAGAAGCATGGTTCGTGATCTTCACTGGTCTTGAGTCCAGTGGCAGCGTGCTTTACACCACTGCATCCAACACTTTATGTTGCACTTGGTGATATAAGGCTTGGATGCAGCTGCTCGACCATGGAAACCCATTCCATTAAGTTCTCTACGCACTATTCTTGAGCTAATCTGATGGCCACATGAAGTTTCGAGGTTTGTAGCTATTAACCCTGCAGACAGTTGCCGACTTCTGCACACTGTGCGCCTCAGCATGCGTCGTCCCCACTCTGTCATTTTATGTGGCTTACCACTTCATGGCTGAGTTGCTGTTGTTTCCAATTGCTTCCACCTTGTTATAATACCACTAGCAGTTGACCGTGGAATATTTAGTAGCGAGGAAATTTCACGAATAGACTTATTGCATAGGTGGCATGCTATCACTATACCACACTCGAATGCACTGAGCTCCTGAGAGCGACCCATTCTTTCGCAAATGTTTGTAGAAGCAGTCTGCATGCCTAGGTGCTTGATTCTATACACCTGTGGCTATGGAAGGGATTGGAACACCTGAATTCAATGATTTGGAGGGGTGTCCCAATACTTTCGACAATATAGTGTATATGGCAAAACTGTGCAGATTCCCTTGTGGTATTTGCTTGACTTTGCTCATCTTCTGCTCCTCTGGACCTAACAGGCAAATCTGGGCATGACTCACGCCGCCCAGGAAGCACGAGCCAATCAGGAGCCATGGTGCAGAAGGACTCAGAGTCACACTCATGAGTAACTTTTGTCTCTTGTGCAAGGATAACATGCTAAAGAATTTGAACATAGATGTTTGACCCACAGGTGATAAACTACATAGACTGGTACCACTCCTTAATTTTTTTTAACATTTCTATGGAATCTACGTGCCTCTACTGGGATGGCCCCTGTTTCCAAATGGGATAAACCTGGCAGGTCACACTGCAGTTTAAACATCAGCAGTGTGTGAAATGTTGACACTTACACTCTGTGACGATTCGCAAGTTTTCTTCTTTTTTTTTCCCCATCAACAGTGGCGCCCCCAGTCCAAAGCTTAGGCACAAGAGTGCCATTGTTTGGACTCTGGGCATGAAAAGAAGCACTGCAACTGTACATTGGGGAAAAAAGATGGAAAATTCATTAAAGACCATAAATGGGAAAAGTGTCAAGGGAGATAAGTAATTTGCGTCTTTGCAGGGTGGCCTTGTTGTCTATGGAGCTATAAGGAGACCAATCACTGGGAGGCAGAGCGGAGATGGTGACGTGGAGCTCGTGGATGGGTGACACTCCTCTAGCGCAACCAGCAGAAGCCCAGGAGACTGGCGGGGGCTGGAGGCCATGGCCACTTCTCCTGCATCCGGCTCTGCCCCCAAACGTCCACTGACTCACTGTCTCCATTCGATTTTCAGCGTAATGGTTCAGCCTTACAGGAACCTTCACCCACCCATCTGCTGGCTCCCCACCCCACATCAGCCCAAATCCCAGCTCTTCCATTCCCGCATCCCTCATACATCAGTCTGGTCAGAGAAATGCCTCATATGTTTGTGGAGAGCAGCAGACATATGCAACCCGTTCAGAAGTTCCCATTGCTCGGCCAGAATCATGTTTATTTTGGCCGCGTGTGCATAACTACCAGAAACACAGCAACATCCAAAATTAGTCTCCTTTCTATGAGGGCACTGAGACCCAGCACTGCAGAAATATGAGCATTTCTGCTGAAGTACGCTTTTGAAGTGAGTAACTACTCTCCTCTTGGCTATTTTGAAAGCCAATGAGCCACCAAGTCCCTTTCGTGTCCAGTTCAACAAACGCAACTAAACATGCAACTAGAGAAGCGGCAATTTGCCTGGAATCCAGGCCTGACTTTTGACCTGGGAGAGGCAACTGAAAGCCCAAGCATGCCTCTCCCCCCAGAGCAGGACCTCTATTTGGTAGTGAAACAGCAGAAGGAATGTTAGATTTGTACACAAAAATGACAACAGAATGATAAGACACAGGATAAGCCTGGAATCACAAACCGTGCAAACCAACAGATAAATTTAAGGGGTTGTGACCATAATAAGAGCTCATCTTGTCTTTAAGTATCTCCCGTGTTGCAATATTGAAGTAAATACACTGCACCTTTCTTCAGTTTGTTGTTGCTTTAGGCTCAGCCTGGACCAATTGTACCGGCTGTGAATAAAGCAGAGGCACTGAATTGAAAGCAGTTGTTTCTACTTGCAGGAAAAGTACCTTTTTATCTTTTTTAGTCAAAGAAAATCTGCTCAGATTGTTCCCCCTGTGAACTTCAAAGCCTGAACAAAAAGGCTGCTGGAGCTGAAATTTCAAAATTCTCCTTTTTTAAAACAGTAGAACAGTCAGTGGAGCGGAATCAGCGCTGGCAGGCAGGGCAGCCACATTTGCCTAAAATGATCCTGCGGGTGGGTGTGTGTGTGTGGGGGGGTTGGAGTAGTCACGCTACTGTCCCACATAATGAAAAGACAGCCTCCATCTCTGCAAGCTTTCCGTCATGTGTCCCTCATGAAGTAAATAACTCCTGCTTACGACTTGGCCTCCTCCAGACTGAACTGGAACTGGGCCTAAGAAAAAAAAGAAAACAGAACCTTGCACTGGGATTTTCCATTTGTCGATAAAAAAACAGCAAGACATCTCGTAATATGCTTAGAGGATTTAAGGGCGAAACTACTGGACAGAATTTTTCTCCCGTTTTTGAACATGTTTCCAGCAGCTTGAGGAGACTGGCTGACTCCCACTGCCCCCCCCCCCACCCCTGGGAGTGGCAGTGCCGTATGCGTTTGGGAAGCCTAAAAACTCAGTGGCTATTTTCAGTCTGTTTCAAATGTGGTATGAAATGTGATTTTGAGCAAAACTAGATTTGGAAAGGCTTCTTCAGACGGCACGTTTCTTTGAGCCCCCCACAGCTGCCTGGCACGCCCTCGCGCTACAGCCGCCACACACAACTCTGCACTGGGGGGTTGTGTTCCCTGACACAGAGAGCAGCTTAGTAACAGGAGAAGAATGCTTTGGGTAGGATGATAAAAAAGCGAGTCCGTTACAGACTGTGCAAACATGGTGTTTTTATTTGTTTTATATTGGCTTGGGAAATCTAGCCGTCTGGATCTTCTGGCCTTGTGGACGTGATATCGCACAGCAGAGCTTCTTTATGAGGTTTTTCCCATCAGTTCCAGCCCCACGAACTCTGAAACCAACAATGACTAAAAGACAGCGGCTTCACCTGCTGGATCACATGCTTCAATAGCTTGAAAAGTGGTGAAAGTGGGCCTTGAATCTAGATTCATCGTCTGATCTACATTCAATGCATATCTTTCACAGGCATCTTCGAAAAAAACATAACCACAGAATCCTGACTCCCCCCCCAGGCCCTCCATCAGTCATGGTTACTGCATTACCTGGTTATTACATGGGTTATTGTGTTACCATTCATTATTTAGTTGTCTAACCCACACACTTTTCCAAAACAGCACGCATAGCTGGCACGATCGAGCTCTGCTGGTTTACACTGCTAGGTATTTCGCTGGAAGGTTCCAGTTCACAGGGGTACCAAACTTTTGTTCTCACCTGTGGCTTGACAGCTAGTGTCTCTATAGCCTGGTAGTGTGGGAAGGCAGCGCCTCTGTAATTTCTCGTGTGAGTTTCGATTTCACACAGGCGGTCTCTGTTTGTTATGATCAGCTCTGGCGGGGGGTCTCAAATCTGTAGTAGTTTTCACAAATGGCCCCCACTGTCCTGTCCCAGTATTCCAACAAAAGGTGCAACCTTGGTTGCATACAACGCCTTCCGTATATGCAAATCGGGACGGGAAGTTGTGTCGCGGTCATTTCCGCTGTGTGAGCAAGGCGTGACAAAGGGTGTCATAGAGTGGGGTGACAGCAGGTGCTGAGCCCATTCCTTCACATGCACCTAATAACACTGATATGAAAAGGCTTTTTGTTTGCCCCCCCACAGGCCCAGATGCTGATATCCAGCCATAGCCCTGCCCAAGACCCCAGAAATGTTTTGCTAACCCACGTGTTTCTCTGTTCCTGAAGCTGAAATCACTGCCTTTTGTTTATTTTCAGTCTTGGATCCATACCCAGATAAAGACCCCATTCCATCCTCCCATCCCAAAATCACATGGTTCTATTTACCATCCTGTCAAGAGCAACTGTTTTACTGGATTATTTATGCCTGTAGCTGCAAAACTATGACGTATGTCTAATTCTGTGTGAGAAGTGAAAGATACCAAAGAATTCACCAAAGCATTTGTGCTGTCGGAGCCAGATTGAGTGCTTTCTGTGTCTGACACAGAGGAGATGAACACAGCTGCCTCTTTCAGTATCTTTTTTATTTGTAGGGGTGTGAAAAGTATATTCATGGGAATGAAATGTCACCGTCCCCCACTCTTCAGACACTTCGTGGGGCAGTGAACATGCCATTCGCAGTCTGTATAGGCGCCAGCCCTCAGTCAATAAGCCTTTGAAATGTGTGCCGTAATTAAAATGATCTTATTTTTATTCTTTTTGGGGTGACATTGAACTCGTTATTCTATCAGCTGGCACATTGAAAGGATTCGTCCTTTTCTCTTTTTCTTTTCCTCCTTGGTTTTCTTTTACAGGATCCATAAATTTGCTTTCAGCACATCTCTCCAAAATACTAATTTTTACCACTTGCTGTTATGTCCACGCTATTATTTTCACTTTTATTTTGTCATATCTAAATTATTTTGCAGTCACTGCACCGGGACATGCACTATGATAAGTGATTATGACAAATGAAGTGAAATGAAGCAAACTGACTCTGGCTGTGCTGCCACACCCTGAGAAGGACTCCGGTCCGAACCGAAGCGAACTTAAGTCAAATTAATCAAAGGCCATGAAGAGCTGCAGTTACCGTGACATAAAGGCAGCGCTTTAGGTTTCGTTTGCCGTCTGAAGCCGACCTTGCGCTCCATAGTGCATAAAAAACCGCATTCTGCTACCCTCCCATCCTGCTAATCTGTCAGGCAAAACAGTCACACTCACCTGTGGGTCCACGTCATCCAGCACAAGGACAAACGGCGTGAAAGTGGCTTCCCATTTTTTTTTACAATAGCACTAAACTATATGTTTGATGTATATTACAGGTGGTGAAAATGTGCTCTCATGCAGCAGCAGGTGGCGTCAGCCGGCTGGCAGGTAGGGCGTGACAGGTCCCTGTACCTGAACAGGTGTGCACCCATCTCTGGCAAAGCCTTTGAACTCACACCGGTGTCAAATTTCACCTGTCTGGCAGTGGCACGGCTGCTCTCAGCAAATATCCCATGGCCGCTTTGCATGGGTTGGGCTCAATTATTTTCCCCCACTGTGGGAACTCTCGGGCCTGCGGTGACCGTCCTTGTCTCATTTACGGGTCCAAATAGACACACATTTCCAAATAACAAAGCCAAGAGGAAAAATGACGGATGCCAGCGTTCAGCAGTATCCAGCTGATAGGCCGACGGTACACGCTGCAGTTCAGCAGTATCCAGCTGATAGGCCGACGGTACATGCTGCAGTTCAGCAGTATCCAGCTGATAGGCCGACTGTACACGCTGCAGTTCAGCAGTATCCAGCTGATAGGCCGACGGTACACGCTGCACCATCCTCAGTTTGTGATGTTCCTCTTTCATTTTCTGTCTTTCATTTACAAGCTCACTCATGCCTCTTCCAGCTTTGTTGGCCCAGATTCCCCTAGAACCTTGATAATATGCCGTGCTACATTCACGTTCCTGAATGCACCATCACTTAGCCTTTGCATCTATCTCACAGCTAAGAGCTCCCGTTTGGAACCTATGCTGTGGCTGAATTTCCTAGCAACAGCGGCATGATGCCCAAATAGCATCAAGGACATCGATGGGCTGCTATTCTCAGGCCAGGTCTCAGCCCTGACAGCGTTAGGGAGATCTGCAGCGGCAGCATGTTACCACCACTGAAAACACAACCCGGCCCTCTGCCTTATCAGTCATCGGTGAGGCTATGAAGGGGGGACTTGTGGGTAGATGTATGATGTCCTGCATAGTCGGCTCGTCAGAAGCGACATTAATAATTTAGCTGAGGACAAAAGGCGTGTCCAAGTCACCACATGCCAGAACTCCATTCACGAGTTGCGACTACAAGAGGACACGGATCTGCTAATTTTACTGGTCTGGCTGGGCTAAATCACGGCTTCATATGCCCTGTGTGTGTACGATCTCTGCCCAGGCTGCCACTCGGGGCTGAAATGCCCTTCTCCTTCAAGCCCTCACTGCGGTGTCCTAAAGAGTGAAACCAGTCCCAATGGTAACAGGAGTAACCTCCACCATGATCTTCTCCTCCCTGCTTGTGTAATCCCCACACAGTGTATTATGCAACCAGAAAAGGAGGTGAATTAAGAAACACAATGCTAGAGTTGATAAGATCCTGATTTTGCAATATAATATGCGCCCAAGCCTTGTTCACAGCAAGGGAGAGGCCCTATCTAGTTTTTTTATTACCCACTAAACATGGTGCCCTGTGGTCAGTACCGTCTAAATGTCACTGGTCTTTATTTCAGTAACAAGAAGGAATGGGTGATTGATTTTCTAGCAGTAAGTGAAAATGGATTGATTGCATGCTTTACACTGGTGTCCATTACTGGTGCTGGGAGAGCCCTGCAATCATTTGGGAAAACGCAGGCCAAACATATAACAAATGTCAATCACCTCACAGTAATTTGTCACCCTAACAGTGACAGAGCTGGAATCTTGCTGCTGACCTGGGTGTGTCAAATTGGCGCTGCTTAAGGCTACATCTTCCTGGGCCTCGAGAGGAATTATGCACCTCTGACTACTTCCAGACATCATAAATCTTTCTCTTGAGATCTGGTTCTCATCCACACCAACATACTTCTTCTCCTGCAGTGACCCACACACACCTACACCCTGCCCCCCCACCCCCCCATACCCTCTGCCCTCTCCGCCTACACGCATTCCTTTACCTGCTGTCACACCTGAATGCTATCCTTGAGAAACCCAGCGCCCCACCCGCCCCACCCCCGACAGGCCACGGACACTTACACTCATAACTGGTCATTCACTGGAAACTACTAACATCCAACTACTAACATCCAATGAACTCACTAACAGCACATATGTTTGTAACATGCGACTTGCCTCACTTTGGATTGCTTTGGACAAAATAGTCTGCTAAATATAAATAAGTGTAAATGTACGAAAGGCAGTATCTGTAGTACACAAAAAAGTTCTGTTTTTACAGCATGTCTGCAAGCAATAAGCTTAATCTTTTTTACACTCCCTCATTAAAAAAAAAAAATATAACAATTTATAAGGTCACATATTTAACCCTCAAATTCTGTGGTTTTGCTGTTTATTTTTGTAGTTGATTTAAACTACTGATTTACAGACATTAGAAAGTTTGGGCACAAAAGTGAGCACCTTTGTAACCAATAATCAGATAAGCATAGTGCCTAATATATGCTTACCTTATCCATCCATCTATTTTCTGTAAGTACAGTGGTACCTCAGTTCTCAAACTCATTAGAACTTGAATTTCTTAGAGTCAAACCAACCTGTTCGAAAAAAAATTACCTAGAGCTCGATCTGAATCTCAGAAGTCAAACCGTGAACGCCGACCTAAGATACTTGTACACACGGGAAATGAGTCACCCAGCACGTCTCTCAGCGAAAACAAAAGGTAAAGCTTCAGTCTCAGCCTCGCATCCGCTGCGATTGCATCATGCATGTTTACACTAGTTGAATGCATATATTTAGATAGTAAAAATACATTTAGACAATGATAGACAGTAACAGTAATTATTATATAATAAAATTTTAACATTTAAAAATAAAGATTTCTTATTCATTATTTTAATATTAATAATATACCATTAATACATTTAATTATAATAATATTGTCGAGCAGAGAGGGGACGTCAGGGTATCGGGGAATACGGGGTTTAATTACAGGTAAGGCAGGCAAAACGCAGACGAACGATACAATGACCAGACTGGGGAAACAAACTGAAACGCGGACTAAATACAGAGGACTAATGACAACAACCAGAAACAGCTGATCACATGGGGATTCCACACAGGGGTTAACGAGGGGGCGTGGAGATCGAGGCAATACACATTGTTTTTTTTTAACTTTACACATTGTTTGGATACATTTATTTTCTTACTTTACAAATTACTGTTTTGATAAATGTGCTTCGATATGTTTAGTACAGTATATGCTCTTCTTGTTTTATTCAGTTCATTTTGTGTTAAAATTGCTAAAAAAAAAACATATTTAGGTGTAATTTTTTGGGGGGCCGGGAACCAATTAATTGGTTTTCCATTGTTTCTTATGGGGGAAATTCGATCAGAACTCGAACTTTTTAGGATTCGATCCGGAGTTCTGAATGGATTAAATTCGAGTTCTGAGGTACCACTGTACTTGTCCTGTTCAGGGTTGCAGGTGTCCAGAGCCTATCCCTGAAGTTACAGGCATGAGGCAGGAAACAAACCAGGATGGGGCACCAACTCATTGCAGGGCACAGACACCCCAGTCACACACACATGGACACCAATGAGCAATTTGGTACTCCAGTTAGCCTCAGCATGTTTTTGGACTGTGGGGGGAAACCAGAGTACCAGGAGGAAACCCCACGATGACATAGGGAGAACATGCTAACTCTACACACATGGAGCCACGGCGGAGACTTATATCCCAGTCCGAAAGGTGTGAGACAACAGAGCTAATCACTGCACCACCGTTCTGGCATATTTTCTATACTCACTTACATTATATGTGTTTTATACTGTTAACATGTCATATACATTTGTGTTTATCATGTTTATGTTGCACAGTGAACAGTGAAATATAATGGTACTGACACGCTTTCCGGTTTTCACAGAAAATCTGATTTCTTATCATACTTGCTCGTTATGCAGTGTGTCAAAGGCTCTTTTCTTCAATCTTGCACACGCAGTCAAGAGCTAAACACACCCTGCAGAACCAACCTAAAACCATTCTGGGACTATTCTGGGAAGTTAATGATTCACAGATCACAACATTCCAGCCTTTGCTCAGCCCACAATAACGAGAGACATCTGCAGCTCGGCTACCAAAACACGGACGCCGCTCAACTGTGAAAATCCAGCTGATTCAGTCACACTGGAGCATTGTGCAGATCCTGATTACTTAGCAGACCAGGTTTAACAGCCCTTTTAACACCACTCTGGATTAGGCAGTGTGTTTCTAATTATAACATTCGTTAGTTATAGGTAGGTAGCAGATTGTGATTTGCTAGGGCTTTTCCGATTTATTAGTTAGGTTTACATCAGATCCTGCTGTCAGTGAAAGAATTGTACTTATCTCACACGATTTTTACTTGACAGTAAAATTGCAAGAAATTCAGAGTTTCCATCACTATTCTCAATAATAGCTCCCTTCGTTCCGGGGCGGAAGCCCCCAGTGACGCTGTATTACAAAAATGCCATGGCAGCCCAAGCTAAACTATCTTTGCAGCCATCGCATTTTCCTGCACTGAAAAAAGGAAGCGCCCACCGTCATCTGTAATTTGATGTATATCACTGGTGGTGACTCACTGCCTGCCACACTAGCCACAACATAAAATGGCCCCAAAACCCAAAATGCGTCATGGACGGATGGACTTTTTCCAGGGTGGGACCCCATTTTGTATTTTTTTCCCAGCATGCCCATCATTGCCGCTCTGCCTGGGATTCCCCGGTGCACGACATCCCCTCTGTGTCTGCTGAGGCATGTTGGGTGTCTTTCCGCAGCCAGTGACTGGCACCTTCATGCCAAGAATGTCTCTGATAAAGCACACCCTGCTTTGTCACCCTCCTCATCTACAGCAGACCTGCGATCCCCCTCTGAAAGACAAGCGAGGACAAGACAGGACAGGGCTGGGCAGCCAGTGAGCCGAACTGTGATAAGCACCTATGTCAGAACCTCTAGTTATGCTCCAAAGACTTCCATCCCATAATTGGACAGAATTAGAGCGAGGGAGCCCTTCTTATGAATGAAGGAGCAGTGATTTGAATAGAAGCAGCCACAGTAAGGTGCGAAGCGTGAATGTAGAGATTAGATCAGAGCAGCTGAATGCTCATATTTATCAAGTGCTCAGTACCATGGAAAAAATTAGCAATTAGTCACTCGCAGCTCATTATTCTGTCTGAATACTTAATTCCATCATTTTCAGCCACTTATCCTATCTTGGGTTTCCACCCATAGCACCGGGGGCTTAAATTAAGGAACTAGCACTGACTGTTAGATTTCAGTTCAGATTTTTGATTATATAGCGAGTCTGGTTATCTATTTATCAGATAGGTTTCTACCAAATTGTACCAATCCACCCATTTTCTGTAACTTCTGTCCTATTCAGGGTTGTGGGGGGTCTGGAACCTATGGGCAAAAGGCAGGGAACAACCCAGGCTGGGGCACCAACTCATTGTGGGGCACAATCACACACCATTCCATCTCTGTCTCTGTCTCTGTCTCTCTCTCTCTCCCACATACACACACACACACGCACGCACACACACACACACACACACACACACATATATATATAGGGACAATACTTTTTATATATACCAGGTCACCACCATACCACCGGTCAGTTTGTATCATTTCTGGAATGTGTCTTGGGTCTTGGGAGATGTGTGGCTGTTTTTTTGTTTCTTTTTGTGGGTCCACATTCTTAACCATAATGGCACTTAAGGAAATGACCCCTTTCACCATCCAGGTGGCTTCAGGTGTTAGGCATTCAAAGGAATGGAAAGATTGCATTAGCATGGATGCAGATGGTGCACATTCCAGCATGTGAGTGGAGCACAGCTGTATCTGTAGCAGAGACGGGTGAGTCCTGCACCCTGGAGGTGGGGCGGAAGGAGAAACGCAGAGCGGCAGACGGACAGATCCATGCTTTCAGCTCTCACCACCAAGTGTGCCGCAGCTTTGACAGATTTCCTGAGAATCCTGTAATGTCTGTTGTGTGGCCTAGCCCAAAGCGGGGGACAAAAATGAAGTATTTGGATGGCCTAACCGAGTGAACACTTTCACAATCTTCTAGACCTGTTTTGAGAATGAATCAAATTGTGGACTCATCAAAGGAATGTGGAGTAAATAAGGCGTGGTCACTAACCCCCAAGGTGAGAACAGATATATATCTGTCTTTGTACCCCTGTGTGACGTAACAGGAGATCACAGTGAGAAAAAACTGCATTATTATCTTCCAACTTACAGTATGATAGAGGACATGATGTAATGTCTGAATCTGTCAGGACTAACTTGACAGGACATGTGGGAAAAATTTATTACTAACTACTAACCCCCAAAACTGTAAAATATTAATCAACCATCTTCTGAAGCTGCTTGTCCCATTCAGGGTGGTGATTGTGGAGCCTATGGGTGCAAGGCAGGGAATAACCCCGGATGTGGTACAAACCCATCACAGGGCATGGGGGAAAAGTGGAGTACCCAGAGGAAACCCCATGACAACAAAGAGAGAACATGCAGACTCCACACCCATGGAGTCATGAATCCAAGTCCCAAAGGCATGAGGCAACAGTGCATTAGCATGGATACACCATCCCACCCCAAGCAGCAACCAATGCCCTGTGAAGTATATCTATTCAGTTGATGTACAGCTTTACAAACTGGCACTAGCATCTAAGACTCCTATAATCTGGCAACTGGGAAGTTTGCCCGTCAATCAAGGAGCAAACTGGTTTACCAAAAGAAAAGCCATGTTTACTTCCCTCCTGTCCCTATCTGCATGCCCCCTGCATGCTTTATCAGTTTATTTCCTTTCAGCAGGTCGTGTCCCTGAGATACTGTCTGTTACTCAGTTGGTTTGTGACTCACATTGCTTTATCTCTGCAGTCGTAGCTTATCTTCTCCATAAGTGAAGAATCCCGTGACTACTTCAGTGAGGTTACCGTTAGCCATGGCTGCCCCCTCCGCTCGGGAGGCTTCCGCCCCGCTAGATTGGTAGCTATGACGACTAGGAAAACACATTCTGTTCATCATTAGCGCAGAGCCTGGTTCAGCCCTAGCCACAGCCGGCACAAGGCTGGTTTTAGGAGGAGCTGGAAGCATCGGCAACACAGAGGAAAGCACAGAAATGGGGAAGCCATTACAGACCAAAGAAAAAGTAGAAGTGACTAGTTGTGAAAAGTATTGTCCCTGTTAGTATAATTTAATACTAGAACAAGTTTGAGATAGTAAGACTTATGTCTTGTAAAGTTGAGAGTCTCTGTTTTTTTTACACCCGCTCAGCGCCCAGGCTGCCTGTTTCTCATTACTCAGTACTGGCAGGCATAGTGTCTCTTATTACCATATTTATCAATGGCAGCCAAGACTCACTGATGTGAGATGTCAATGAAGGCTGTCTTGTGTGGTACAAATCAAAAGATGGGCTACTGTGGCAAAAAGGGCAGATAATTTTGATGATAATTACGGACATAATGTATCATAAAACATGCATGGAGCCCTGCTGCGTATGGGCTATATAGCCATGGATCGGACTTGTCGGTCCAATTCATCCCAGATGGTCGACACCTACCCTGCCGTCCACGTGAAGCGACAGAAAACGGGATTCGTCAGACCAGGTGACCTTCCATTGCTCCGACGTCCTGTTCTGACACTTGCATGCCCATTACAGGTGCTTTCGACAGTGGACAGGGGTCAGTGACATATTACTCTCATAGTCTTCATCAACATTATCTGTCATTTGTCCCACAGTAGCCCTTCTGTTGGTCTGTACCACGTGATAGCCTTTATTCATATCCCGCATTGATGAGTATTGGCTGCCCAACACCCTCTTGGTGGTTCATGATGACCTTTCTCTGTAGGTACACACCATGGCCGACCATGAGCCACTGTCATCTTGGAGACGCTCTAACCCATAATGGCCACACTGGCCATAATGAGATGGCCCTTGTCAAAGTTACTCAGATCTTTATCCCCATCCATTTTGTCCGCATTCAACATGTCGACTACGAGTACCAAATGTTAGCGTACCGTGTGATATATTCCAGACTTTGACATGCACTGTTTTTATTGGATAGTCAAGATAATTCACTTCACATTGGGGCGGGCATAATATTGTGGCTCATGGTGTATATTCAACGTGCATGATGATGTTTGCTATTTCTCATATCGCCTTTTCTACAGGTAACCACATTTTAATAAAAAGGGCTCCCCAGGCAGATCAAGCCCAAACAGCCGGGTCAGGACCTTCTCTGTGTCTGGTGGCACAAAATGGAAGAGAATAGAAGTGGGCAGCCATGAGAGCTTTCATGTTCAGAAATCTGAAACGTTACAGGAACCAAGGATTACGTGCAGCGCTGTTTGTGACGGAGCAAAAAGGCAAAAATTGTGCATAGGGCTCCAGTCATGAGGTGCGTGTGGATGCCGACAAAAACCTTCCTCTTTGGAAATAAACCATCCCCATAAGTTGTTCTGTGTGACATCACTCACATAAAGGCAAATCTACTCACCATATCAAGTGGCATCGGGACTGAAACAATTTAATCTGGGCAGCAGGACTGATCCTCAGAAATTTCATCCCCCCTTCTGGTAAGTTTTTAAATTTTTTCAAAAAGTGATAAATTTTTTATAATTTAAAGATTTCATCCCCACCATCGCCCTTAAAATATTTTTACAACTTGACTACTGACTATACAAATATACTGCCATATATATAAGTACAATATTACATAATAACAGAAATCACAAGCCACGCCAAATCCAAATACCTTTATTCTGAGGACACATCCGTCTTTCTTCATGGACATGAGTTATGCTCGGGGGGTGTATATATTTGATTTGATTGCAAAGCCTCAGCGTTTGAGTTTACAGCCTTCGGATTATACTTATACTTGACAGAGTACAGTTAATTAGAAACAGCAGCCTCTCTTTCATAAAACCTGCTCTGAAAATCCCAGCGCAGTTCCCGCAGTGTTCCTGTAGATTTCACATCAATGTCTTTCACATGCATACAACTTTCCACTCGCGAGTCAGCCGCCTGAATTTATCGCTCGGCCGTCAAATTCAAAACCGCTGCCTAGCAACTATGTTGCCATAGCAATAGCAACAACAGGAGGAGTCATAACACTGAGCTATTTAGATTAAATCTGAATAGGGAGATGACAGCTGACGCATGTTTCCTCTGACCTCTGAATCCTAGCGATCGCCTGGAGTGGTACATATTCCTTTTGAATAGCTGAAGAGCCTTCGGCGGCAGTATCACAGAAACTGCATCAGAAATACAGGCCCTAGGCATGTTGGTGGCATGAACAGCCACCCCCCCCCCCGGGGGATGGCCCATGTTTTTGGCCTGGCCGCCTTGCCTTTCAGCTACAACTAGACCAACGGGTCAGGCAGCTTAATGGGAAATACGCAGCTTGAGAGGAATGGATCATATTTCAATAGCGACAGTGCAGCACAGTATAACATGAGACAGTGTGCCCTTAAATGTGATCAGGCATGGAGCTGTTGCATTATAGACGAACTTAATTAACTATACACAGGCTAAGTATTAGATTGTTTTATTATCTGATTGCATTAGAGTTGAATAATCGTCATGAGTGCATGGGTGCTTTCACACCTAAGTTCCGGAACCGGGTTCCTGGTTCCAAGTTCCTGGGCCATCTCGACCGGGAACTTTTCTAGTTTAGAGCCACTTTTGTGTTATTTTCCCACCTCAAAACAGAAACCGCAACCTTTATGCTAAGTAGTCGTCGAACGTGCAAAAAAACTTCTACTTTAAATTTCACACGTAATTTCACTAATGCACTTTTACCCCAAAACATTGGAGGATGAGCAAGTCATTTTGCTATCTATTTCTTAGTTACCAACAGCATGTTTATAATTCATTATTATATCTGGCCAGCAGATCGATCTTTCATTTTCAAGAGAATAAAAATTATGTTGTGTTACACTGCTAACAAGCACTGACAGCACCGGTGATATAGACTAAACTATATATCGGTTACTGACTGAATCTTCCGATGCAGAAATATGGAGACACAAGCAAAAAAGTATTCATAAATGCATTAAAAGTAAATGGGGTATAAATAAAATTCCATCTGCTCACTTTTTGCTCCACTGCTTTTAACCTCTTTTCCCTGCATTTCCATGTAACTTCCATGTTAGCGCCAGTGCTTGTAGTCAACCAATCAGCAAGCTATCTCTGTAAGCCCCACCCCAGCAGTTTGTGTTTGAACTAAAAGTACCTAGTCTGAAGTAGGTACTAAAAAAAGTTACGGAAGTTCCTGCAGTGGGAACAGAGCAAAAGTTCATGGTTCCAGAAAAAAGGTCTGGTTTCTGAAAAAGTTCCTGCAGTGTGAAAGCGCACAAACTTCTTGCTCCGTGAGAACAATCTTGCAAAAGACTGACCACTTCCAGAGGTCAAGGAGATCAACAAGACCGTCTGTTCAACTATCAGCTATTTTGTGCATTTATGCTTGATTACCCTGCAAGAACATCGACCATCTTAGAATTGCTCTGATGCTGCCTTTTACAGTCGGTATGAATGCCAAGATACTGGACCTGCAAAACTAACCTCAACTCAACTAACTGGTCCTTACAGCTCAAAGTTCCAGGGTGGGGTTCCTTATTGGCAAACATTTAGGCCAGCAAAGATCCGATTCATAATCCCAATGGCCCTAACACCATACCTTCAGAACTTCCCTAAGAAGAACCAAACAAATTTTGTTTGAGGGAGGAGAAGTGTGAAAAATGACAAGGCCTCTAGCCTCAAGCTGAGCTGGGGGAACAGCATGGAGACCTGCAATGGAGACAACGCCAACATTTGGCATTTGCCCTAAGTATTATTAATATTATACGTATTATTGATACCAAGGCATAACCGTCAATATTTCTGACTATGGAACAAGTGAAACCAGAATTGTCATTGGTAATTATGAATGCCATTTAATAAATATTAATTTTATATTGATTGTACAGTAAAAAAAGGCACTCACTCGTCAAACAAAGAACAAACCCATTTACAATATATACTCTGAGCTGCTGATTTGAGTCAAATGTTTACTTGCATCCCATTGGAAAAGCTGGTATTTATCGATGGTATTCCTTTGTGTCCACGGCAAAAAAGTTGTTAGTTTTCCTGACATTTATTTTCCCAGTACAGTCAGAGGTGAGACGTGAAGGAAGCGTGCTGTGCTTGTTTCTCAGAGTTTCCATCAGAAAAACAAAGGTTGGGAGGCTTCCTATCCCTGAGGAGGGGGCCGAGGGCTGGGGGGGGGTCTGAGACACTTGAATGGCTGGCATTCTACTACAGAGCAAGTCAGGCTACAATGCCTGCCCAAAAACGAGCCCGGATGCCACTGTAAAACGCCCAGTCATGGGGTCACCATTGTCATTTGGGCAGCAGGGGGCAGAGTGGCTAATGAGTTATGCAGGTGTGAGTGTAGAAATGTGAGGTACCTATGAACAGCAGAAGCTGCTGAACTACCAATATACTTAAACCACAATAAAATACTTATTCAATTATTCTGACCAGTGACTGATAATCCGTCTTATAAAAAAATGATGGGTTTGAATAGTTTGAACACAAGCTGGATGGAAGTAAAAACAATGAAGGATATAGTATTATGAGGGACGTAATACATATAGAAAAACTCATTCCACGACCCTTCACTCTTCTTATGAAATAAAAATTTGTGCATGGGCAGTAATTTTGTGTAAATGTAGCAAGATAAGTTACTGAGGAATACTGCAGGACGCAGGGAGGTGATCCCCTGGTAGGTGATAGAAACCTCTTATCAGTTACAAGCCCTGCCTCTGACTCATACTTTCCAAAAACTGATTTCTGAGAGAAAAAAGCAGGCCCTTGAATTAGTAAAAAAAAAAAAAAGCAGGGAGAAGGTTGTTTAAACGACAGGTAATGATTTTATCTTATATTTCAGACTAGGAATGCCGTGGACTGTTCGGCTTCCCTCTCTCCCTTGTTCTCCCTCAGACTCCGCCCCCAAAAATGACCCCGGCCAATGAGCTGTCAGCCTGTCTCCTCCCCTGCAGAAAGGTTATATAAAATGGATCAGTGTCCAGCAGTTGTTCTATCTGCTCCAGTGTTTCAGGCTCAGCAGAAAACTTTGCCTCCCTCCTTTTTCTCTTAATTTTGCACCCTCGCAGCCACTGCCGACAGTCAACATGTCGCTCATAACCAAGAAGAAGTACTCAATGGTGTCCTCCAGCAGTGGCCCCCGCAACTTCAGCAGCATGTCCTACTCGGGCCCCGGCCAGAATCTTTCCAGGCAGAGCTACAGCGTCCGCAGCTCCTACGGCGCCGGCAGCCGGCCTGGCTTGGGACTCGGCACCGGCTTCGTCTCCAGCGCCACAAGCTACAACCTGGGCTCAGCTATGCCTCCTGTCACCCCCATCACTGCTGTTCACGTCAACAAGAGCCTGCTGGCCCCCCTCAACCTGGAAATCGATCCCAACATCCAGGTCGTCCGCACTCAGGAGAAGGAACAGATCAAGTCCCTCAACAACCGCTTCGCTTCCTTCATCGACAAGGTCAGTGCCTGCTCGTTTTCAGAAGAGTGTGAGGGGCCTAGGGAGAGTCTGGAAATTTGGCAATGGGTAAAATCCAGGTTCGTTATGCACATTGTAGATGTTTTGGAGTCTGGAGAAAATTGCATGTGTCTGTGGAAAAACAGTCCCTCTAATTTAATTTCCTCCTGGAAACGCCTGTACTTTCGTAGTGATATGTGAGAGGATGAATGGTGAAAGAAGAGAGGTGCTGAAGAAGAAGTGGGTGTGCCTAAGACAATCAGAGCTGCAAATGTACTTTGAGATGTAAAAAGAACGGGGAGGGAGGGGCTTTATGGAGTGCGGCGCCTTACGTCTCTCCCTGCCGCTAATAAAAAGCCCACACCTGAAGTGCAAACAAGCTGCACATTGTTTCTTTCAGTTCTCCAAACAACCTCATTTGCAGAAAGTTTGAAACGCAACATAATGCGGCCTGCTGTTTAGTGCCTGATTCTGGGCTGCTGAAACGGGAAGACGCCCATTTTTTTCATCGCATGTATTACAGACAAATGCTAGGCACATGTTCCTCGTTACGGATCTGCCTGCCGCTTGCGTTTACGTAGAAAGGCCACGCAGGCAGTTAATATTTAAATATGCAGCCAGGGTATCGTGTTTCCAGTTAACACCAGTGTATTGGTTACATAAAGAGTTTCAGCTGTGCAAGAAAACAGTCAAAAGGCTTTTCGAGGCCATGCACTCCTTCGGGGCCCTCTCACTTTTATAAACTTGTTTGTTTTAGAGAAATTTACCATTTTTATCTTTTCTTTTGATGAGTAATGAATGGGATATGCCAGGGAAGGCACACATACACTAATATACACTATGAGTCATAAAGTCATGGCTTCCTCTTCTGACAAAGTTGGTTCAATGCTTACCAGATGTGTTTCTGGAATTTGTTCCACTGCATTTTCTCATTCTTTTCAGTGTCCAGTGCCCCACCTCTGGACTTCTTCCTCCTAAAACAGGAAAGCATAAGAGGCTTAACAGCGACAATTTTTGTTAGACTGCACGTCACCCTTTCCTTTGGAAAACAGGCCTGTGTTCCTGTGTGGAAACAAATGCCATACTGGCCCCTGCAGTGGCGGGGGGAGCGGGCTTTTAACCAAAAATGTGTCTATGGTGGCTTTTACTGATCTGTAAATCTCAGTAACACCAACCTATAGTCTAGGCCAAACTGAGTCACAGTAATGCAGTTAAGCAGTACCTTGGTTTTTCCCCTGGTGGTGATCTTCATGGTGAACATTGTCCCCTTCCCCCCAACCACAGGTGCGGTTCCTGGAGCAACAGAACAAGATGCTGGAGACCAAGTGGAGCCTCCTTCAGGAACAGACCACCACCCGGTCCAACATTGACGCCATGTTTGAGGCCTACATCGCCAACCTGCGCAGGCAGCTCGACAGCCTGGGCAACGACAAGATGAAGCTCGAGGCCGACCTGCATAACATGCAGGGGCTAGTGGAGGACTTCAAGAACAAGTGAGTTGTGAGACTGGATGTCCTACTCTTCCAATACAGAGAGACCTTGAGGACAGAACAAATATGTCTTTGCCTGAGAGATAGTCAAAGAGCACTCAATGGCAACAGCATCACTGCTGCTACCGATACGACATTTGATGTATTGGGGGGGGGGGGGGTGAACAATTGAAATTTGACATCAATTCATTTTTTCCCCAAGTCTGTACACTTTTCCATGGCAACTATACTCAACAGCAGCAAGACTCCCTTAGCGGGTCACACTTGAGTTCGGCTTGTAAATCTGTCTACGCCCTTGAGGGTGAATGTAGTAACTGAGAAAATATGATAAAGAGAAACCCTGAACAAGCTCACTATGGACACCAGAATCAGCTCCACCAAGGGTGTGGCACTATGAGAAAGTTTCAACATAACTACACTCCCCCCTAGTGTCACACTTGCACACTGCATCCTTGGCAAGCATTCTAGAAATGGCTGCTTCCAATTATTTCCTGGAAACTTGACGGCTTAAGACCAACTAGGCTAGTGAAAGCCTTTCGTAGTTTTACTGGGCAATTAAAAATACAGATGTGTTCAGACTAATTTTGATGCTCCATGCGCTAACGTGGGCGTTCCTTAAACTCACAGATACGAAGATGAAATCAACAAGCGCACTGAATGTGAAAATGACTTTGTGCTCATCAAGAAGGTCAGTGTTCCTCCATGATGTGCTTTAACACTGCCGCCGATCAGTGCAGCATATCTGAAGACTGCAATGAGAGCACATTTCTCAGTGTCTGCCTCTTCTTGTGTCCCCTAAGGATGTGGATGAGGCCTACATGAATAAGGTAGAGCTGGAAGCCAAGCTGGAGAGCCTCACCGATGAGATCAACTTCCTAAGGCAGATCTACGAGGAGGTGAGCACTGGAGCCTCCTTCCTCTTGTAGTAACTATTTTAACCCATCCAGTGATAGTGAAATTATGGGATAATTTGGTTTACTATAAAAGGAAAAGTACAATACACACAAAAAAACACAAGATTGCACTACTTCAAATAGCTACCTGTTTTACTCTCTCTGATGTCATGCCCTGTCACCTTTCTTCTCTCCAGGAGCTGCGTGAGCTGCAGAGTCAGATCAAGGACACCTCAGTGGTGGTGGAGATGGATAACAGCCGCAACCTGGACATGGACGCCATCGTGGCTGAAGTGCGCGCCCAGTATGAAGACATCGCCAACCGCAGCCGTGCAGAGGCTGAGACGTGGTACAAGACCAAGGTATGTTTCTCAGTCCTTGATTTGAATCCATCCCAATGTATTAACTGTATTTGTAAAGTTGTATGTATGTCTTCATGAGCCTAACCAGGACAAAAGTGGATGATAAAAAGCAGCACATTATACATGTGAAAAATGGCTCAAGATGCATCCAGTCTGTAAGGCTTCCTCCAGTTAACATCCTGTCTTTTCTGGGTTTGCTCTCAGTATGAAGAGATGCAGACCTCTGCTAGCAGGTATGGGGATGACCTGAGATCCACCAAGACAGAGATTGCTGACCTTAACCGCATGATTCAGAGGCTGCAGTCTGAGATTGATTCCATCAAAGGCCAGGTAATCCACTGCTTCTGAGGGGATCTTTCCCTACAAAATTAGACACTTGGGTGCTGCCGTGATAAGGAAGACAGTGAAGGGTCTCATCTTCTCTCTGTCTCCCGCCATTTGTCAGCGTGCCAATCTGGAGAACCAGATTGCAGAGGCTGAGGAGCGTGGAGAGATGGCAGTCAGGGATGCTAAGGCTCGCATCAAGGACCTGGAAAACGCTCTGCAGAAAGCCAAGCAAGACATGGCACACCAGATCAGGGAGTACCAAGACCTGATGAATGTCAAGCTGGCTCTGGATATTGAGATCGCCACCTACAGGAAGCTGCTGGAAGGAGAGGAAGACAGGTGAGCCTTGGAATCATAGCACCAAAAAACAGGTTTTTCAGGTCATTGTTGACTGTTCTTTTTCTAATCTTCTGGAACTAAATGTATACATTTCCTCTGTCCCTGTTAGGCTGGCGAGTGGTATTAAGTCTATCAACATCTCCAAACAGAGCTATGGTCGTAAGTAATGGCTTTCTCATTTCTGGACTGGAATTTCAGCCTATGTACTTAGTCAATGAAGCTGTCAGTAAAGCTACACGTTATACAAACCATAGGATTAGGTATGATTATTTACTAAAGGAGGTTCAAGCAACTATGAAGGCAGGACCAACCAATCAGATGTCTTCGTTCCACACCCTCTAGTTGCTTGGGCCCACCTCCTATATGATCTGATTGGCTATCTCTCCCACCAATCATTTTTCATTCAGCTCTCAAAGTAAGTAAAACTCCCACGAGCGTTCACCAAGATTTCACGTCTGTTTCCCCTTATAACTACAGCGAGCTATAGTTCCTTCCCTATGGAGAGTGCCAGCAGCACCTACAGCAGCTACTCCTCCAGCAGCTACGGTGGGGGCTACGGCGGGAGCTACGGCGGGGGCTACGGCGGAGGCTACAGCACAGGCTATGGGGGCAGCGACATCTCCCAGAGCAAGAAGAGCATGGTGATCAAGATGATTGAGACCAAGGACGGCAAGGTGGTGTCAGAGAGTTCGGAAGTGATCCAAGACTAAGCGCTCCTCTATGCAGCTGCCTCTGCCTTTCAGTCTTCACTATCACACCTCATCTCCCAAGACAGAACCACAAGGAGTTCAATAAAGCAATAACCAAAAAGAATTAGAATAACCAAAGAATTTTAAATTCCGAGTGCCTTTACTCTTACTCTGCACCAAAACACCTTACTTGTACTACACAAGCAATACGCAAGTCTCAAGACTGTCTTACATATGCACATTCCAGGGTTCTCCTATTGGCTACAGACTGCTTGTAATGCACATGGAATTAGTTAGCCTCACTGGTATGCTTGTCAGTGTGTACTCACTCCTATCCCTGTGTGCGGCCCACCCACCTTGCAGCACACGCTCACAGTCTTTCTGAATTGCCATGGACTCTGAATTCCAGCCCACAGTGTCCCATTCTTTATGGTACTGTGTTTTGCTACCAAAACAATAAAACATTTACTGTTACACCGAGAACTGTGTGACTTGATCTGCAATTAATCATAATTCATCTTTGTCTTTCATATAAATTCGGTAATAATTTGGACCCAGTTGAACAGTGATCTCACTGACGGCATGGTAAGGCATGGTAAGGCATGGTACGGCACGGTGAGAGAGTGGGTGCTACAGCGTCCTCTGATCGTCCAGTGTGCTCCTTCCTATAACAAACATCAATAGATAAAATATACATAAAAACCTATATTTGGAGTGGTACAGAAAAAGACCAATAATACCACTACAAAAGATGCTGCAACATATTGAATGCAACAAAACACATGAATAGAGTCTTATTTTTCATGATTTACTTAAAATCCCCCATGAATTAAAGAGAGAGCACACCATATTTACAAACTGCCTGCATTACGCTACAGTAAGGCACAGTCTCCGATTTAAACAAATTAAAACGAGATAAAATGTCATTAAATTCAGCACATGGAGTCTTAGAAGATACAGAAAAAGATAAAGAGTGGTAGTTTGTTTATAAGTAAAACAATATTACTAAAACGCCCACACCGTTAAACCTAGAGGTGACTAACAGGCTCAGCGCAGCTGAACATCGGCAGTTGAGTGATGTTCTCTCTTCGTTTCCCTTAATTAATCATTGGGGTAGATCATTACTTGTTCATTTTTGGAAGCGTGGCAGATGCATATGTAGATACAGAAGGTACCAATTCATTTCCCGACCTGACGGGTTTAAAGTGTTCTTGTGAACTCATGCATTTACCCACATATTTACAGTATAGCTTTAGGCAGCACTGTTTGCCAGTAGATGGTATTAAATAATTTTGTCATAAATACTTGTGTGGTTTAACCATGGGAGTCATTTGTCATTTACTGCGGCAAACAGATATTTTGCGTAAAGCTAGTAACGTTCATTTCAGTTTTCATAGACACTTCCACAAAATTTCCTTTTCCCCTGCTGTTCCATGTGCCTTTCATGCCACTAAACAGTTATGTTAATTATTTTTTTGTGTGTTGTTGTACATTAAAATAAATCTGGACAATAGTTTTTATAGTGTAAGCGTGGAGTACACCTGAGTGATACCCTTTGTGTCTTTTTAGTTGGCCTACTCTCACAGAAATCCCAACACTGCTGTAATGGACACATGGATATCAATTCACATTAAACTGCTGGAAAATCTAAGAGTATCAACCGGTCGAGATTAAGAGCTCTGTACTGTATGTTGTATGTCAATAGCATGTCTGCATGTAGACTGGAAAGGTAAACAGGAGTGAGCAGAAACACCCTTTGTACAAACAGGCAGTTTCCACGATTATTGTCACTGTCCTCCATACTCCACAATATCTCCCCAATACAAAGTTTTATATATATGTGGTACCTCGGTTCTCGAACTCACTAGAACTCGAATTTCTTGAAAGTCGAACAAACCAGTTTGACCTAGAACTCGA
>JAODLC010000113.1:27500131-27528811 GCA_026781145.1 Hippopotamyrus pictus
ATAATATGAAAATTATGTATCTGTGTCCTGTTATTTATCTTTTGGTACGCATTTCAGAAAAAAAAATGGTTAGGATTTAGGTGTAGTTGCAAATAGTGATTAATCCTGATTAATCCACTGAAAATTCTGATTAATCTGATTAAAAATTTTAATAATTTGACAGCCCTAATATATATATATATATATATACACACACACACACACACACACACACACACACACACACACACACATACATACATGTGTTTAATCTCCCTGCTGACACAATCTAAAAGAAACTGTACAATTGTACAGTAGAGACACTAGAGGGTGATATAGCCTCAGGAGAGGAATTACATCATTCCTCGGTACCACGTATCACGCGGTGACTAAGCTCGCCGGTCCTTCTCAGACTACTTTGTGGGTGCTACGGTACTCTCAAGTCTCAGAGTAATCCAAGTAATTTCATCTGAGCGTGTTTTTGTCTTTTGTCTTGTATGTTTCTACAATCTTGCACAAAGGGCAAGGATTTTTTTACGTTTTGTTTTGGCTTAATGACCAGTAATACCTGATTATATTTTTAAAATCATATTTCCGTTTGTACATAGATTGATGTTTTTCCATTAAATGTGATGGATCATGTCCTGATCCAAATTCAAGTCTTTCTGCAAATTCTCTTTACAACAACCTTCCATATTTTCTTGATTCCCTGAAACTACTGTCTGAAAGCTGTTTTGACCCTTTGCCAGGTTTCTGCATTTAATCTGCATTTACAGGGTACAGGAATCCGACGGGTATCCTCAAAAAATAGGACTTTCCACTAGTGTTCACTACAGAAATGGCCTGCACTTTGCTGTTTTTCAGAGTTGTCTTTTTATTAATAAATCACATGTAAAAATACCAAGTGTTTACCAAAGTGCTGTACAATGCAGTAAATAGATGCTATACATGAAATTATATCATAAAAATTCCATCCATCCGTCCATCCTCTCTAACTCCTTATCCTATTCAGGATCACGGTGGTCCAGAGCCAATGGGTGCAAGGCAAGGAACAGACACCCAGTCCTTTGTAACTGTTCCCCATCAGAGGGATGGGCTTAACCTTAGCACATGGCGTTGAATCAGGTGTGTTAAATGAGGGGAAATCCTCCAGGACTGGAGTTTGACACCCCTGTTCTATGTTTTTACCTGAAACCACATTCATTTCTTGTAATTCATGCTGTAGCCACTAGGTGGCATGTAGTACTCTGACACACGTTGAAGGTGAACCCTGGGGCGTTGTCTGTACCGGCGCTTTATCTTCTCCCTCTGTCTTGTGTCGTTCCATCGCTGGTTCTCACCCTTGCATGCAGGGTGATTTTGTGTATGCTTACGTCCTCTTGTTACACAAGACAAATGCAGTGTTTAAAAACTTTCTGACCTTCTGGGAATTAAAGGTAATAAAATCCCATTAAACAACTGCAGTGAGGGTTTTCAAGCCTAGACTGGTGATCTTTGCTCCTTACTGACAAATTTATCAGCAACAAGCAAATGTCACAGTATTGACTTTTGTTTAATTAAATATTAATAAACATGCTAAATAAATGAATCATGATTTTTTCCATTATACTGGATAAAAGTGACATTTTTTGTGACATTTTTTGAGGATTTGTGACATTCAAGGAATAAATTCAGTAAGAGAGCAGTAAAAATGCAGAAATCAGCTGAAGAAATTGTTGCACAATTGTAAATTTAGTAGCAGATTGTATAAAGATTAACCAAAGAATCCTACATGTCTCCTGTTCTTAATAAAAATATACATATATAAGTATACATATATAATGTAAAATAAAATTTTCAATGTAAATCTAATTTCTAGATAGGGGGACTTTCTGTACACAGTTATATAAAAGGAATTACAGAACAACTTTTGTTTCCGCTACAGTGCCTTTATGCCAGCCTGTAATGCTGGAGTGTGTTATTCCTCTTGTGAACTGAAGAGAGAAATATTACTTGAAACTGACAGCTGTGTACAGTAGGCCAAAATAAAGATTACTTGCTGGGACTAGCTCTATGGGTTCATTCTGCAATTCTCCCCTAATGGTAAGAGGTTCTGAAAGGGAAAACCAAACAAAATCATTGAAATAAAATTTGGCTTTTCATTATTCTTTTTTATAATTCCCTTTTTTATTATTACTTTTTTCTACTGAAGATTGTTTTTTCATCATGCAATTAGCTAAGTGTCTTGCAACATCTTCTGAATTGCTAGCTTGGCTAATTTTGGGTTACATATAATCTGGTTCTTATTAATAGTCTGAGTTGCTATGAAACACTGCCTGATAAATACGCAATAACAATGATTCAAAAAAATATCTGCAGAATTTCCACTTTTTAACACAAATTATGCATTTTCGTTTGGAGTTGCAATGCATGCACTCAGTGGACACTTTATTGCATTCCCCTGCTTAGGCTCCAGAATGACATGAAGGAGATGCCTTTCTCTGCTACCCCTGTTGTACTGAGCTGTTATTTATACATTTGTCTCCTTCCTGTTAGCTGTCTGACCATTCTCCTCTGACCTCACTCACTAACAAGGTATTTTCAGCTGCACTGCTGCCCATTTTTTAAATTTTTATTATTATTAATGCATGATTCTCTGTAAGTACTGTAGTGTGTGAAAATCACAAGAGGGCGACTGTTTCTGAGATGGTGGAACCACCACATTTGACACAAGATAAGATAAGATAAGATAAGATAAGATAAGATAAGATAAGATAAGATGCACTTTATTGATTTCACAGTTGGGAAATTTGCATTGTTATAGCAGGAAAAGGACAATACAAGAGGGGTAAAGGCGGCATAGCTATACAATATAACAATAAAAAACCATAAAATAAAGAATATATATATATATATATATATATATATATACAGACACACACACACACATCTACAAATGCCTTGAAGCAGCAGAAATTGTATGATCAAAAACAAAAAGCAGCAGAAATTGAATATTTCTTAGCAACAGAAATGGCACTATTGGAAAATCTTAAATGGAAAATCCTTGTAATTTATCAGTCCTTTATGAGTGCATGCACGTGTTTGTGTGTGTTTGCGCGCCTGTATGTGCAAGCGGTCGACTGTACGATGTTGTCCATTGTAGAGTCTGACCCGCAGTATCTCTCCTTCACACACATCATACACATTTGCTATTTCTTAGATCAGGAGCCTTAGCTGCTCTAACGCTTAGCCACCCAGTACCTGAGCCTCTTTAGTGACTGCATGCTTTACATACTCAGTTAGCGGGGAATGATTCACTTTTTGGATGAGCAAAATAGCAAAATGTTTGCGTTAATGAGCAGGTGTACCTAATTAAACAGACACCTGGCAATGATTTTTTACATCAACATCTTAATGACTTTTTTCTTCGTGTTGCCTTTATGTTTATACTTTGCTGTTTGGGTGTTTTGTGGGTGCATACTCTTTTTTCATTCCACTGTACTCTTTTACTTTTGTTTCATACTCTTCTTCTGGCATAACATTTATGACTGAAAACAGTCCAGCTATGTGGATAAAGGTTACTAACAGTCATCGGATTCCCTGGCACCTGCACTGTGGTCTGCCTGCTTCGCAGCCCAATTTCTCCCAGATCATCCACTGTGCCGGATCCCCCAGCGGTGTGGCAGGGAGGGGCCGCACCCAGGCTAGAATAATCACCGCTGTGCCTCCTAGCCTACAGGGTGCATCACCGCCCTCCCACACCACAGCTGGCTAGGGCTGTGCTGTAGCTGGAGACGTGGTACAGACAGGCAGGGTCGGGGCGTTGGGCGCTGGTCTGGGAGGCGAGGCAGGAGGGGGGGGAGGCGGGGGGGAGAGAGTGCTGTGAAATACCACACACTAGAAGGGACTTGCTGCTGACAAGCTGTAAATTATGACATTGTTCCCTGGGTGTAGTGTGGAAGCTGTAGCAGATACTGAGTAAACAAAACGCTGCGGGCACTCAGAGCATCGTAGCTGATTGACATATTAACACCAACCTGTTTGAATATATCTTCTTTATTCCATTTACCACCTCAAACTGATATGTCATAACTTCGGCTTTCTCGCGCTGGCAAAGCTTAAGTGTGCGGTGGAGTGCGGCGGCTGAGAGGCGTCAGGCTGCTATACCTGCCCGTGCACCAGCATCTCACCCGGATGGGGTCACTCACCCCGCTCACGCCGGGCTTTCGAAAGGTCAAGGAAAATTAGGGGTGAAAAAAGGGGCCTTATTGCAACCTAGTTACTCCATCTCTTAATGCTGATTTCAGTCTCTGGCACTTTTCATTCACATCTACAGCTCATATTAATATATTGGCCACTGATTTTGGTTGCAAAAATGCTTATGAGACCTATTATACTTTCTATGAGAAGCTACACAAACTGTGGGAGAGGTTCTCTGGAGCAGTATGTGCATCTCTGGGCAGAAAGACTCCCTGACATCCACCTCCAGCAGAAGCACCAACGTGGCAGGTAGAGGTATGGGTGAGGAATGCTGCTCTGAGAACAGTGGCAGGTGTTTTATATAACTTGAGGTGAGGTAGGCATCACATCGATCAAGAAAGCCTCCTGAGTAGCTCTGGGTCCCTGTGCGCCTGCAGGTCGATGGGTTAACCACGGTCCCACATGACAGCACAGATACCTTGGCTATAGAGCACAGTGATGCAACCCTTAGATACAGGAGAGCATGTCATGGAGCCACAGGCCATACTTATGGCTCACCCATATGCTCTTGCTCCCCTTGTTGCCAGGCAACAGGTGTTGTTGTAAACTTGGGAGGTGGGGGGGGGCAGGGGGGGGGGTCACAGGATCACAATGCTTGCATGAACATTTATCCAAAGTGCTTCTCACCTGTGCTGCAAAAAAGTGTCCATATTCATCCACCAATCCTCTAGCAAGCTTATTTTTTTGCCAGATAATTTTTGTTTTGTGTTGTTTTTTTAGTCTATTAAAAAGTCACACCCATGCAACTGAATAATTAAGGGACAGGCTGAGTGCATTAAGAGGCTTTTGTAGTTTTGACGTTTCACTGCCGGGGGGTGAAAACTGTGGCATGTTCCAAAATGCAAGCTGGTTGGACAGAATAGTGGGTGTAATGGTGTGTGACTCATCCACTCACACCTGCTCTTCTCAGAAAGATACCTATATTACCACCCCCCCCCCCATCCCTCACGAACTTGGCACCCCCCTGACAGTATCTGCAGTAGCGTGCTCGATAGTAATCAGCCCATCCTCCATCCTGGTCAAGGGTCTCTGGTTTGGTGTTCGGCTCTGTGATTTACAACTCTGTGCCTGTGATCAGAAGGTCGCTGACACAAATCCTAGGCCAGCCGGAGTGATTCCAACGTTGTGCATCTGATCATGGTCCTTAACCTCCAGGCATCTTGTCTGACCCTGCTCTCTAACTTGTACGTCACTTTGGACAAAAACATTTGATAAACAAATAAATCTAAACAGGTGCCTGGGCTGGGTTGAGTATGAGAGGGTGGGGGCTCGGTGCTGATGCTTGGGGGGTCCTGCTATGTCTCTCTGTCTCAAGGGGAATAAAAGTGCAGAACCGCCTGTCACCACCAATTCCTCACCGCTGGCTGACAGAGCACTTTTGTGGAATTGCTCTTACATAAGTGAAGACTGAGGAGGGCCATGGGGGAGGGTCCCAGCAAACACTGAGCTTCTGACAGCCACCCATAAACGGCTGCTCTGAACCTATGAGAACCTGAAGAGCAGATGTCGAAATACATAGAAAGAAATTCTTCTGTCGCCTTGAGTTCAGTCCTAAAACTTCTAATTAATTAGGATGAAATGTTGCATGCAGTCACTTCCATAAAGCGATAGAATTTGCATAGTTAAAGGTGAATTTGCTTTGTGGCGGCATAGCAAACTACTGTACTCCAGGACTCCTTCATTTGAGCTGTTTTATGATGCATAGGGACTATATGATATTAAGAAAAAAATATGCTTGATGTCTTGGGCATGTTACGGACAACAAGTTTCGGTTTATCGAGTCCATTGTGCAAAGATCAAAGCCTATTTTTAAAAAAATACTCTGGGCAGATGCAGGGGCACCACCCCTACCCCCTTAATGAGCCCCTGCAGAAACGGGCTCAGCCTGACACACCCCCACACACAAAACAAGGGCGAAGAGGAGCCATCCGACAGAACACTTCCTTTGCCAAGTAGTGTGTCAGTGCTAAATTTTGCAGATTTCAAAGGTGCGGCCAGGATCGCTCATATGTACCTTTGCAGTTAGCTTTATGTACAGCCGCACCGTATGGCGTGTGTACACCCTTCTCAGTTACAGTTACATGCACCTGTTCGCACCCTTACACCAACAGGTCAGAGAAAAGCCGTAAAGCTTTACAGTGCCAGATACGGCGAGCTCATTCCCATGCATCCGTCTGCATTAACAAAGAATAAAAAGGGCAGCCTGTATCAGCCTGACTCAATAAAACACATGAGTTATATGACACAGGGAGATGTGGAGTCAAGAAAAACAACGGTAATTGACACACGTCTCTCAGATAGAGATCTGGGCTTGCTGGATGGTTCCCATTGAGGGCTTAAGAAAACAGCCCTGAGACTGGGAGGGGCAGCCATCCTGGGGAAAGATGAGGGAGGCTCCGGCAGGGGCCAGAGGAGCCAGAGGGCTGGGCAGAAGCACAATTCAGAGTGTACCTGCGCAACCTTACCTGGGGGGCAGCGGCATGTTTGGCATGGCTGAGGGTTCGCTGTTTCCTCCCTTTAGCCTTGGGGACGTAGACCGCGCTGGCATTGGAGGTAAATACTTAGGTGACATAGTGAGGAGTGAGTATAAAAGCGGGGACTCTTGGAAAATGCGCATATCACATGTCACTAAGAACCTGAGCTGCCTTAGGAGCTGGGAAACATAATGGAAAGATGTTTGTAGCAATCAGGACGAGATGTAACAGTAAAAAATGTTATAAAGCGGTGGCTCCTTGCGGGAGCAGCCAATCCACAACTGGGATCAGATCCATTTCCTTTACAGTTTAGCCAGGTATGAACAGGTAAGCTCAGCGGTTGTGTGGGTGCCGCTGAAATATTATAGATCATTACTTTGATTACGCAGCACAAGAAATTATCCGGTCGGCACGGAAAAATTTGCCTCCTACATGCACTGTGTAGTTATTAGTGTGCATTTTTAAGACAATAAGGTACGTTGCTTTGGATAACATTGTCCGCTCCATAAATATAATCCAAAAAAGATATTTAAATGAGGGCTGCAGAAATACGTCTCTTGTAGTGGAACTGCAAGCAGTTAAATCATGCTGTCAGCCTGAGAGCTCTGAGTTAAAATCAAGAGAAGATAAAACGGAGGAAAGGAATGTGGAACATAAGAGAAACTGAAAGACACTGGAACTTACAGTGGATATAAATAGTGTACACGCCCCTCTTAAAATTCCAGGTTGGTGTGATGTAAAAAATGAGACCACGATAAATCATTTCAAAACTTTTCCTGCCTTTAATGTGACATACAACCTGTATGTCCAACAATGGGCAGGTGTGTACCCAAAGAGACTGAAAGCTGCAATTAAATCAAAAGGTGCTTCAATAGAGTATTAGTTTGTGGGTGTGCACACTTATGTAGCCAGCTTATTGTGTGTTTTTTGTTTTTTATATTTTCCCCCTAACAGATTTGTTTGTTTTTCAATTGAATCGTACAGATTATAGGTCACATTAAAGGTGGGAAAAGTTTTAAAATGATTTATTGTTTTTTTGCATCTAAAAAACCTGGCATTTTAACTGTGGTGTGTACACTTTGTATGTCCACTGTAAGCAGTCAATGGATGATTATGGGACCAAATGCAGGACGTGTTACAAAAGGATCAGAAGCTTCATCAGTGTCCTACGCAGAGGCCTGGACAGCAGAATAGAAAGGTCTGCTGAGGAACAGTAACCATGCAACGTAACGGGCTCCTGCACCGTTCATTTATAAACTCATGTTACTCTCTTGTAAATTATTGTAAATAATGGTTTAATGAGTCTGTTGAATAATCAGCAAAGGAAGGGGAGGAATGGGGAAGAATCTGGAAAAATGCCTACTCTGGAAATGAAACATGGAATTGGTGCCACGGAATGACACATACAAGCCGTTACACCCTTAAAAGGTGGCAGCCCTATATCGCCACACTACATATACACATATCAGTATGGTAGCTTAGTATCTTCTGCTTCTAATAGCTTAGCTTAGCTGGCATCTGCCTGTATTCCCAAGAACTATTCCATCTCTCTGTCGCAAAGCAATTTATTTAAAGATACAGGTTTGCACTCCAGAACATTTTGCAGTTCTGGATACTGCCCCCTAACCCACACATCTATCTTCACAATATTTTAAACACTTTTCACACGCAATCAGTTTTAAATACACCTGAATAAGTGACTATGGACCAGTAATAAAATGAACTTTGACCTTGTGGGACAATGATCCATGCAGAACTATTCAGTTTTTAGTCTGCTTTACGCTTCTTAGGAAATGACCTGCTGAAGGCAAAGCTTTGACCAATGACGGTGAGAAAAAAGATCGTAATTTGCATACTCCCCCAGAATCTCATCAAGTCGGGGGAAGAGTTCCAGGCGTACACACAGAGGTGGCAGGTGACACACCGCCGTTTGGCTCCACCTGCAGCTGTAGTAACACTGCCAAGGTCCACTCCCATGCCATCAGAGAGCACCCAGGGCCATGTCTACAAAGGTTTGCAAATTTGCTTTTATGAAAAATGATTAGAGAGTGACAGGAGACCTCCCATAATCTCCCTGTTTTGCATTTTTCATTGCAAGGAAGCCAAGAGCAATTATACCTTATTACATTTTATGTATACATTAAATATAGAATCTTAAAAATGCTCTTATGTGTAACACTGTTTTGCACTGAGGACTTGTTTGTAAAATTTCTATTTGAAGAGTCATGACTGTTTGATTTGTAGCAGCTTAGTATTGGCTAATCTTGTTTCCCAGCTATTGGTAAATGAGTGACCAATCAAGAGTAAATGGGTTTGAAGTGTCAGCAAACAATCTCTGCTGGCTAGTCTTTGTAACGCTACACCTGCAGGGTGTTTTTCTCGGAGACTAGCAAATGAGAATGCTTCACTTGTAAACGCGCTAGTGATTGCCTTTCCAGAGAAGGAGAGGACACATAGTTCAGCTACGTCCACCCTGCAGCCCGGCTGCAAACTGTTAATCTACGATGTGTCAGTATCTTACAGTCGCCTTCAAACAAAAACAAGAACTACTGCTGTGTGAAGCAACTGTGCGGTGGGGTCAAGGTGCACCGATTGTGTTGATAGCGGGGGTGATAACAGGCCCTGAGGTGTTGCTAGGTGATGCGAGGTGAAAAAAATACACTAGCAACTGAGCCGCCTGTTATGCTCGAGGAATATGCTCCATTTTAGAAGAGAGCTTTCCCAGGCTGGGAAAGTGTAGGGATTGGATTACACACCTTACATACCAAACAGGGAGTGATTCTGAATGCCTCACCAAAAAGGTATTCAATAATAGGCCTGTACCAAACAGCTAGTATCCCCCCCCCCCAATGAGTAACATCAGTATAGTAATCGCTGTTTTTGATAGTTGCATGTTAAGTCATGCCTGTTAACTGTTTGTGATCCCCCATCTCCAGTCAAATTTTGATCTCCTCTGTGCACGTATACTCCTCCTAACTTCCTGTTTTCAGGCCCTGGAACAATACATAAGACTTTAAGAACAAAAGCCCCGCCAAACCCATTTGGCTGATGGTTGAAAAACTTACCATCAGATGTGGAAAGTGCAAATCCAGACCAAGATTTTGTTTCAACCTACCAGTTGAGTATAAAGAGTCACATTCACAGAGTACTCAACTGGGTGGTTGAAACAAAATCTTGGTCTGGATTTGTACTCTCCGGACCTGAACTTTCCTCCTCTGCTGACCATAGAAAGGAACTGATATCAGCTCTGGATGTGCTGCCTGCTACCATCTTCACCATGATAGTCTTGAGTAAATAAGTGTCACTAGAATCATACTGCTGTCTGGCTACTGTCACATCTTAGTGGTGAAACAAAACATTGCTGTTGTGATCTTTTTCAGAGAAACCATTGACAGTCCATTAATATCATGCCTTGGACAGAAGTACATTCATCAAATTGTGCCTTTCATAAGGCTATTTTGTGTGCAGTTTTTCTGGGAATTCTCTGTCTGCAGGATCACAACAAAAATCCTAAGCTGAAACAAAGAGGCAGAGACCCCTTATCAACATACACACCGAAATGGCCTGCATGTGTATCAGGACACACCCAGCCACCCGCCAATACAGAAAAAGTCACAAACAGAAATTCCACCATTACTCTCTAACACTAATTTTACATGGAGGGGAATGTGACCCCCCCCCCAGTCCCAGAGAAGTGAGGGGCAAAGCAGAGAGGTATCAGAGGTCTGTGAATGCTAGGGTCACAGTGCATCGCAGTGCATTTACTGCAGATGGCATGTATATTCATCTGAAAAACAAGATACACCCTTTGTCAATTATAGGCCATAACATGGAATCACCTGGTGCTTAATAAGTCCTGACATTATAGGTATATTTAATGCGACAAACAAAACATAATGGATTCCACCATGTCGTTGTTGACTTAACAAAGGAACATGCTGAAGCCACATGTGACTACACCCCATGATTAAGTAGCTTGTAAAACAGGCCTGCATAATAATTTTCCTTGGTAGCAGTTTCACTGTGTCAGCAGGGACCATTTGAATCAATATTTCTTTGAGATGTTCATATACAGATGCCCCTCTATTTAAGAACTTTCAACTTACGAACTTTCAGACATACGAACGAAGAGGACTGTAAGTCAAAATTGTGTTCATTGGGCTCCTGTTTCCTGTCTGCGACATTTTTTTTTTCTGCACGCCAATTCCACCTAGTACAACTTCTGGCCACTACTCCTGCCGCGCAGCAGCGTAGCGTGCGTACTCTCAGCATCCTAGGTCTTTGTACTTGTGTATACCCTTAAAATGATATTGAATGACGACTTACGAACATTTCAAGTTACGAACAGCCATTCGGAACGTAACTCATTCGTAAGTAGAGGAGCATCTCTGCTATATATGTGCTGGTATGGAAATAGCAATTGTATTTGGGAAAGGTTCAAGGTTTGCCCAGGTCTGGAGTAGAACTTCCTTTGGCAGCCGTAACTCAAAGTACTCAAAGTGATTTTCTGTACAAGTTTGTCATTTTTGGGAATCTCTTTCTTACAACATTGTTTCAGTTCATTGATGCTGATTTTAAAGCTGATTTATACATCTTGCAGAGATTACAGGTGGGTTAAGTGGTGACTCTGAGGCTAGGGATCTGTGCCAGCAATCAGAAGGTTGCTGGTTTGAATGCCAGGAGTGCTCCATTGGCCCCTTGAGCAAGGTCCTTAACCTGCAATTGCTTTGCCCTGGGTCAAATGTTGATCCACATCCAGCCCTACAAGGAGGTCCTCCAACTTACAGGGAAATTTGGGAGTTGGTGGCAGGATTGTCACTCCAGCCACTGGAAAAAGCTCAGGTAGCTGAGGTATCAGCTGCTGTGCTCAGATTCTCATACCTGAGATGATTCATTGTGTGGTGGGTGCAGCGATGTGCTGTGTTCAGTATGTGTCTCTTACTTCATAAAATCTATGTTGTAGCCTGATGCGTCCTTCCTTAGAAATTCAACTGTGCATTGCGGAGATGCCGACTGCAACAACTGTCAGCATCACATTTCTTCCTACACAAATGTTTCGTTGTAGTTTCTTTCCAGCTGGTGGGGTTTCACTTTGGGACACATTGTTTTCAGCTCATTGAGAGCCTCTTGTTTCTGCCACAGTTGCAGCTGTTCAACACTGTTCAAAAAACACGGCTACAGCCGTTCACACTAAGGCTGCATGATTTTGGGAAATTTCAGATATTTGCAATAAATATTACTATAAAAAAGGGGTTCAAAATAAATAAATCTCCCACAAACCCATCTATCAGTGATATAAACAGCAAGGATGGAAATGATTATGATTGGCTCGGAGATTGGCTTGTTGTTGTTATTGTTGTTTTTGTGATTCCTATCTCATCATTGCATGACCTTGAGGTGAATCTACACTCCTTGGAAGAATGGGATCAATGGGTCTTCAATGCTCTGCATTTGTAATCACTCCTCGCTATAGAATGGTTCTTTGGAAATTATTGTAGAAATTATTTGGAACTTGCCTTATAACCCTCCCAAAATTTTATGAGCAGCAACAATTGTTTGTTTGCAGCCGTCGCTAATATTGATTGTTATAAACTTGGCTGCCCCAGACAAAACAAATAAATATAAGTAGCAGCACCTGACAACTAATTCCTGTGAAATTAATACATGTGTGTTTACTTCTTCCCACCTGGCTTCTGCATTTTTTTTTACGTTTTTTTAAATAACTATTGACATAATCAAGTCTCTTATGTGTCATCTGTTATCTGATACTAGATTTGTCTAATTTTAGAGGTTAATAAGTGAGGATCAGACAATTGGCATTTACTCCATGAAATGTGGTATGACTTTCTTTTTCACATCACTATGAAACTCTTAAATCACAAATAAAAAGCATTCATGTGGAGGACTGGCATAGAAAGAACTTCATCATACTTGGTAGAAATTTGTATACTAAACTAGAGGAGAAGTTTACTATCCTGACTACAGTCCCATTCTACCCTTCAGAGCGAAGGTGGATCCCTCAGCGTTGTCACAACATTTTGGCCAGCTTTAGAATCCACACCCCTGAACCATATTTTATCAGAGGTTCAGCTTTATGGGAGTTAAATATTGCAATAAATATTATGATAAAAAGGAATTCAAAATAAATAAGAGCAAGATAGGGTCAGTGAAGAGAAGCATTCCAGTGTACCTATACCTGTACTTGTGCAAATAGCAAATAAAGCATGTTTGCATGTTTTTGTCATGTTTGTAACTTACTTATGATTTAGATAATTCGGAACTGCCAGTGGTGAAGTTGGCCCTCAAAGGGGGGGTGCAATGGTTGGAGGTACCACCTCTCATTTCCTGGTAATAAGAGACCACAAGAACATTCTCGGGACTGCTAGGGACTTAAATTCTTATCAAACTTCTTAGCTCTTTTTTGCACCAGGTTCCATTTCCAGACTAGGGGAAATCTTGCAAGTGTCACAATAAATCTTGCTAGTCATTTTTTTTGTAGCCTGAGAGGAGTGACCTTTAACCCAAAACACCAAGGCCATAAACTGACACCAACCTCCTCCATCCCAGAGCAATATCGAACACCCTGCATGGATTGGTAACTCTCCTCTTTCCCAGGGTGTAACTGCAACGTATTCCACGTAGCGAGCCAGTTTTTGTGACGGTGTTGGAGCCTGCACACAATTTCATTTGTTAAAGGCAGTACTGAACATGCCAGGACCCTCGACATCGCTTTGGAAGCAGTTTTATGACCACCTGGGTGCCGCTGTCAGTATGTTTTCAGGTTATCACCCTCACACTAATGGAAAGACTGATGGACCCAGAAGTCTTCCTTTGGCTAATTATGTCTAAAACTCCCTTACAGTTGAGTGCAAAAGTTTGCATCCCCCTAAGACCTTGGGTGAATAATAAAAAAAAACCATATAGGTCATCTTCAAAATAGCCCTCCATAATAATTTAAAGGCGTTTCCCCTCGAAAACCTTTTACTGTATGATATAGCCTCAACATTAAAACAGCTGAGTCCTAGTCCAAATATATATGTAAATATGTAATATTAGGTGTCTGACTTTGATGAGACATTGTCAGCGCTTAATGCTTGATGAGGGGCACTAGTTGAGTTCAGTTAGGCTTGCATAATGTATTTGCAAGCGAGTAGATCTTCAGGAGCAGCCTCAAGCAGTTCGCTGAGAGCAACAATGGGATCAGGGTAGCAACTGTCAGGGGACCTCAAAATGAAACTGGTAAATTACAAAGTGTTTAGGGCTGCCATTAGCAACTGTGAAGACCATAATCCACAAATGGAAGAAAGCTGGACATACTAAGACTCTACTAAGGAGTGGAACAATTAACTTAAAGATCTGCTAGGAGAATTGCTCGAGAGCTACATAAGAATCCAAAACAATCAGCAGGGCAGCTGAAAAAGTCCTTAGAGGTAAATAGAATAAAAGTCTACAGCTCCATAGTCAAGTGCAATCTGCACATGTCTGAAATGTTGGGACATGAAATGTTGCACGTCATTTCAAAGTAAGGGGACGCAACCTTTTGCACTCAACTGTAACACATCAGAGACTTCACTATGTCATAATTCCAAACCTGGCCAAAATGCAGAAGCCAGGTGGGAAGAAGTAAATACACATGTGCTACTTTCACAGGAATTAGTTGTCAGGTGCTGCTACTTAAATTTATTTGTTTTGTCTAGGGCAGCCAAGTTTATGACAAACAATATTAGCAATGGCTGCAAATAAACAATTGTTGTTGCTCATAAAATTTTGGAAGGGTTATAAAGCAATTTCCAAAGAATTTCTACAGTGATTTCCAAAGAATCATTATATTGTGAGGACTGATTACAAAGTAGAAGTGTAGATTCACCCTAAGGTCATACAATGATGATAGGAATAACAAAAACAAAACTCATCTAAGGATCAACAGGCCAATGTGTTAAATGTTATGGTATATAACTCTAAAGGTTGATTCATGCTTCTGCGTTGGGCTACGCAAAGTTATGCCATCGCTTACGCCATTGCGCAAATTTATACTGGTGCGCTGGTGTGTCTGTCCCACTCTCCAATTGCACTGCCAAAATGCTAGTTGGCTGAGCTTGCTGGGTTTAAATGTTGCTAAAACATTTGCATTTTTTTATAAGAAACAAACCTTAGCTAGCTTTGTAGTTTTAATGCTTGTTCCTCTTCAAGATAATCTGGTACAAGTTAAAAAATCATTGTGAAGTTTACAGCCGCTGCTTTTGCATGAGCTCTTTATGTGCTCTCTGAGCCAATCATAATCATTTTCATCCTTGCTGTTTATATCACTGACAGATGGGTTTGTGGGAAATTTATTTATTTTGAATTCTTTTTTTTTTTTTTATCGTAATATTTATTGCAAATATTTGGAATTTCCCAATACCATGAAGCCCTAGTGTGAACGGCTGCAATCGTGTTTTTTAAACAGTGTGAACAGCTTCACCTGTGGCAGAAACAAGAGGCTCTCAATGAGCTAAAAACAATTTGTCCCAAAGATCCCGTTAGCTCGAAACAGACAACAACAAAAAAATTGCGTGGGAGGAAGTGTAATGCTCACAAGCAGATCAATCACAGTTGTTGTAGTTTGTGTTTCTGCGACAAGTAGCTACTTTTCTATGGAGGGGCATGTCTGGCAATAGCCTAGATTCTATGCAGACATATAAATCAGCCTTAAGATCAGCATCAGTGACTGTGCATTAAATATTATGTTTAATGAAAATACATTTCTTTTTGTTTGTTTTCTCATTTCAAAGTAAGGAGATGCTAACTTTTGTAGTCAGCTATGTATGCATACAGCCACAACTTCTTTAGTTCAGTAGAGGGAACCAAGGCTGTGTACAACTTGTAAGTTTTTGTATCTGATCAGCTTGTACCCTTGTACAAGTGAATTGAAAGAAGTTATCACTTAAACATCCATGCAGTGATCAGAGACCTGCTGGTTTGCACGGCGAACAGGACAGAGAGTACGGTGAGTGGATGGGTAGAGAAAGCACTGAGTCCACAGACTGGCAGGCTTGCTTGGGTGGGGTTAGGGCTGGATGGTATGACTAAGTGGATGGACAGGAGAGACACTGCGCCCACAGAATGGTAGACCTGCTCGGGTGGGTTTAGGGCTGGATGGTATGACTGAGTGGATGGAGAGAGGAAGCACTATGCCCACATAATGGTAGAATTGCTTGGATGGGGTTAGAGCTAAGTGATATGACAGTGCTTCAGCCATCTATGTGTGTTTCAGGTGAATGCTCTGGGGGTCTGGCATCTCCCCATGTTGTTGTGGAGTTTCCTTCAGGTTTTCTGGTTTCCCCCCACAGTCAAAAAACATGCTAAGGTTAGTTGGAGTTGCCAAATTCCCCATAAACGCGAATGGTCTGTGCCCTGTGATGGATTGGTGCCCCATCCTGGGTTATTCCCATACAATTTTAATCAGTCCACCATACCCAAATACCGAACCCAAGGCAATGAGTATGATTTAATGTGACTGTAATGTCTTAACTGTAGTCAGTCCGTCAGCATATAGACCAAGAACTTGCTTCAATTAATTTGCACAAGGCTGTGCCTGGTTTCATATTTGTCCTTTTTTTGTTTTCATCATGAATTCTAACTATATCTTGTTCCTGTTTACAAACTTCCCTGGGGTCACTGTCCACTCAGATTTTGTCCTACTACTGTGTTGTCTCCAGTCTGGCACCATCTGCTCTGCACATATATTCAACGTTGCACACCCTGACTGGTACCATGTTGTTGCTAGAAACATTATTTTCTGCAAGAGTGACACCAAGAAGGAAGCAGTGACTGAGCTGACAAGTAGCTGCAATGTGGACTTCAAATTGAAACAAATAAATGTTAGCTACTGTTCCTCATGTCAGCCCATATAATTTTTCTGATCATTCTCAAACACTGTTTGGACCTGCCTGGTGGTCTACTCTAAAATTAATAATAAATTTGATTAACCATTTGCTACGTTTGATACTTTTACATTCTTCAATGGATCCTTCTTTCATAAATGAAACGCAAAGAGAAAAAAAATCATTCTTGTCTCTGAGTAGACTCTGCTCAGGTTGCTGTAAACCCTTTCTCCATCAGAGGCATTTGATGCCACTTCTTCATAGCAGTTAGGTGATGGATGCATGAAGTGTGCAAAAGGAGACCACACTCTTAGCCTTTCCAAAGCCAGTTGTCCTGGACAGGGTTATGAGGAACCTCAAGCCTATTCCAGGAACTACAAGACATGAGGTCTTGCCTACCCTGGATGGGATGCCAGTCTATTGGAGGATACACACTCACGAACACAATCACACACTATGGACAATTCAGAGACACTAATTCGCCTACCTGCATGCCCTTGGAATGCAGCAGGAAATTGGAGTACGCAGAGGAAACCTGTTCAAACACGGGGAGGTCATGCATAGAGTTGGGGGTGGGGTTTGAGCCCAGGACTTTGTGAGACTGCAGTGATACTAATTAAAATTAACAAGAACCTCAATAATTAACCAAATAAGAGATCATATTTTAAAAATGAAGGTTGAACATCTGTGGGAAACTTCTAGAAACTCATGTTTATAACGACGTGCTGGAGGTGGGGGGAGAGGGCAGGGTAGATTAGCTGCCAGCATCTCCCAGGGCTAGAATTGGATTCATCGCCACAGTGAATCCCAACAAGCAGTGACAGGTTTACCTCTGCTTGCCATTTTCCTTCAGCTCTGACAATTTTCTACTTCGGCATGGCACCTTTGCTCTTGCTCCAGTCAGAATGTGCTTTGCTCTTCTTCAGAACATTTTTCTCTTTCCCTTTGGGCTTTTCAGTTTGGCACTCAGCTGTAGAGGTACTCTGTAGCTGAGCACTGAAGGCCAGTTGTGGTGAGTAGAGAGGCATACGGGCTGCACATGGGCGTGTGTCTGAGACTCCCTGTGTGTCATGAGGAAAGAATGTCAGCTGTTGACTCCCCCTCTGCCACACCCTTCACTTTTACACACAATTTGACTTCCTTATCCTGCATTGCAACATTTATAAAACAATCCTTTCATTCCCTTTCATATCACTTGCATCTAGTTAACTTGCAACCAAATGTTATCTTCCTAATGCTATAGCACATACACTGAATTGTATTCAATGAACAATAATGCTGACCAAGTTCATGATTTTGTTTTTATGTGCAACTCATTAACAATTCCAGGCTCTTTATGGAGTTGACTAAAATATGTATAATTAACTGTAAATTATTCATGCATCCAAAAGCACTAAAACCAAATTCTGTTAGGCACACCTTTACTCTTTCTATTTTAACTGCTGGAACAATAGAGAGAATGGATCTTTCTGCTGTGTGTCGTCATTTTATAACTTCAGCCTCCCACACCCTTAGTCTGCAATATTTCCCCTACGATCCCATTGAATGTTCACTATGCAAGTTTAGGCATCACAGAGCGTCTGACTCTGCCTATTAGAGTTAAGTGGGTCACACGGCAGCCCACTGTTCCCCGATGACTGATCTGGGGCTCCACCCATTTTTCTATTCACACCAGTCAGGGAAAGGGAAAGGTTTATGCTAAAGGTTCCAAGATAGGGGAAAGAGAAAGTTTGTGGTTAGGAGTGAGCGCAAAACAGGCTGCTGATAATGCAGTCATCTGTGGACAGGAATCCCCTTTTGATATTGATCACATCTTGAGGCTTTCTGTACCACATTCCAATATAGTACCACCGCCAACTCAATATGATCCTGTAGCTAAACAAGTAGAACATGCTGCTGTCAATGCAGACGTTGTGGGTTTGAATCCGAGAAACATAAAAATTGCAACCCTCTAGTGTCAGGTGCTTTTTATAAACTTGTCAGGTACATATAAATGCCAACCCAGGATGGGTGACTATCTAGATGAGTTGGTGTGATGAGTAATGATGCATCTGAGAAACAGAGACACCCTGCATGAGCGCATTGTTGTATAATGTCTGAGCACAATGGCTCCAGTGACAGTTGTTATTTCAACACCACCCACTTTCTAACCGCTTACCCTGGTGAGGGTCATATGTGGCCCAGGTGACATAGCACAATTTAGAGGGTTTTGGACAGTGTGAGCTGACTCCTGGGAGAATGTGAACCCCCCCCAGGTCTGGAGATGCTACACGATTACATGCAATTGGGGCCTTGATGGAATGTCCTTACTGGGCTACTGCAACGCAAGATTCTGCTGAAGATCAAGAAGATGCCTTTAATGCAGTTCCTGGATGCAAGAAAATTGATTCCATGTATAAATAGGAAAAGTGGGAACTGAGTATTATTTTCTTGCTGAAGTAACATTAGACGTAAAAACAGGCAAGCCCGTTGAGTTTGCAATATACTTATGGTGACTTTCTACTGCCACCAAGATCCGAGCCAAACCAAACCACACCCAAGCCGTACCGTGCAGAGATGGTTTTTCATTGTAACATGTCCGACCCTTTCCTGCATTGGCATGGCCCTGGGCTGAAAGTGTGGCTAAACCCAGCTTGTTGCGTCACTGTCCTTTGATTGCGTCAATATGCATGGATTATCTGAAGGGAAAAAGCATATATTCTATATATCACTCATTATTAGTAATATCTTTGAAAAATCTGTAAGGTGGCAGAATGGAATGTAGTCATAATGCAAATTTATGCAAGCAAACGCTAAATCCGCTAGCGTTCGATGCTAACATAACACGGCGATTGTCACAGACGTGCTGATGGAGATTAGCACGTAGTAAATCATGATGTACACTGTGTGAACAGTAAATAAGTTTCTCCTTGGCTGTACATCACTGTCACTCTCCAAACCTGGGAAAATCTGGAACTGCGCTGTAACTATTGTCTTGGCAGAATGGGTCGGGTATGGCCTGGTTCCTGCATGCCAGTAGAAAAGCACTATTAGAGCACACAGCCCCTGCAGAAGGCTGGTATGCCTGTGTATTACAATGTGAGATACCAATGGTTTGACAGGAAGGACAACTGAAATTCAGCTCTTTACATTTTAGGGACCACAATACATGCTATTGGTTCAAATAATCAGAGCATTAAATCAGAGCTAGATAAGATTTTAACAACTCTTATTAGTTAAGTTCTCCCCAAGCGAGCTCGATGGGCCGAATGGCCTCCTCTCGTTTGTATAGTTCTTATGTTCTTATGTTCTTATGTTCAAATCCCATGCTTTCTAGCGAAGCCTCCTCTCTGTTGGGCTGCATTATTGAGTGAGGTCCTTTGACCCCTTGAAAATTAGGATGGGATATAGGAAAATATCACATTACAATGCACCTGTTTTCATACTTGTACAAACACAGCATAATTCCATTTTCAAAACACCTGTAATCAGACTGTAGTGTATCTTTTTTACTCTAAATAGTTCCTATCTCCATTTCAAAGTGAAGTGAGTGGTTGGAGTGTTTAAATCTTCAGGAGAAACACAGATGCAGGCCTTCATCGTACCAGAGTAACAATTACAGAGTAACAATTAATCTAATAGTTGAACATTGGACGATGAGATGAAATAAATTACTTTCCCCAAATGATAGGTAGCTAAGAACAAGGCTTGGATTGGAACAAGATGCATTTTAACACAGAAGTTATTTTGTTCTCAGAAAAGGTGCAGAGATGTTTATCGAATGTGAATCTAAAGCCAGTGAAGAACCTCATTAAGCTTTTAGTTTTACATATTTTAGGTGCTTTTTCACTTCTAATTTTAAAAACATTTAAAAAAATACTATTATCTTTTGCCACTACTTTTTGTCCGACCATTTTTGATGCCTTATTATTATTATTATTATTATTATTATTATTATTATTATTATTATTATGTAGTTGGTATCATCTTTTTTCTGCATGAGATAGGTATTGTTACCAGCAACCCTGCATCATGTAATTTGCATAACAACACAAAAACCAGCAAAATGGGCAAATGGGATTCTCCTTATATGTAAACACGTATAGTAACATTTTACCAAAATGATTCCTTTCATTATGAAACAGGGCTGGGTAATCCAAGCATTAACAGCCAATATGAATTACTGGGAACATGTAGTATGAAAAACATTTTTGTAAGTATACATCATTTGACATTCTTTTCTTTGAATACATTGTCCAAGTGGAAGCATGACATAATTCATGGATTTCAGGCTCGTTACAAAGTATTCCTGTATGCTTTATAGTTTTTATACATTCAAGCAGCAGCATGAAAGGGAAAGCCTTTGAAGAGTTTGCCAGATCAGCTACCTCCACTCTGGCATTACCTTGTTAGGAAATGTACCACAGAAACCGCCCATGGGTAGGGCTGAAGGGGTGGGGCACATGGAGAGGAGAGGTGTGGCTATCACCTGCACAAGCTTGGGATAGAGATGTAGCTAGAGAGAATAACACCTCCTGAGCCTTCTTGTCAAACATCATGTGCCTCAACAAGCAGCATGAGATGCCCCACCTTGTTTGAAGCCGCTGACATGAATTATGCTTCTGCCAGTTATATTTATGACCATGTTTGTTTGTCCTCATGTTGCACTGTCTTGTCCTGTGTTGCGCCGAAGTTTGGTTTTTCCGCCATATGTCCTTCGCCACCTCCTGCAAATGCAGCACAGGAATTTCACTATATGTTCCAAACACACGCAACAGAGAGATCCTCACTGACCTTAATTCCTTCAATTATTTTCACGGTTTTATTTCTTTATGATTGCTTTCTTTGCCATAAACGACGGCATCGGTTGTGAGGTCCTCACAAAGCTAGGCTTCAGGACTTCTCCTTTCGCAGGTAGGCTAGTAGTTGCCAGGGAGGCTTCTTTGAGGAAGGGGCTACTTTTGCATCCAGTGCATTTGGCAGTGACCGGGGAAGCACTGCAGCATTCACTGCTGTTCCCAGGGAGAGTTCCTCCAGCAGGCCTGAACACAGTGCTCAGCCGCCCGGGCTAATTAGCGTGCAGCAACACCCTTGGCACTCTTCAGCGCCATGCTTTGGTATTCAGTCTGTGGCTTCCCTGTTCCATTTGAATAAGTGAGCTTTGGATAGGGGTGAGAGGAGAGGGCAGCTTATTTGGCAGAGGTCCACCTGGGCCACATGCAAAGGAAAGAACAAGTCTGATCAGAGCTGGACCTCTTAAGCAGCCTGTTTGGGAAAATGCGAGCCTTCCATGAAATGTGTGAAATTACAGAAGCTGACATTAGACTTAAATATGATGCATCCAGCTAAATATGTCACGGTGTTATAGGTATGTGCTGCGTTTCTGCAGATTACTTACTGTAATAACCATGTTCTGGACCAAATGGTTACTTCTGCCGCTGTGGGTTTGAGACTAAATATTCCCATCCCACCACGCACTCACCCAGACATTCTGGGCATGGTACTCAAACCTCTCCCTCTCTCTCTTTCCGGGGCTGTGATGTGACATAACAGGGAGGGTTGGTCTTCCATGTGCCAACCCTGTGGTGAGTGTGAGCTGTCAGAGAAAGGGCCGGTTCTGGTGCTGCTTCACAAATTTATAACAAACTTAAAGTCAACGACTAAGAGGAGCCAAGGGAGGATAGGCCTTTCATATCGGAGTCAAGGGAGGATAGGCCTTTCATATCGGAGTTCTTTTTCCTTTCTTGGTCAGTCCACATGTCTCAATCGAGCGTGTAACAGTGTGTGACTTGAGCCAAAGATTACTGAGTTAAGATGTCAATTGCGCACAAACCTTATTGAGATACATCAGTGGCATTCAATCTAACACTTCAGCACAAGACAGGCTACATTGGTGGTGAAGTTGGCTGAATGGTTACCTACAATACCTTGTGTCTCAGGGTCTGCTGCCTTAGTCACATGTCATGTATGATTTCCAAGAGAGGATTCCGTTTGTTATGGAAACCCCAGTCTTGCGCAGTCTCTCTGCCCTGTCCTCTTTGTGATTTTGTGCTTTGTTGGTTTGAGTTTGATCTACTCTCCAGCTATTTAGGCAAGCAAATACAAGCCTGCAAAAAGGGTGGGGTTGATGGCAAGAGGGAGAGGGAAAAATATCGAGGCCCTCCGTGTCAGCCTCAGCTCATGGAGTTATGAAACACAATAAGACACATTATTCATTTTATATACATACAATCTGCTTTTTTAACTCCATATTTAATCGTGATTTTTCTGGCAGAGGTACGCTGAGCAGCAGATTTCTTCCAGGTTTTAAAATTTATAAGATAGAAGTAGACAAGAATCAGGTGAAGCAGGGGACAACAGGAACAACCAGAAACCGGCCAGATAAAGGGCAGAAGTGACTTTGTAATGCCAGAACTGACTATCAACTTATCTGACCGTTTCTAATGAATCAGAGGATGACATCAAGGGACCTTTAAAAGGATTGGGAAACATTAAGTGGTGTGAAGTGCACTGCAAGGACAGTCCATGTCAGGCTCCTAGAAGCAGAACTGAAATTTATTTATTTAATTTTTTTTCCCACTCCTGTTTGGGTGGCTTATTATCTCATATTGATGTCTTTAGACCCACAGACTTACACACTTTAATGACTTGGAGACATATTTTGCAGTGAAATGTCAAGTAGTAAATACAGTATAAGTAACATAAAGATGCAGGTGCTGCAAGGTCATGCAGTGCCGTGAGTTGTATTATGTGATGAGAGGCAGTTGTTCAGGTACTAAAATGAAATCCTTAAATAAGAGCTGGCTCCTGTGCGTCTTGCTTCTGGAATTGCTAGCACACCTGAGAAGGACAATCTGAATGGCTCACCAGACACACATTTCACAAAAGCGCCATCTGCAGGAAAACAGAGGTATATCACAAAGTTTGCACAGATAGAGAGGCATTGTCTTTAGTCTTGGCTTGGTATTGCTTAATCGGAAACAAAAACTTGAACTTGTGAAAACACAGCAAAAATTTTAATCTCCCTTAGGTATAGAAAAATTTTAGGAAAGCACATTAGCAGCTATTTAGCTATTTTATTTCAGCTATTTTGTAGTATCAAGAGTATTCTTTAAACATACACATGCAAAGTATGCAACGGGTTTTAATATCCCACAGAGTGAGTCACAAGGTCTATGTGGCTAAACGACAAGACATTCTGTATTTAATTCTGTATTTAACAGCCCATATTAGCCCATGTTAGGATGGCCTTCATCAGCGAGCTTTTCGGTTGGTGCAGAAGGCTCCCTCCATTCTCCTGTGATGCTGACAGCAAATCTCTTAGTTTAGCTAGAGCTCTAGGTAAAGCTTAATACCAGTTATTTCCCATTAGGCAGACCTTAAAACTGTACTCCAGTGCATAAAATTTAGACAAATCCTGAAGCTTTGAGGAAAAAGACTTTCTTACATAAAAAGCACAGAACTGTGTTTAACTATTCGCGGTTTATTCATCACAGTGCTGCACTGTGTCAGGACGAGCCAGCACTTACACAGTGAAATTTGACAAGGGTTTCATGGACATAAGGCATGGGCACAGAAGGAACGGAAAGGAGAAAACACATAGCAAAGATACGTCTGAATTCTTCATCAGTACCCCTCCCCCAGATCTCCTAACCTCCTAACTCTAGCTGTTTTTTGCTTGGGTGTGGCAAAAGCTTATCAATTTACACTGGCCCCATACCTGTTAAACAGGATGGACGTGTAATTGAGGTGGGAGGAGCTACAGAGTGATCAGGCAGCCGAGGCCCCGCCCCATCCCAGAAAAAACAGATTTAAGGCAGGCAGCTCCAGTTAGACTCACACAGAGGGAGTTCACTTTCCTTCTTTGTGAACCTGCTCCTTCTGGTCTTTTCCTCCTTTTTTCTCCTTCTGACACCCCACTAAGTTCCAGAGAACATGACATCAATGAAGACAACCATTAGGACCAGTGGAAGCGTAGCTGGAGGCGGCTATGGTGGTGGTGGTGGGGGTGGCGGCGGCAGCTTCAGGAGACCTTTCTCCAGCCAATCTATGATCGTCTCGGGTGGAAGCCGCATGAGCGGCGGATCTCGGGCTGGTAGTGTGAGGCTTGGCCAAGGTCTTGGTGGTGGCTCGGGCTACACCTACAGCTTTACTTCTGGCGGTGGCGGTGGTGGAATGGGCTTAGGCGGTGGCCTTGGCTTCGGCAGTGGAGGTGGAGGTGGTGGTGGTGGTGGCTTTGGCAGTGGACTTGGTTTTGGTGGTGGTGGTGGTGGTTTTGGCGGTGGTGGTTTTGGCGGTGGTGGTTTTGGCGGTGGTGGTTTTGGCGGTGGCTTCGGTGGAGCTGGAGGTGCCGGCTTCATTCCCCCCATCACTGCTGTCCAAGTCAACAAGAGCCTGCTGGCCCCCCTCAATCTGGAGATCGACCCCAACATCCAGGTCGTCCGCACTCAGGAGAAGGAGCAGATCAAGACCCTCAACAACCGCTTCGCCGCCTTCATCGACAAGGTCAGTGCCTTTATGCTTCTTTTAGTGCTGTTGCTGAACTATAGGAATCAGCATGCTGCGGGATATAGCAGGCGGACACAATTTCTTTAAGCTCGATTAGCGCAGATTAAATAGCTATGCGACGTAGTTGCTGGAGGATGCACTTTGAAGCAGTGCGGCATTAGGTTAGTGCAGTAACTGCATTAGGTTGCATATGAGCTGTTCATCACCGAGCTCTTGACATTGAATAGGAGTGAGGGAGTCTTTCTTTCAAGCTGATATCAGTCATTAAAGTTTCACAACCTGATCCTTGAATGGCAAATCCCTGTGAGACAATGTGCTTGCTAGAGGGAAACCGGACGAGCGTTGTGATATGCCCGAAAACTTTATCACACCAAACATATTCTTTTCGTAGTGATCAAAGCCACGTTCGCAACATGTTCACGTGAAAAAACAGCGTTCCACCTCCTACTGGGTATGCCAAATAGATACAAAGTCATTATCTCAGGGATAGAGTTTGGAAACCCAAACCTTTTTCAGGCTGTCACTATCTAAATAAGGGTGGGGATCAGGTTATCATCTGTTCCCCTTCTGCTCTGAGTCACCGGCTTCAGAAGGCTGGAGGTGTGCAGTATTCCCCCGCTTGCAGACAGGTCAGTGTCTGCCCCCTGCTGGCTCTAAGGTTTCGACTGCATTTGTTACCGAGGTGCCGTTTTAAAAATAGTTTGTCGACATGATGCTAAAATTTAAGCAAAACCCATACGCAAGAATTTGCCTTCGCCTCTTTAGATGCTTTGCTTAAACTTGACTGGCATTTATGAATTTATTGTTCTCCAATTGCAGTAAAAAAAAGAAATTACAGTTTCTTAACTACTCCTTGAGCTGTAGACTGTAAAAACGTGGCACTTCCGGAGTATCAAAGACACCAGCAAAAGTGGACAAAAGCAAATAAACCACTAGCATGATATACAAACATCATTGTTCTTTTACAGCTTAACTTTACAGTGCTGTTGGCTAACTTTGGCGAGGTTTAACTAAACAAGATCATTCATAAAACTAAGAGCGCCAGGGGCTAAGGTGTGGTGTAATTACCATTGCAGTGACTACACCTAGGGTTGGGTTCTGGTGTGGCAAGCTGGGACAAGAATGCTCAATCTCATCCGCTACAGCAAATCCTCCTTGGGTGTTGTCTGAATCTTGCACATGCTCCTTGCCCCAAAATGATTTTTGAAAACAGGGGTTGTGCACAGGGAAAGCTTTAACATGTTCAGAACGCTCTATTAGGTGACTAATAGACTTCACTGAGAAGCAACTTTCTAGCTCTGAAATTGACTGTCAGCCCCACCCAAATGACCTCGACTCAGCACCAGTCTGCTGGAGATACTGCTCCTTCTGCAGTAGCTGCAGACTAGTACGTCTAAACTGAACAAAACTAATAGATATTTTTTAGATATCAAACAGGGCTTTAATGTCACTGTGATCAAGCCTACATTTGTTCACAAGTAATAAAAACCAGGAATGAGGAGGAAGATCCTGGAAATGCTGCGATTCAACTCTTTCCCACATTTCTCTCTCTCCCCCAGGTTGGACTTCTGGTTAACACTACTGTGGCTAATACTACTGTGGCTAATACTACTCTGGCTAATACTATTCTGCCTAATACTATACTACGATACTATTCTCATAACCTTTTTATGTTCATATTTCCTCAGGTGCGGTTCCTGGAGCAGCAGAACAAGATGCTTGAGACCAAGTGGAACCTTCTTCAGGATCAGACCACCACCACCTCCAATATCGACAGCATGTACGAGGCCTACATCGCTAACCTCCGCAGGCAGCTCGATGGCCTGGGCAACGAGAAGGTCCGGCTAGAGGGTGAACTGAAGAACATGCAGAACCTGGTGGAAGACTTCAAGAACAAGTAAGGAATAACAATGCCTTTGATGCTACAATAAAAGCTCAATAAAAGTCAAGCGAGCAGGGAGTTTTATCGTGTTTTTATTTCAGAAGAGTAATATTATACTATCCATTCAAGATTCATATCTATCCTTTCTCTGTAGATATGAAGATGAAATCAACAAGCGTGCCACAGTAGAGAATGACTTTGTCCTGCTGAAGAAGGCAAGTAGTTTACAGCTACCATGTCTTTGTTTGTTAGGCAGGCTTGAATAAAACCTAATTTTTCTCAACACTCTTCCAGGATGTTGACGGCGCTTACATGAACAAGGTGGAATTGGAAGCCAAGGTTGACGCCCTTCAGGATGAAATCAATTTCCTCCGGGCTGTCTACGAAGCGGTATGGGCATTTCTGCAGTCTGAACTGCCAAAGTCATTTCTTTTCCGGTATAAGTGGGCAACATCTATGTCATCCTTTTCTGTTTTCTATTCCAGGAGCTGCTAGAGCTGCAGGGTCAGATCAAGGACACCTCAGTGGTGGTGGAGATGGATAACAGCCGCAACCTGGACATGGACGCCATCGTGGCTGAAGTGCGCGCCCAGTATGAAGACATCGCCAACCGCAGCCGTGCAGAGGCTGAGTCGTGGTACAAACAGAAGGTGTGTGATTTTGTGAACTTGTCCCATATCACCCGCCCAGATAATTAACATTTAAGCAGCCTACTTACTATCCTGTGCCTTGATTTCCAGTATGAGGAGATGAAGAGTTCCGCTGGTGTGTATGGAGATGACCTGCGCAACACCAAGGCTGAGATTGCGGAACTGAACCGCATGATTACCCGCCTGCAGAATGAGATCGAGGCAGTCAAGGGGCAGGTGAGATGTTAAACTCCACATGTATTTCCGTCAGAAGGAAGACAAATCATGTTTATGCTAGGCGGGAGAGTTGCACAATGTATGTGAAACTCAATAGTAAAACTCTCACCTGTGTCACATTCGTTTTGGTCAGCGGGTTAACCTGGAAGGTCAGATTGCGGAAGCTGAGGAGCGTGGAGAGTTAGCCGTGAAGGACGCCAAAGCTCGCATTAAGGATCTAGAGGATGCCCTGCAGAGAGCTAAGCAGGAAATGGCACGCCAGGTGCGTGAGTACCAGGAACTTATGAATGTCAAGCTGGCCCTGGACATTGAGATCGCCACCTACAGGAAACTTCTGGAAGGAGAGGAGCACAGGTAAGAGAGAAGCATTAGAAATCTTTTAAATACTATTACCATTCTTCAGGTGGCAGACAGCTTAGAATTCATGTCTATTTCTAATCTCCAAAGGATCTCGACTGGAGGTGGAAGTGCCACTATCCATGTGCAGCAGTCATCCAGCGGCGGAGGTGGAGGCGGTAAGTGTTCTTCATACTTGTTGTCTTCTATCAATGCGTAGCCCGTTGTCTGCTAAAGCTGGGAGAGTGGACTGTATATGGTAGTGTAGCACGGTACTGCATAGTAGGTTTTCCCTATAACAAGGTAACCACTTGGTGTAGATTGCACAGAGGCATGAGGTGAACAGTTTGTGTTAGTGACAGACTCAAATGCATCTATCACGACTTTCTGACCTCTTTCTCTGTTTCAGGATTCGGCCTGGAATCTGCCCTTGGTGGTGGAGGAGGTTATGGCTACGGTCTTGGCGGTGGAGGTGGTGGGGGCTTCGGCATTGGCCTCGGCGGCGGCGGCGGCGGGGGTGGCGGCTACAGCATCGGAGGGGGGGGGGGCTACAG
>JAODLC010000113.1:27570626-27586228 GCA_026781145.1 Hippopotamyrus pictus
CTTCCGGGATAGGCTCCGGACCCCCCGCGACCCAGTAGGATAAGCGGCTTGGAAAATGGATGGATGGATGTTTATAATGCTTTATGAATGCATTATAATGCATTATGAATGTGTTTATACATTACAAAAAACATGGCCTTAAGTAAAGTGTTGCCGTTATTTCTCTAAAGTTGTTGTTTCCATAAAAATGTATATTATCGGTAGTAATGTAATATTCCTAGCAGACGAACATCTATAATGCACAGTAACATGCTCTTGTGGTGACTTGGCCGAGTACATACAGCATATTTCAGCTTGCAGCAATGGTGGCTTGACTAGCGAAGTCTAATTGGTCGCCATCCTCACAGCGTATTAGCTACGATCCTCTGAGCTCACGAAGCACAGTCTCTGCTGGCCTTGGGTGTTCAGCAGTATGGACACATTTGCAGGCCTTTGCTATTAAACATAGTCGTTCCAAGCGAAGCTTCTTCACGTGGTATTTTTGAGGACCTGCTGTGCATCTTTGTACAACGTCAGGTGTTATCAGCTCTTCTCGTTGCCTTTCCTGAGTGGATTGACTGCCCTACACACCATTAAACAGTCTAACTTTACACATTATCCCGGGGATTTCCTGGGGGAATTCGCGAAAGCTCTTCCGAGAGCGGCTCTCTGTTGAGAAAAGGCCTTTGCTTAAAGGCTCTATGGACTGTTCTGTCTGCATTGAGATGCATAGTGAATCGTTTTTCATGGAACTGTCATCTGTTTGATTCATCAGCTTGAAACTTGTTCAGAAAAGACTCCCAGGTCCTAAGAATGAATGAATGTTACTCCGTTACATCTCCTTCCCTGACAGTCCTCCACCGTAGTACAGAAAGGCTCACTGTGGCTGCTAAGTTTAAACTCCTTAACTCTTTTAAGATCTTTTAAGATGTCACTCGGTAGTTTCAGCTGTCTCCTCGCATATTGTCTCCGGTCTTTCAGCTTCATAAGATGCTTCAGAGGGGTTGTTCGCTGCCTTTTCCTCGTCTGGGCTTGTTGTTCAGTATTACTGTGTTTAAACCACAAGTCTTAAGCATGATTTAATGTTGGTTCTCAGTCGTGGAAGAATGACAGATGTACTGCTTTATCCTGCTCCACCAATCAAATTCATTTGTATTCTGCGTGACTGACAGAGGCCTTGAAAGAGAAGCTAACCAATCGATTGGTTAGCGATGCTGCTGACACTTACTAGGCTATTTTGTCCTAATCGGTACCAAACTTGTTTATGAAAAATTTCCATCCTGGTTGTGCTTAGCTGAATTTTTCTGTTACTTATAGAAATATGTATCAGTTTATCACAGAATCTTATGTAACAAGTCATGGTACTCTGAAGGTTCTGGAACTGCAGTATCACGGTAGGACTGAGCTATTGAGCACTGTTGACTGTCTTTGTTCTGCAGTAGATTAAAGTAGATCACTTAATTAGATTAGTTAATTTATACACGTTGTCTTTAGGGTTTTATTGAACATTTGAATAAATGTACATTTTAAATATGTAATCAGTTTATATGCAAATATGTGCTGAGCATTTTTATTTAAACCGTGATAAATTTGACAATTTTTAGCCTTGATACCTACCTTCTGTAGTTCATTGCATTCTCATACTTGTTTAACTGTTAATTGTGTTGCTTTATGATAAGATAAACTTCATAGATAAAAAACATGATTTCTGCCCTTTTTCCCACATTCCTAAAGCCCAGGTGTAGGCAGTACTTGAGTAATGTACTTAAGTATATTTTTTGAGTATCTGTACTTTATTTGAGTATTATTTGTTTTGGAAACGTCTCTTGTATTGTACTCCACCACATTTGAAAAACAAATATTGTACTTATAACTCCGCTACATTTCTATGAATATTCTCGTTACACATTTTTTTTGAAGCATGGATTTGAGGTCAGTGGCTGAATTTTCTAAAATGTGATAGGACATGTTAGCCGTGTTAGACACTTTTTATTGTAAAGGTTCTACAAGCAAGTCAGTGCATTCAGTAGGTTGTTTCAGAATCATTAGGTTTTTTTAATGCATTATGGCAACAATACAACAATGCATTGACATTGAAAAGAAAATTTACTTTTGAATACTTAAGTATTTTTTAAATCAAGTACCCAAGTACTTTAGCGCAAGTAAAAAATTTGAACTTTCACATGTATTAGAGTAATATTTGATCAGGAGTGTCTGTACCTTCACTAATATAATGGAGTTACTTTGTCCACCTCTGCTGTAGCCTAACATCATTCTAACATCATTCTGTTTCTCTTCAATATGAGCTGGAGTGAGCTGGAGTGAATGGGTGCTGATTCCCTCTGTGCCCTTCCTGGACAATGATCTAGAAGCTTCTAAACTCTGCGTTTATATGGCCACTAATGACATATTGTGTGGATATGAATAGATCCCGAAGGCCTGCCACTGGCATTTGTAAGTCTGGTCAAGGCATTCATCCCACCAATGGCCTCCTTCTCCCTTAGGAAGCTGTGCTCCTGCCGCGGATCCTCTCCTCGCTCCTGACGTCCCCTATCCCCTATACATGACCACCCCCATGTCACATGAATAACATTGACTATCTAGTAAAAACTGTGCTTGTCGAAGTCTGGAATATATGGGGCTTGCCTTGTTATGTGCGCTATGCAGTAATCCCTGCTTTTCATTTGATTCGATGTGGGCACTGACATTTAATCTTAATGATGTCCATTATTCTGCACTTTAATGTTTTCTTCCAGCCAGGGTTTACTGGCTATTAATATAGTAAAAATGGGGTTATTCAGTCAATGAAGATTTAATAGACATCATTGAATGCTTTGATGGACCCATATCCTGTGAATATTGCTGTTGGTTTTGGATTCCACATGTGACTCTGTGATGCAGCCTAATGACATGTCAGAAAATGGAGGTAAGTCACCATCTACAATACAGCAATACAGGCAATACAGCAATACAGCATTGGCTTATGTTGCCTCTTTTTCTGGGTTTTATACGTAAATATATGTTGCGCTAATTTTCTGCAGACAAGATTTTACAGAAACCTTTAAAGGACCCGGAACGGACCTTGAATAAGCATGTGCTGCCTGTTCCTCAGATTCTGATAAATAAAAGATGTTTTTGGTAACGTCTTTCAGCCGTTTCCACGTCTCATTTGGGATGCTGAATGTGCTTAGTGTTAAATCGAATGGAAAGGTATTGGAATGCCTTCGTACTGAACTTTGTAATTAAACAGGGGTTCTTGGTCTGGCATGCCGGGGAGTTTGTTTGTTCCAGTAGCAGAGAGGAAATCTCTGAGGCGTCTGTCTGGATGACCAGCTTAGTTTAACCCATAACCTGCCAGCTATTTGTCCTGCAGTGCAGCTAGCACACTCATATATAAGTCTAGCTAATTGTGTTGAGTCACAATATTTAGCCTCTGTAACAAATGTAGGTTATGCAGATATGTACTGTGTCAGGGTATGCAAAGTGAACTTTCTTTGTGAAAAGTTTTCAGTGGCTCTTCTGCAGGTGTGACACTGATAATGACATTTGGGGAGGGGGGTTTATGTGTCAGCATTGGCTTGTTGGTGAAGGGGGGGGGGCAGGGTTGGATGGTCTCTTCACCTCTCCCGCTGCCGGCCCCTTGCTGATCAACCCCCATCTGTATTTGTGGTCTTTCATTAAGTTCTAATCATCAGTTTGCTATGAGGACGGCGTCTTCTTATTGTAAGACTGAGTGCCACCAATGTCCCAGTGTTTGTTGTTCACACTCGACACAAAGTGCCATGTAACAGTCTCAGGACACCCTGGCCAAGCTGTGTGCAGAGGAGCAGCAAAGATCACCGTTTATCTCCAGAATGTTATGTCTAGGACAAAGAGGTCCTCCACATGTATCCTCTGGAGATGTTTACTGGGTTTAATGACTGCTTGGGTAGGAGCCATGTCAACAGACAGACTGTCTCAAACAGTCTTTGCTTTTAAGGTATTCTTCATGTGTCTTTTATTATATCAGCAAGATAATCCTAATCATTAAACACCAGTCTCACAGTATGTTGTAAAATGGATCCCTTTCGCTCCAGGTTTCATTTACGATCACAAGCTTCAGTTTAGAAAATACACAGGCTTGTTAATTAAATGTTTGTTTTTGCACTTCAAAGCTCTTTTATATTAACTCTTTATGGCTTTATGCATGTTTGGAACTTGGAATAAGTCCTGTGATCTTCTTTCTTATGCAGGCAGTCTTAGAAGCTTTCCTGTCTGCGTGATTGGCCCAGACTCGCTGCCCCGACGTGTCCCCCCTCCTTTTGAAATAGGTGTGTTTGTCGCTGACAGACATCCTTCTGCACATGCAAGAATGGCTCCTCAGTAGCCCACTCACGCAAAGCCCCCCCCCCCCCAAGCTGAGCCTGTTATTTCATTTAACCTGCACCTTTTCTGGTGTATTTTCTCACATGCTCACAGCATAAGATATGTAACAGTGTAAGAATGTGACTTTCGGAGCAGCCGGCTGTGGAAGGTCAGCTCAGCGCCGCCATGGTGACAGGGTGCAGCTGCGTAGCACAGGGTGCTTAAATAAAGTACCGTATAGATTTGCCTAGTCGTCCACATGGATGATTGAAAACTTGGCTCGGTATTCTGCGCTTTCATATAATCCTGAATTTTGTTAGCTTGATTTATTTTTTTTAATTAGGTCAAATATTTTTCTTTTATTTTGGTGGTGGGGCCAGAGATCAAAAGCGTTCTCAATTCTCAACACTAAACAGAATAAGCACCAAGATATCAGAATTAATATTGTCAGCTGTAATCTATTGTAAAGAACACAAGAGCCGGCTGAGACCCTGCGGGGTGAACTGTGCATGGCAGCTAGGTGCTTACTGTATGTTTATTGATTTATTTTATTTGTTTGTCTGTGGTTTTAATGGAGACGCAGTGGTTGGACTTGTTTAAGGGCCATATGTATGGCAGAATAGTGCAGTTGTCAAGGTGGCGTGTCGCCTTAATTAAATATGTAAACCCATATGTCAGCCTGTCAGTCTAATGAGGGGCCTTTGGATGTGCAGACGGGGGAGGGAACAATGGGGCCCATTTGCCATTGTATTGACTGAAGGTCTTTTAGTGAGCAGTATACAGTATGCTGACTGCTGACGAGATCACTAGCCAGCGGTTCTGGTTCTGTTTCATGTAGCTTAAATTCCCAAGCGAATAACCAGCACACCAGTAAATCTACTGGGTTACCCCAAATGTAAACCCCCCCTCCCACTCCCAAAAACGTACAGGGGTATCAGAATTAGAATCTTAGCTCAGTCCTCCTCAGCTGTCACCCCCGACAGGAGGCAAAATTATAATGAGTTTCTTAATGAGGCAAACTGTGTGTGTGTATGTGTGGTTTTATTTGTCACGTTATTTAAATGACGCTTCAGAAGCTGCCTTGTGACATCGCAGCATATGGCAGTGATTGATGGTAGTTATTGTTTCCTGTCGAGCACGAGTTCGCAGCTGATATGGGGGCGGGGCTGTGCTCCCCACGGGCCCTCGTGCTGGCCTGTCCCATGTGGCGTGCTGGCCTTCGGCGCGTCGCTGCTCTAGGCTGTGTCACTTGTGTGGGACCCTCCTGTGGGTGCCTCTATCAGGCCATGCAGTTCCTTCCTGTAGGGCCAAACGGAGGGATGCGTGAGCCTCTGACCTACAACGGTCTCGTGCTCTGTGTCAGACAGCATGGTTCTTAGGCCTGAGAGCTGTCCATGAGCAAAATCCTTCTTTAAGGGGGTACGGACCTTTCTATTTTATTATCTTTTAGCCAGCGTAACATTTTGACAAGTAAAATGGGAAATACGTTTTTTTCTATGTTCCAATTCCAGGAAGACTGGAGAACATGTTATATTCCCAGCTGAACTGTGTCAGACACGGACATGGCTGGCTGCTGCTGTCTTGGTCAGCCTGAATGACAAAGACGCCTGAAAGGATTTATAGATTTCACAGCATGCAGCCTGCTCTTTGGTACCTGGGAATGTTCTCCTGACATGTCACTGAATACTCCTCGGTCTTTTTAAAGCTGATTTGCATTAAAATTAGTTGCCCTTAATGCCCAGCATTTTGGATTTTTAAAATGACAGGTTGTAGATTTCCCCTCCATTACAGCTTATAATCATGGCTTACGGAAACATATTTATGTGTGCTGCATAACATAACCATAACACCTACTTTTGAATTTGACGTCACCACAGATATCTTTAGTGTACAGCTTATAGGAATGTTTTTTTTGGTACTTCAAACGCTCTTGGTAAATGTGAAAGCATATGTTTAAGGGAATTAAACTCTGTGTTCTTCTTTTGTTTCCCCGTAATGTTGAATGCCACCCATTCCATTCTCAAAGTATCTTGTCTTCCCGTTGAATGCAGACTGGCTGCCCAGTCTCTCGGGTGAGTGGGCTACACTCCACCCTTTTTTTGTTTCCCATCGGAAGTGATTTGTCCTTGTGGTGCTTTTAGTGCCGCAGGATGAGCAGCATTTAGGAAGTGTGATATCTCGTGGTGATGTCTCAGGAAGCGAAAGTGCTTCTTGGGTGGGGTCTCCTTAAGGCCGTGTCATATAGAAATAGCAGAGGTCTGTTGCATGGAAATAAAAGCAACTGATACCAAAAATAGCACTGTCTTGATGAACTGAGCAAAATACACAACTTCCATCATGTTTTAGTGATACAAACAAGACTCGCTACATCACTCAGCTCTATGTGACTACCTGTAATGTAAGCTGTAGTTGCTGGAGTTTTCAAATAATGAAAACAACTGTCTAAAGCAGTGTTTCCCAAACTGGTCCCCAGAGACCCCGAGTCGGGCCATGTTTTTGTTCTTACTGGGAAGGAGAAATAACGTGGACCATCTGGGGATCCCTGAGGATCGGGTCAGGGAACACTGGTAGGGAGCTGGAAGGTAGCAAAAATGTGGCCTGTCTGGCAGGGAGCTGGGAGGTAGCAAAAATGTGGTCTGTCTGGCAGGGAGCTGGAAGGTAGCAAAAGTGTGGACTGTCTGGCAGGGAGTTGATAGGTAGCAAAAATGTAGACCGTTTGTGGGTCCCCAAGGACCGGGCTGGGAAACACTGATCTAAAGGTATGAAGTCAGCTGGCCAGGACAGCAGGGGACGGCGTCGACCACAGAAGAACACTTTCACAATTCTAGTTCAATTTTTCTTGCCTGGTTCAGGTTGTTTCTGTTTTCTGTAGTCAATGGTGGCCTTAAATCACACAATTGTTGTCAATTTAAAAGGAAGATCCGATCGACTGATTTCAGCTGCACTTCCAAATATAGGGCAAATGGTAACTGGTAATCTTATAGTGTAGCCTGTCTGTGTGGCAATCTGGGAGCGTCTCTCCTGCTCTGATTATTTTCATTTCTCCAGCTGCTTCTGTGAATTTCTGTCAGATAACGTTCTTACACCAGCCTCTCGTCATGTTTGTAAAATGGTGTCAGGGCATTAACTCCAATGAGTTTCGGTTTCTAGCTCGTTGATGCTGTTTTCCTTCACATCCAGCATGGAGCTCTGCCATCGGAGTCACTGACTCTGAACTGGATTACTTCCCTTGGCTTGTAGGCTATTCGACAAGATCATCAGCAGCAGCAGGTAACCTTCTCTCATGGGGCTGTAGTTAAACACAGATATTCTGTGGTCACAGGGTAAGGAGTAGATGTTTGACACAATCATACCAGCTGTGTGGTTTTTGTAATTATGTTGCATGTTTGATTGATTGCCTTAAACTGGCAGCCCTTGGTCTCTGGCGTACCATCAGTGCTGGCAGATGTGTTTATAGTGCACTTCCTGTCACAGCTGCTGTCTCTGACCTCTCTGTATTTGCTGCAGATGCGTAGCCTGTAACTGTTCTGCTACTTACAATCCACACATCAAGTCCAGGGAGCGAATTCCCTCCACCAGCTCTGCGTGGAAGCAGAGGGCTTTGCTGGGTGTTATCGCATCACAGTATCTGATTGTGCTGAAGCCCAGTGTTCATGGAAATGGTTGGTGCACTTCCTTAATCTGATAATCAAGGCCAGGGGCAATCTCACTGCAATTTAAAGTAATTGGATTCAGTAATTAAGTGTGTAGCGGGCAGGGAATTGGATTGAAGGACCAGAAATTCATAATGACTCAGACTGGGGAAAGATTTTTGCGTTATTAATTTAAAACTTGGTGAAAAGCTTATGCCGGCTGATGACCTTTGTTGTCTGATTATTCTGGGGGCAGACGGCTTCACGCAAACGGAAGACACCCATCTACGCCACTTCATTTGCTAAAGCTATTAATGCAACTCTCTGCTGCAAAATGCCATTATGGTTAAGATGCATATGCAGCTGCAGAATCTTGATGGATAAGTTTCTCATAGCTATGAGCTGCCTAGAACAGTTATGTTTTGAAGAATTAAAATATGTGTAAATTAAGGGAACACTGGATACTCGAAGTAATGGTTGACGGTGGAGGAAGGAGTGTTAATTACATTGCTGTTTTACATCATCATGATCAGCATGATACTTATGAAGGGGTTTGCTGTAATTTACCCTGCATTTGTTAAATAGATATATGTCATCTTTGGACAATATTGTCAGTCCAACATCATGCACAGACAAGCATTCTCAAATAAATATTTTTAACACAGATTAGCCTTGCCACTTTACTTCCATTAATACATTATTACAATTTTGACTGATCTTAGTAAACTGGGCGTTGCAATTTGTGTGGTGGTAACTGATGCAGAAGTCCCAGTAACCCCCCCCCCCCCCCACAGAAAGAAGCATGGTGCAGTCTAGTGAGGCCTGTTTACCCAGCTGTTGTCCCCCTCCCCATGCCCCAGCCCGAGCCCCAGCAGCCCTGCCCCCACCTTCTGCCCTGTACAAAGGCCCCCTCAGGCGGTCTTCACACGTTCACTCAGATTACTCGCTCCGATGCAAGACCATCAAAGGCAGAGATGAAGTCTTGCCTCTTGTCTTCTAGACTTGCACATAAGCTCCACATGGCCAGGCTGTCTTACCCTATCATATTTCAAGTAGTGAGATTTTCCATCTAATTTTATATGACCGAACTACAGGCATATAATGGAGTACGGGAAAGACCTCTGCGCCGTAGAATAAGTCATTATTCCTTGTCACATGCCGTCTGCCTGGGCACATGCATGGTGAAGCTGGGCCCATCAAGGTGAGTTTCCCTGGAAACCATGTGACCGTCCTGCAGCGAGGCGCATGAGCCGGGCAGCCAAGCATTAAATTACAGCAGGAATCGAAACTGGCTCGTGGAAGGCGGGCCCTATATCTGGACTGACATATATTTGTCTGTAGCCCTTTGGAATGAATGAAATGCCCCCCCACTTACCAGAAAAAGTAAAGCCCGTGTGTCAACGTAGGGGAGCTTCACCACCGGCACCCCTCAGGAATCGGCGCCCAGCCGCCTGGGTCGCCTGTAGGGGGGAACGGCCATGACTGGCTGCCGATTGGTTTAGCTAGCGGTGCTGCCTGGTGGGGTTGGTGCTACATGAATGGCTGAGGGTGGCATCTCAGGGAATTGTGGTTTTCTGTTTGAGCAGCGGGTGAAGAGAAGCACAGCCCTGACAGAAAGCTTCCCAAAGAGTGAAGTACTGAGGCCCAGTAATGCACCCTGAGGGTTCTGTGTGACACAGTTAAGGACAGACCTGCTCCATCCATCATTACAGACTCTCTGGCTATAGAGCGTGGCGCAGTCTTAGGTTAAATAATGGAGGGAGGGGTGGATTAATTAAATGAGGGAGCATATTGAAATTGCTGCAGTGTTTATGACCCTACTGCACCCACCGATTATAATCGCTGTCACAACAGCTGCATGAGTGTCACTTATTTTAATGTAGATCTGTTATTAAGGTTTACTGTATGTCATCAGCTTTTCAGCAGGATTATTGACTTCGTATTTATCTTCTTGTCTGTACGATTGCATTGTCTGCTTGTTGTTGCCATACTTTGACTTTATCAGTGAGCAAACGCGTGCCGTCACTGCCGGGGATTCTCCAGAACCGCTTTGAGAAATGTTTCTCAGCACATGCGAGTCTCGGAAAACAGAAGGGCAGAGCGAGTTTGCATGTGACCACAGAGGAAAAGGAGCTGACTGTGTGGGAAATGCCCCTTCGACAGGCAGCAGGCTAATCGCACAGCCAAGCAGAAAAAGTTCAGGTGTGTTCCTAAAAGAAACGGAACTGCATCCTTCCCTTTGTCCAGTTCTCTGTACTTTAAAGCCAACGCATCACATACTGGAGAAGACTGCTCATAGTGCTGTGTGTGTAACAGGCTATTTTAATGTGCATGAATGAAGGTAAATTGACATGTCAAGACAGTTTGATCTTGTTTAAAGCATAGTAACATGTACCTCGATTACCTCGCTGGCCTTTTTGGTGTAACAAATCAGTGCAGATATCTGGGAGTCATAATGTTATGTTTTGCTCAGTTTTCTCCTGCACCCCCACTGTGTATTTTCCTTTTCAATTTACAACAAGGTCACTTTACCTCTGATGAAGCAGAGCAGTGGTGACTAGCTAAGGTAAATCAGGTCCCCGCACACTCTTGCTGCTGTCTGCTTTTCATCTAAGCAGCTGAGGTACAGTGGCTGGCTGTCATAAAGCTCTGCTGGTCTCTGATACCTCTGAGGTGTTTTTCTCATTCATCCATGCGGGGCTCTCTGCTTTTCGATTGGCTTGCTGTGTAATGGGCATTTATTGAGTAGAATTGGTGGGGGGAGGGGCTTCCTTAGACGTGAGGATGGGAAGGGTCTCTTGTATTTTTACTCGGGCTAATAGACAAGCTTTGAAGAGCAAATGCAAAGCTACTGTAACAAAAAACAACAGTAAATAAATGAATTTGTCATGATTGGTTCATTTAACACAATGGGGAGCACTATAGTGGTTTCATCAAATTTTAAATATGTTCTTAAAAACAAGTGAGCCACTCACTGCACTGTTTAGTTAGTTAAGCTTTCATCGTGTTTGTTTTCCTCTGGCTCTACGGGCGTCCATTTCGCATATGTGCTTTTATTCTCCCCAGTGCCGGTCCTCAAATTTCTGTCAAACGTGCGTTGAGCCAGACAAAAATATGACTACTTGGCAGCGCCGGCAGTGTGTGCAGGCATTAGGAACTTCTGGAAGCTTCTGTGAGTTGCTGTGTTGTTCGGTGTTACAGGCTGTAGATTAAGAGCATGAACAGCTGCACACATGACCAAAGCACATGTATCATGCAGCCTGTTGTAGTCTGAAATTGGTCCTTCTCCAGTTTATTAAGATGTCGAGATGCAATGGGCTAAGGGTGCATAGCAAAAACAACCCACATCAGTGAACCAAATCAACATGTTTCTGAACAGGCATAAACCCCTCTACTGATTCCTTTAAAGAATGGTGTGAGAGAGCTGCGTGGGTTATTAAATCCTGGCTTCCCTGGGGAAAATTAATTGGTCCGTGTGCGTGCTATCCCCCTCCCTTCCCCCCTCATCGCACTGCACTGATCCATAATTGATGCCATCGCCAGGTGTTACTTGTCTGGGGCGGGGATGTAGCCCCCAGGGAGCCGCTATGCTTTTGACGCTGGCTAACCAATAAGGAGGGCCCCCCACCCCTGTGGCCGTCCTGAAGGAGAGGGACACAGAATTCCCTGTTTTCAGGGAAATTTCATGTGGGAAGCACTGTTCTCCCCTCCTCCGCCACTTTCCCCGTGTTGTAGGGTGCGACCCAACGAGGGTAAGCTGGAAAACGCGACTCCGAGGCAGCTAAGGCCTCGACTCTGGCTGTTTATTTAAGTCTGTGCATTGTAAGTATGTATAACTGGCACACGGACAGATCAAGGGCGTATTGCGCAGCTAATGAGATGGGGGGATGGTGGTAAATTATGCATATCTAACCAGTAAATTTGCAGTTTGAGTAGTTTTGTCAAAAGAATGGAAGGACTGGCAGCCACTCGATGTGTGCTTTTGTTTCTTAGAATGAAGAACATGACGAGTTCAGCATTAAAGAACAAATGCTGTATTCATCTCTAACCATCTCTGACAAGAGTGCATCCCCTGGATGGCTGCGAGAGATTTAAAAGCCTGTTTGTTTATTCTTTAAGTTTTTCGTGTGATATCTTTTGTCGCCTTTCGGTGATGAAGGTAATGTGTGCGGTGAGACGCCCGTTTCTGTATGTGAGATGCTCCTTGGAGATGGCATTCAGGCTGTGTGCTTCCTGTCAGTGTTCATCAAGATAGTAGAGAGGAATGAGAATTAGTCCTGAAAGAGGCTGCCTTTTCATTCACCTTGGCTCCCGTCAGAGAGGCATGCTAACGGACGTGGACATTAGTGGAAAAGGGGATTTCAGAGCGATTCAGCCAAAGGGCTCACGGCGGGGGGGGGGGGGGGGGGACACGTCTGCTCAAAACAGACAATGCTGCAGAGGATGGAGGGAAGAGGAAGGTGAAGCTCTCAATGCAAGATGTTAAGATTGCAAGCTTCAGTGTCTGTTGGACTAAGAGGCAGAATCTTCCCCCCCTTGCTGGAAAGGAGATGAACCCCCCCCCCTCCCCGTCAGGATTCCACTGGTCCCTCTCTCCAGAGGTTCCACCTTCTGTCACTCTTTTTGTTTCCCATTGCATCCCTTCTTCTTCCACTGGCCATGTGTCATTGCGCTTTGTTGGCCACAGATGCACTATTTTTACCTCTTCTGGGCAACATCAAGCGGACCCTCACGATCATTAATATACCGTGCTATAGAAATCTGTCAAAGCCATTGATTCTCTGTCATGATTAAGTGGAAGAAAGGAAAGACTGAGTGTTCAGAGGGCCTGCTGTGTATGTGTGTCTGCACACGTGTGCCTGCATGTGCACACTTACATTTACCGTATGCTGTAATGTAAGTCAATTAATCAGAGCAGTCTACTCTCCGTCATTCATGCATGTTGCCCCCCATTCTGTGAACAGCAGGGGGCAACAACTGAGGAATCTTATGGGCGCCCATTGTCTTTCTAATGACATTTCCCAGCCCTTGTTCCTAGGATTGGCGTGTGTGTCTGTGGGGGGGAGGCTTTGTCACACCCCTGCCTTCACGTGTATTCCCTGTGTACATTGATATGATAACCCATCATAAGTATTGTCAGATGTGGGCAGCATTGAAACATTCTCAGCAGTTACAGAGAGGATGGTTTAGATTTTTTCTAAAGCGTATTTAAGGAAGGTTTTGCCTGTGTGACTGATACATTTGTTATTATTGCTTGTCCAGATTTCACACACAGATTTCTTTTGACTTTTAATGAGCATTCACAAGAAGCGTTCCCGATTCAGCGATAAAATGCGACTTTCTGCAAGACAGCCTCACAAGTTCACTGGCCTTCTGGTTGGAATCTCCTCCCTTGTGTATTTGGTCCACAGATCAGTCAAAGGACCTCTCTGTCTGGCACTCCTCCTTAGAATCGGACTGGGGCACTGACCCTGGAGTGTGCTGGCGTCCTGCCCAGGGGGGCGTACTCGGAAGGGGGGAAACGGGACAAAGCTTGAACTTGACTTTTGACAGAAGGGACGCAGAAGCACATTCATGGTTTGGAGCTCTGTGAGACCCCACAGAGCAGCGACGCTTTAATCGATAGCTTGTTCCACATGACTGGTCTGTCGACTGCATGTCTTAATGAAGGTTGTTTACATTTTTTACATCAGCACGCTTGCTGAGTTTGCTAGAAGAGGAGCCCAGAGGGTCTCTGAGTCGGGGTCTTCCGTTCAGCCTACAGCCGTTTTTCAGCAGTGGATCCGTTTCAGAGAGTCGTGGATCACGCTATCTGGGAGCACCACGGCAGTGACGGGCTCCCATCCAGTGGCTTTCTCTGTGATGAGCCATGCGTTGTTCCCCTGTGTGATACTCACTGCCCCCTCATCTGGAAGGGCTGCCTTGCGGTCAGGGTGTGAGATTTTACAGCTCTGTGAGATCTGAGCTAAGACCTCTCAAGCGTTTCGGCTTCCCCTTTCCGTTTTTATCTCGCGGCCAATAGGTGACGAGGTTAAGAACAGGACTGACACGTACCAGGGACTCGCAGTCTGCGTTTTACCATGCCTTGCCTTTTTAAGTCAATGCTGAGAGAGGAGGATCAATATTGTGCCTTAATACATATTCTTTGGATGTTCCAGAGCCATATGGGAATATCAGAGTTTCTAGATCACTATATCACACAAATTTCAGTTCGGTCACATGACCTGAGATTTCTGTGTGTGTGTGTGTGTATTGATGCACAGAAATGAAGGTTTCTGTGACTTTTTGGCTTGTTTGTATTTGGAGTTTTTGCTCAACTCTCTTTAAACTGAGCAGTGTAATCGGAGCCAGAGGATCCAGCATTTATGGAACCTGTTGGGGTCTCCACGAGCTCAGACCAACAGCAGGTCAGTGTATCCCTAAAACATCAATGTGTACATGGATATGTAGGTACCTAATGTACCTTTCTTTCCTCAACATATATGCCTTTACTCCCTTTCTGAGGCCTCAGGCACATTTTGAGTGTACAGGGATATGAACCTCTGTTGCAGAAGCTATAAACAGCCATTTTCTAGAGTGAAATAAGCCAATGACTTGCTGCTTCCCCTAACAGACTGGGGGCTTGTAATCTGTGCTTGATGGGATGGCTGGAATAAACCTCTTATACTGAATGGGGGGCATTGCTGAGGAGTACTGGATGATAAGGAGTGAGGGGGCAACTTGGACAGGGGGCTCAGGTGCGCTGAGCAGGAGAAATCAAAGTTAAACTCCCTTCATTTGGATTAAGAAACGCCACAAGCTTCCTTGTTTCGTGAGGCCTGAGACTCGATTATTTTGGTAATCTGTCTCCTAAGGCCAGCTTTACATTTTCTGGCAGTTTGCTGTTCTTCGTTCATGCGCCCCAAAGATATCAGTTTGGCCTCTTTGTGTTGGCCCTAATCATGTTTATGGATTTCTGTGAAATGCAAACTCTCCATTTTTGAGTTATACACATAAGTGTCGTTTAAACTATACTTTATGTATCTGCTAAGTAAACCGTTTCACCCAACCAGAATTTAGTTACAGCAGAAGTGACAATTAGCATTTATTGATAAAAGATGATCTGCAAAATGCAATGTACCTCTTACTTGTACTACAAGACAAACTCAGCAGCGTATCTGTATTTTTAAGAGAAGAGAATGATAAGTAAAATGTAAAGAACATGGTAATATGCCGTGTTGGAGGATGTACACTTTATGTGACTAATGTTGCCTAAACTTTAAGGATGACTACAAAACGAACTGCTATAGTAGTAGTGATGGCCTCTTGGGCCCAGCCGTCAGCAGTGTGTCTGGCTGTGAAGAGACAGTCAAACGCATCGAGAGCTTCTCTTACCTTGGCAGCGTCATTCGTGTCTTTGGTGACTCTTACTATGAAGTCAGCAGATGGATTGGGAGAGCACGGGGGGTTATGAGGTCGCTGGAAAGGGGTGTGTGGTGCCCCCGATTATCTTTGTAAGAGGACAAAGATTCAAGTCTTTAGAGTCCTGGTGCTCCTTGTCTTACTGTTTGGCTGCAAGACATGGATGCTATCCAGTGACCTGAGATGAAGACTGGACTCCTTTGGTACTGTGTCTCTTTGTGTCGACTGAGCTGTCGCCCAGGGAGT
>JAODLC010000113.1:27600482-27618355 GCA_026781145.1 Hippopotamyrus pictus
CTGCAGATGGGTTAATCACGTTAAAAATTTTAATCAAATTAATCATGGTGATGGATTAATCCACGTTAACGCGTTAACTTTGACAGCCCTAAAAATAAAATGTTCCTCAAATAGTTTGCAACGTTCACCTTGGACTGTGATAGTCAAGGTTTTTTTTTTTTTTTTTTAAACAAACACATCTGTCTCTTTCTCTGTGATACAGCTGTTCTTCTGCCCTGTTGCACAGTGGACAAACATAAATATTTGCATATTTGTTCATTAAAACAACACTGAGAATATGGGCTCAGTACTTTACAGTAACAAAAGAAAAACACCCGTAATTTATCCAACTCTCTCTGACCTCCAGAGGACCGTGATCAAACACGTTTCCAGCACAGCTGACCAGACAGAACCCATTAAAAGGGATGATCTCATTACTGACAGCTGCATCCAGTATCATACCTAGACACTCTACATTGTAATAGGAGGTGTGGTGAACACGCCCGCCTCCTGTGTATTCCTCCATTAGACTTACTGCTGCCGAGGTTGAACGAGGCAGCTCAGAATCCATTATAACACAATCAAACCAAGTAACCTGAGATCTTAAATGTCTGCGTAACTTTATGATCTAAGTCCTCGTGCAAACTATTCTAAAGTTAAAACTACATTATGTTTCATTCAGATGTAACTGAAAACCTCTGGCAAGACAGTGGTCTGAAGCTCGTAACTAGTTTAGCAGCGCCAGAGTGAGAGTGGATGAACATCTGGTGCGGCAGTTTGTCATTATGATCCGACATTATTCTTGTTTTTTCTTTACATGTTGTGTTACATGGCAGTATGATGTGTAGTTAATGCCTCAAGTTATTTGGCAGCATTTCAGGGACCAGAAGGCTGCTTCAGTAAGAACCTTGGATATTGTACAGTAAGGCGCTGATGCTGAAATGAATCCTTTATCTATGTTTTGAATAATAATTTGAAAGTTCTTGCCTTCTGAATAGGCTGGGGTGTCGCGTTTGTTTCCAGGTGTTTCTGGGACCTGCAGGTGAGGTAGATAACTACGCCAGCATCTCTATCCAGCCCAACGCAGCCATCAACAGCGACCTCCTGCTGGACCAGACTGAGAGTTACCTGTATGTGATGACCAGCACCACGGTGCGTGTGATTGGCCGGCTGTCGCGATGCGGGGCAGCGACAGGGTTCTGTGACTGGCCGGTTGTCGGGATTGGGGGCAGTGACCGGGTTCTGTGATTGGCCGGCTGTCGGGTTGGGGGGGCAGCGAGAGGGTCCTGCGATCGGCCGGCTGTCGGGATGCGGGGCAGCGACAGGGTTCTGCGATCGGCCGACTGTCGGGATGCGGGGCAGCGACAGGGTCCTGCGATCGGCCGGCTGTTGGGATGCGGGGCAGCGATAGGACTCCCCATAGCACCTGACAAGCACGCTGCCTGTTTCCTCTCGCTCCAGGTGGAGAAGCGCGCCGTGGCGGAGTGCCACGAGAGGCTGGACTGCCAGTCGTGCCTGTCCACGCGTGACCCGTACTGCGGCTGGTGTGTGCTGCAGGGAAGGTGAGCTGACGGCACCAGCCTGACGGGCTTTCCCCCGTATGGGCTCTGACACGTCTGTAGTGTCCATGCTTCTTTTCATGGGCATTAATGTTAATTACCACATACAGCACACACGCATCAAATAATAGCAATTTAACTGCTTTCCGCTTTATTAGACCAAGCATCCAAAGAAGTTAAGTCATAATTTTCACTTTTTGGCAAACTTCCTTACTGCTGCCAGTGTGGGATGTCAGCACTGCCAGTGCTACAATCCGGTGCCGTATTTGATATTTTTTAAGGTCACGGGACGGCCATTTATTTTGTCTGTAACGATGCTGAGGTTTTTCGCACAGGTGACTCGCACGTCTGAAGCTGGCGAGCAGGTTTTAGTCCAGCTGCGATGCAGTTACTCTGCTGACCATGAGATCTGAACCCATGGCCTTCTTAATATGGGCACAGACCCCAAACCCACCGAGCTGTTTCAGTACAGCTCGGAAGGTTGGGCCTTGGCCCTGGTTGTTAGAGCGTTCGCTATTTACTGACCTCCCCCCCCCCGTGTCACCATGCGGCAGGTGCAGCCGGCGCTCGGACTGCGACCGCGGCCAAACGCCGGGACAGTGGCTGTGGAGCTTCGAGCGACAGCATCGCTGCCTCGCCGTCCGCACCGTGAATCCGGCCAGCGTCAGCCATGGCGAGAGGAGAAACGTAGGCGTGCTCCGCGGGACGAGGGATACGGGGTGGTGGGGTGGAGGGATTGGGCGGATGTATCTCTGGGCTCTTTCCCCAACCAGATTTGGATCACATTTCTACTCTTAGGTCGACAGAGGGGTCCATGGTATCATCCACATGACTTTTTCCAGTCGCTCTAATCTGTCTATATCAGCCTTATCTGAATGACTTTTTTTTTTTTTGTTCACGCAGCTATTTGCATAAACTTGCCTGAGTTCTGTAATGAATGAAAGTGACCTTGGTTATCTAGGTGGAGAAAGGCCCCGCCTTACTCTGTTTGGCTAAATGGTGCCGATTCCCTCCCCCCAAGAGCAGACGTTCCTTTCTCTGCCCTGAGTGCAGCGTCTCCCTCTTTTGTCACCACACAGGTTTTCTTGGACGTGCCGGGGCTCCCCTCCCTCCTGCAGGGGGAGGGCTACTCCTGCTTCTTCCAGGAGCACGAGAGTCATGCCAGCGTGACGGGGAGCGGCGTTACGTGCGCCTCCCCAGAGCCCAGCCGAGCGCCGCCCATAGCGCCAGGAGAGGGTGAGAGCTTCAGCTGGGAGTTTCGCCCCCAGCCCACACTCAGTAAAGATGCTCCCCAGGTCACGATGGTCCGTGTCGCGACGTTTCGATTTTACGATGGGTATGATTATTCAAAAAGTGACATGAGATATTCAGCACTTTATTATGAAGTAGGCTTTGTGTTAATGAGGTTGCCCAGCTGTGAGCTTAATGTACTCTCGCCTCTCGGTAGGTTTATCGGAATGTAAACCCGTCGTAACCTGGGGAGCGTCTGTATACATTTTGTGTTATTTTTAGCCATGAGCGCATCAAGCACACTTTGGCATTTCTGCTCTATGAATATTAGTTGTCAGTGGTGTTCAATGTGTAGAGAGTTGTGGGCCCCTCCCCCGCCGAGGCTCTGTGTGTGAGTGGCCTTTCCATGTTCCCCCTGTAATCACGTGGCTTTCCTCTGCTTGTTCTGGTTACTTCCCACAGTCCAGAGACATGTGATTTAGTTGAATTGGGGTCTGTAAATTGCCCTCTGCACCAGCACCCTTCTGGATGCGCTCTGCCTTGTGTCCTGGGTTAGGCTCTGAATCTGTCATGACTCCGCTTTGGATAAACACTCACGGAAAAATGGATGGATTGGATTTAATAAGCTTTGTAGACAGTCTGTCCCAAGAAGTCAGTCCAGAAATATTAAGTCTGTTTATCCGCTTCTGCTGCGATAACAGAATCCTGACTCAAACCATCGTTTCCTTTGCCTACAAGTTTTGCCAGCAGATGCATTTTTTCAAAGCATCATACATCCTTAAGAAAGCAGGTCAGAAAATTCCTTGAAGCGATTGGGGGTTAAGAGTCTTGCTAAAGAGCCCCATGGTGAAATCATGGCAGCCTTAGGGTTTCAACCAGCAACCTTCCGATCACCGACACAGCATCCTAACTCAATGAGCCACACACCACTCCACCAACAGGATGTGAAGAATCACAGATTCTGAACCTGGTTTACATATCAGGATTATGTAGAAGTTGGGACAGGAAGTAAGCTTTTCTGGTTCCCGAGGTGTGGTTCTTTGCCGAACTGAAGCTTTGTGCTGTTTGGATTCTATGAGGGATCAGCTTCAGGCTGTCGCAAACATTGATTATAAAAAGCCCTCCACTGATATGAAACCTTTGCTCTCAACCCAAGAACTGTCTCATAATTCTGCTGAAGACCGTAACCACCCCTCCCCCGCAGACTCGGTCACGGTCACCCTGTCCGTCCGCCTCGGCCTGGTCACCGTCGCCGTCGCCGAGTTCACCTTCTACAGCTGCGCCGCGGTCCAGCAGGTCTCCGGAAGAATGCCGTGAGTTGCTCATGTCTTCACGTCTGTCTCTGAAGTGCTTTTTTCTCCATATATTCATAGATATATTCACCAAAATTTCCTAACTTAACCTATTTTTGTGGTTAAAGACCTCAGTTTGTAGTTCAGTGAACACCTGCTGTGTCTGCATATTGTATGTGTGTGTGTGTGGGTGTGGGTGGGTGTGTGTGTGTGTGTGTGTGTGTGTGTGTGAGTGGGTTATGTGCAGTGTGCGAAATACCTGTCAATATTCGGGGGGGTCCCCATCTCCCTATTGTTGCAGAATACCGATCTTGAGACCCCCTTAAAATTTTGCTTTTGAGGCTTTCGGGGGTCTCATGGGTTAATCGGGGGTGTCGGACCCCCACGGACTCCCCTGTATTTCGCACACTGGTTATGTATCTATGACACTGTGGGGACCAGATGAGCCCACAATATGATAAAAAGCTGTTATTTTGATGTTGTGGGGACAATTTTTTTTGGTCCACACAAGGAGAAACATAGTTTTATAAAAGTCTGTAAAGTATAAAAGCACATATAAATGAAAGAAGAGTCCCCTCAAAGATGTGTGTGTGTGTGTGTGTAAGCAGTTGCTTAGTAATTGTATACAGCTGTGAAGTAGACCTCACATACCTGGAGCATATCTCCATATACGTCTCAGCTGAGGTTCAGAGCGACACCTTCTGCTGTCGGCCATAACAGGCCAAGCAGCGGTTTGCACCCCTCCTCACTCCAGAGACCCCAAAATAAAAATGCCCCCCTACCCCCTAATGTGGGGACTGGGTTCCTTGCCAAGAGCTGAGGACAGAAAGCGGCCTGCAATATTTTAGTCCCCACATTGGTGTGGGGTTCTGAGCAGTTTCACATTTTTTTTGCGGTGCGTAAAGCAGTTGTTTATTTCATTAATTCATGAAACATCTCTGCAGGTCCTCAGGGGGTTGCGGGGGTTGCGCCCCACCGCTTCAGGACCCCCCAGTATACGGAGTACAGTGTGCCATATTGGTGGGCTGAGCCCCCCTCCCCAGAGCCCGGTTTTTAATTGCATTTCTTGTTTTTATGGGCCTCCCTAACCCATCCCTGCCAGGATCCGCCCCCCATCAGCCTCCCTGATTGCTGACTCTGTCTCGCTTCCCTGTTGACACTCTAGAGCAGGCAGCTGGGATGCTTTCATTGTGCTGATTGGCCTCTGTCACCCAAACCAGGAAGTGGGCCGGTGACAAGTATATCCATTTAGTTTACACAGAGACAGAAAGGTGATGCAAAATGGATAGCAAGTTTTTTTCCCCCCAAATTCTCTCTTAATCTTGGATTAAATTCAACTTTGTTGATGTCATTGTTATGTGAGTATTGGAGAATAATTTCTTTTTTACCAAAGGCAGTAACCTCACTGGACATGGTCTACTACCACATATATGTGAATAAGTGTCGCTGAATGTCATTGCAGTACCCCGGTTTTTATGGCACCTTCCAGATTTCACACAGATCTGAGATTAGTTACTGTTTAATCTTTCATGTGATGCATTGCTGTTGTGCATTGCTATTGAATGACTTGTATCATAAGAATATAGTAGATCTTTCGACATTTAGTTGAAGTTATAATATGTATAGGTGCAAAAACAATCAAAAGCTTTTCTACTGTAAGCATTTTCTTGTACATAATTTCAACCTGTTTTTTCCCATGATAATGCAGCAGTTGTCAGACAATCAGTAGTGTCAAGGCCCACGATAAGATGTAGCTAAGAGGTTCAGGTTTTAAGTAGCTTAAGCTTAAGTAATTTATGTCTCCTACTGCCTTCCGTCCATATCACTTTATGTTTTTGGCCCCTGAATGGAAGTACACATGCATTTTGTTTGATAAAGAGCACTAAGTCTCACTACAAAATCCACCACAAAGTCTCTGGCTTCTGCCATTGTTGTTGTCGCTGTATCTGCACAACGGAAGTACACATTATTATCTACATCCGGCTGAAAGAAGGCGTTAGCATGAAGAAAGTCTGTCGTGGGTGTTTGCATTTGCCTGTTGGTCCTCTGAGGTTTGGCCCCCCCCCCCCCCCCCCCCCGTTCCTTTGTAGATGCCGCGGCTGTGTAAGCAGCCACTGGGGGTGCCATTGGTGCGTTCACCAGCACCGGTGCACCCACAAGCCCGCCTGTGAGCACGGTGCCATCATTTATAACGAGCAGGTATGTCTGCTAGCAGCAGTGACGTGGTACGTTAACTGGGCCAAATTCCTGCCATGTACAGGTCCTGTGTGGTAAGTACAGTAGATCACAGCGCGGTGTGATTTAAACGGTTGATGTCCAGCCTGCGCTCTTGGTTAAAGCCGTGTCCATATCTACTAACCGGCCTAGCAGCACAGCACCGCACACATGTCCGTAAGACATCTGGGCGCATGTGCAGCGTGTCCGTCCCTGAATGTCTGTGGGGTCCTGGTGTCCCCAGGTGTCCTGTGCTGTAGTGGTCTGCATTTACGTGTGTGTCTGTGTTTTTTTGATGTTCATTGTTTGCTTTTTTTTTTTTTTTTTTTTTTACCTTCTGCCCGTTTCCCTCTTCTCCTCCCCATCTGGTCCCTCCTTCTTTCATTCTAATGCCACCAGTTCAAACTTCCCACCCCGGCTGCACCTACAGCAGCAGCCTTCACCAGCTTTACTCCCCTGGTACCCTCTGCTGCCCCCACGCCATCCCCCACCAGCCCTGCCTCTGTGGCTACCACTGCTGCAGCCCCTCAGGAAGAGAAGCCTGCAGACCCCACATCTCCCACGGTGGTTGACTCCAGCACACAGGCTGCCATGTTGCCCCTCACACCGCCTCCCAGCATGCCCCCCCCATCAACTATGCTGATCCAAGCTGCCACCACTGCCAAAACCCAACTTACCGAAGTCGTCACCAGCCCCCACGCGGTGCAGGAGGCAGCGGGCACGGAGAATCCCGCTGCTGTGGAAGAGTGGGACAGAGGGGAGATGGAGCTTCTGCCCTCCCCTGGAGAAGATGCCCTGACCACGGAAGAGCTGCTGGCCGTGAGCCCCACAGAGGAGTCTCTGAGCAGTCCCACCGCGCCTCACCCCGGTGGCACGCCCAAGCCCTCCCTGGACGGTGTCGACCCGACACCCAGCAATCTCACCGCCACCCCCAGCTCGGCCCCACGAGACGTCACAGGGGGCGACGGCGAGGAGGCGGCGGCAGATGCCGAGGGTGACGCGGTCACGTTTTCGGCCACCGTGCTCTCGGGGGACGGCGACGGGGACCACCCCGCCCCTGTCTATTCCCACCTGCTGGACTCCCAGTACGAAGCGGACTATGACATGCTGGTGAGTGTGAGGCTGCGTGGCCAGGATGTGCCGGCCAGCGGCCGCTTCTCTGATGGGACACTGTGACCCTCTCTGCCCCTCAGAGCTGTCCCCCACCGTCCTCCCGGTAGCTCTGTGTGTGTGTCTCTGTCGGTCTGTCTGTCTGTGTGTCTGTGCGCCCATCATTAAAGTGTGCTGGCTTTCGCTGTCAACTCACGTCCTTGCTGCTTTTTATATGAGCTGCAAAAACAGACAAAGGCTGTGGTTTTGGCCACAAACTGAGACTGTTGTTTATTTTCGGAGTGTGCATTTCCTAGCGTGACTTTAACCCCATCTCAGCCTAAGTTGGCTTGTACGTGTTGTAAGAATCTTTTCTGCTAGAGCTCATGCATGAAGTGAATGGTGTTGCTGGGCTGGGATGAGCGATGTAATGAGAGCCTGTGTCACTAATGCAGGGCGATGAGGGACCCCTGGAAAGCGTGGGCCCTTCGGCCTGCCCCTGCGTGCAGTCAGTCCAGGGCTCAGCCCTTGTCCCAGTCGGTGTGGAGAGGAAGATTACCCTGCTGGGCCGTAACCTCCACCTTTTTCAGGTACCCTTGGTGTCCAGACAGGGGGGCAGTGTCTTCATGTTGCGTTTTTTTGTTCTACCAAGTTAATGACATGCTTATTTAAGATCAGTTTAATGTCCACTATTTTTATGATAAATTAACAATAAATGTATTGATGACTGGTACTTTTTGACCATATATATACATGGATTAGTCTTGTGCTGTTGGAACCCGCCTGTGATTGGGCCCCCTCTGTAGGGGCCCTCCATGTTTCTCAGTCAGTCTCGGTCTGGCTCTGCAGGATGAGGAGTACGAGTGCACCGTCGTGGTTGAGGGCGGAGTGGTGCTGGTCGACGCTTATGTAGAGACTGATGAGCTGGACACCTCTGTCTTCTACATCACCTGCCAGCTGCATCAGGTTGGACTTTAATTACATTTTTTAAACTGAGGTTTATTCTTAATTTTATTTAATAGACGCTCCCCGGGTTACGATGGTCCGTGTTATGATATTTTAACAATGGGTAAATGTTTTTCACTTTCAGTACATTATTCAATAAAGTGCATGATATATTCAACACTTTATTATAAAATTGACTCTAAGACTGTTAACGATTTTGCATAACTGTAGGCTAATGTAAGTGTTTTAAGCATGTTTCTGGTAGCTAGGCTAGGCTATTACATTTGTTAGGTTAGGGGTACACATTTTTACCTTAGGATATTTTTGTCTTATGATAGGTTTTTCGGAACGTAACTCCATCGTAACCTGGGGAGCATCTGTACTTCAACTTATAAATCTATATTATAAAGGCATGATTATATACATTTCAGTATTAACAATTAATATTCATCTATTTTCTATTTTCATCTGTCACAATTTATGTGGATATTAACGTGATTGCTGTTGGTGCTGCTGGGGTTCATCACCATTATTATCACCTTGTTCTTCATGCTAACAGTGAATCAGACTGTTAGTGTTACAGTTCCAGCACTTTCCCTATCTGGTGACAGTCCCCTGAGATTCTTCTTGATGTTGCCGCAATGCTTGTGCTTGGCACTGGATTTTGATTGGCTGCCGGTTTCCGGGCTGTTTCGCTGTAGTACTCGTACTCCGGCCTGCTGGAGCAGTATGACGCCGCAGTGTCTGTGAGGAGGAGGAAAGGCTTTCCCCTGGACAGCTTCCCGGAGCAGCACGGTGAGGACCACGTGCGGCCGTACTCGTGACCGCGCCAGCCACCGGCTTTGTGGTCTGCACACATGTGGCCGCAGTGTCTCCATTTAACAGTTTTAATTGCCGGCCGTCCTCCCTCATCCGTGCAGTGACCCTCTACAACTGCTCGGTGGGACGCTCGGACTGCAGTCGGTGCCACACCGCCGAGCAGGGCTATGGCTGCGTGTGGTGTGGGGGCACTCGGTCCCGCTGCGTCCACAGGGACTCCTGCACGGACGAGGTGGCGGTCACCTGCCCGGCGCCTCTCATCCGCTCTGTGAGTAGCCGTTGGTGCCTGCACTCTGCCGTGGGCCCGGTCGACCTTTTCTGTCAACATCCACAATCAAACATAAAATGCAGGTTTATGGCGAAAGGTGCGGGAGAGTGTGCAGCTACGACTCTGTTGCTCTTTTTAGGTTGAGCCGTCGACAGGCCCGCTGGAGGGAGGTACTGCCATAACCATCTTTGGGTCCAACCTGGGACAGAAAGCCCAGGATATCCAGCATTCCGTCACGGTGGCTGGCCTCCCCTGTGCTGTCGACCTCAGCCGATATGAGGTCTCATCCAGGTGAGCTGACCTGGTTTCACGTGGAGGAATTCGGCGGTGAGAGCATGGACTAGAGACCCTTTTCGATTTTACCCCCTGCAGAATTGTGTGCGTGACCTCGGCCAGTGTGGAAGAGAGATCCGGCCTGGTGTCAGTGGAAGCCAGTGGTGGAGGCTACGGCCTCTCCAGTCAAAGGTTCAGCTACCAGGTGATGAAATGAGGAGACACGTGCTTGGATGAAAGGATTACAAGGAATCTCATTGAATGTTTGCGGTCTGGGTATATTTAACTGTATTAGCAGTCCTCATGTTAAGAACGTCTGGCTTAAGGACAACTGGTAATTATGAATGACTGCCATAAAGCCTATTATATTAAAAATTCGGGTTGAATACACTGTTTCGTAAATAACATTGCGTGGCTTCATTGGTCCTTCGGCTTGAGGTACAGTTCAGTACCATATGCAGTTAGGTCTACTTTTTATTCTGTTTAAATATTATTATGTACTGTATTGTTATTTTTCCGACTTATACCTATAAATTTGACTTAAAGACAGACTTAGGGAACAGATCTGGTTCATAACCTGGGACTGCCTGTAACGAGCTCAATAAAGTTAATGCATTCATTATCGGTGGTTGTGCAATCATCGTGTCCTGCTTTCAGAACCCTGAAGTGACACAGGTGCACCCTCAGCGAGGACCGAGGGCTGGTGGCACCCTCGTGACCATCACTGGAAGGAGTTTGCTGACAGGACATCCCAATGAGATCAGCGTGATCATTGGGAACTTCCCATGCATCATGTGAGTCCTTTTTGACATGATATTTTTTTTTAATTATTTAAATAATAAAGAAACAAGGCTCCTACTGTAAACCCTAATGTTCTTACAACGCAGCTCTTCGAAGATCCAAGAGAATAAAATCCAATGCCATACTGGTGCCAGCAATAAGACAGGGGAACATGGCGTTACGGTACGATATGGCAGTGTTGAGCGCCATCTGCTGGGAAGTGCATTCCACTACACCTTTGATCCCAACATCACACAGGCTGCACCTTCCAAAAGCTTCCTCAGGTGAGATGTTTACTGTTGCAGGACCTCTTACATTCTCTCATTCCTCCTGTCGTTATCATTCTTGTAGCCTATTTTTCCGTGGAGTTTTTCTACGGAGCCCCGGAAAGGACATGGAGGGAAAAAATTGGTGGCTGAAAAAAAACATGGGTCTTTCATGAGATCTCACAAAGGTTTTGTCAGATCACAAAAGTCTGTGTTTTTTTCCCAACCATTGATTTTTTTTTCCCTTCAAAGTCCCTTCTGGGGCTCCATATTTTTCCACTGGAGTGTCAATTATAATTAATGATAATTATTTATTTATGTGCTCAGTGGTGGGAGAATAATCCATGTGGTGGGGCAGAACCTGGATGTGGTGCAGGAGCCACGCATTCGGGTGACTGTTTCTCCAAAGGAGCAGCTCCATAATAGGAGAAGGAGGAGTAGGAGGACCAAGACGAGGAGGGAGCAAGAGCCATTGACCACACACATGGCTCCCCAGAGACATCGGCGGATTGTTCCAGAGACCAGCTCCCACACGGATACCATCCCAGACAAACAGCCAGTAAGACTAGTTTTTCTAGTAAAGACTGCAGCACTTCATTGGTCTTTGATATTTAAACTAATTTAAATATTTTTGCTAAGTTTTAAATAACACCTTTCTATACCTCAGGTAAAAGAGGTAACATCAGAGCCAGCATCAACTGTTGAGTAGAAATTAAAAATAAGTCCTGCCGTCTCACTGTGCACTGTTGTGTCCTAGTACACAGATCGCTGCCAAGTGATCACAGCCTCGCTGATCCTGTGCAGAACACCGGCTGTGAAGCTCAATGCCTACGGTGCCCACATCCAGGTGGACTTCCTCCTGGATAATCTGCATGTCAACTTCGACACTGTCAGTCCAAGTGCCTTCAGCTATGAATTGGACCCTGTGCTGCACCCACTGAGCCGCTATGACCCTAGCAAGCCCTACCGCTACAAACCTGGCAGCGTCATCTCTGTGGAGGTCTTTAGTTTTGGCTTCTTCTGGTCTGGATATTGTTTGGAAAGATGACTTAATATACCTTTATATCAAACCTGTCTGTGTTTGACCTTGGTCACTGTAGGGGGAAAACCTGGACTTAGCGATCTTCAAAGAGGAGGTGGTTGCTCTCATTGGGGAGGGGGTTTGCTCTGTGAAGACTCTGACCCAGAACCACCTGTACTGTGAGCCGCCGGCCCAGCAGCCCCCGCCAGGGCCTGGCAGAAAGCGAGAGGGCACGGATGGTCTACCTGAGTTCACGGTGGGTTCGCAGCCTCATGGCATTTGTGTGTAAACATGAAGGAGTCAGAAGCATAAAGACTCCAAGTTGACAGCACTGTAATATGGATGTTTTAACAGCTCAAAATGAGGACCTTGCTCAAGGGTAGTAGAGAGCAGTTGCTCTTAGTGCTGAAAATGTGATCTGAAATGCATGCAGAAGTAATGAGCACCTTGGTTCATGTGTGATTTCTGCTGTACACAGGTCCTCATGGGAAACCTGAACTTCTCCCTGGGCAAGGTGGAATACGACACCCAAGGCCTGTCTACCTTCCCCCTGGAAGCCCAGGTTGGAGTTGGCGTTGGGGCCTCCATCTTGGCGCTCATTGTTTTCATCATCGTCCTCATATACAGGTATGTCTTCTCCCAAGCAGCTAACTCCTTCCCACTTGTTTTATCAAATGAGAGAGAGAAACGGTACCAGCTGTACTGACAATATGGCTTCTGGTCTCACTACAGACCAAAAGATGGGGACACAGCTTCACAATATATATTAACACACATAAACACATCCGGATTGGATTTTTATTTTGCAGTTATTTTGCTCTGGCAGCTAATCAATCCATGGGGTGATGGATGTGTATTTGGTAGGAGGAAGAGCAAACAGGCATTGAGGGACTACAAGAAGGTTCAGATTCAGCTGGAGAACCTGGAGACCAGTGTGAGAGACCGGTGCAAGAAGGAGTTCACAGGTAAGCCGGGTGCTCCAAGTAATGTCATGATAATGGCTAAAAGCCCTTATTATCCCTGTTATCATTGTCCGCAGTTTCTCCAGATGATGTGGCTTGTATTCTCCTAACTGCAGACCTGATGACAGAGATGATGGACATGTCCAGTGACCTGGTGGGCTCTGGCATCCCCTTCCTGGATTACCGTATGTACGCTGAGCGGATCTTCTTCCCTGGCCACCGGGAGTCCCCGCTGCGCCGCGACCTTGACGTTCAGGAGTGCCGGCGGCAGACCGTGGAGCAGGGCCTGGTGCAGCTGTCCAACTTGCTCAACAGCAAGCTTTTCCTCACCAAGGTAAAGAAAATGACTGTGTTAATTTGCATTCTTATTCTATTTTCTGTGGGGAAAGGAAGATGTCCAAGTGAGAATTTCATTGTACAGCGAAACTGCTTGTTTTCTGTGCATATGACCAAACTCTCTATACCAGACTGAGAATGCTTTTCCTTGCCAAGGTAAAGAGCAGTCTTACTCTGACTGAGAATGCTCTTCCTCACCAGGGTAATGATAACCTCCTCTTGTCCACTTCAGTCGCCTCTCTTCCATACTGTACACACTGATTTTCTCAAAGTCACTAAACCTTATGAAACATAAACCAAAGCCACTGTTTCCAAAAAGTTATATTTTTTTTCTGCGTAATTTAGACAATGATCTAAGTATTCAGTTAGAGTTTCTGTTGCTAAAGTTAATAAAATAATACATTCTGGATGATTGAATGAAGACATGGATATCATTGGTATCATTGGAAAGATATATACTGGAAACAGTTTATTACATAGAAAAATGATAATTTACAACATTTTTGATAAAACACATTATCCCCACATTTTGGCTGTCTGACCTATTTACTCAGTGTAGTATATTCATTGAATTAAATTAGGGCTGTCAAAATTAACGGGTTAACGCGGATTAATCCATCATCATGATTAATCTGATTAAAATTTTTAACGCAATTAACCCATCTGCAGCACAGAATGACTCAAAATCCCTGAAATGTCTCTGTCAACCCAATCCGGGCAGTTTTGGTGCGTTCCATTTGCCCTGGGAACTCGTATTCTGAGTCAGATTCCAGAGTTTTGAAGCCGGAAGTGACGGCATGCGCACTTCCCATTTCTTGGAGATCTGAGAAATATCTCGGAGCAGCACAGAGGATCCCGAGTTCTGAATCCAAGATGGTAGCGCCTTTTATCAAGAGAAAGGAAAGTTGTAGTTTTATACTGTTTAAGCACTACTTCTCATTTGTGGCTCATTAAATCGGTCGCACACACTGTACCGTCCAACTTATCTGTGGACGTGTTGCTACGGAGTTTTATACGTAAAGCACCGCGCGTAATGTGTTATCAAATGATATTGCTAACAATGGCAATTAACCGGGCTAGAATTGGATTTCATGATTAGTCGGATTATTTGTCGGATTTACAGTAGTTCAGGCTAACTGTAAGTCAACGAAGATAAAGACCATTTAAACTGAGGTACCTTAAATCCGACAAGTTGTCCGGCTGAGCAAAAAATCTTGCTTTTTCATATGGGTCATATGGGTCCAAGATGTTCAATAAACATGTTAAGTGCATATATATTTCCTTTTTTTGAGTCTGTTTGCTCATGCAAAATGAAATGCGATTAATATAGATTAAAAATGAATGACATTTAATCGTGGTTAATCGAAATTAATCCACAGCAACCCTGTAATTAATCTGATTAAAAATTTTAATCGTTTGACAGCACTAAATAAAACGCATTACTACGTCTCTAAAACAGTTTACTCATATTTGTAGAACTGTTCTGCCACCTACTGGTGCAGACCTAAAATTGTCTTGCAAAAGCTGTTGCAATAGCTAATAGGGAAAAAGTCAGTCGACTTTGATATCATGCTTTTAGAAACTCTGGGCTCTTTACAGAATTAAAAATTTAAGGAGGATGCAATTATTGTTGTGAGACATTAATGCATTTAATTCCTGGGCAGACCTGATTGTTTAAAGCTGATGCTAAATTAATAGCTTGTTACAGTACTGCGATGCATTTGAGTGCTACATCCCTCTATTGAATAGCCCACTACAAAGACAGAGGTGAGAGAATTAAGTGCTACCTGGCAGTGTGGTATTAGTGTGATGCAGAAAGCTAACTGTACTTTCTGCATGACAGTGTGTCAGGTTCTTTGCTTCAGTCCTCTCTGATTCTGCCATGTAACCATGGTGATGTGGGTATAGTATTCTCAAAACTCAAAACATCAGACAAAATTATTACATAATTCATTTGTTAAAAACTTGTAAATATTAAATTCCCAATATTACCCAACACATTTTAAATACACGTATACATATTTCCATGAACATACTCTTTCAACCATAATACAAGGTAACAAAGTTCTGTAATGAAGGTTTATAATTGTTTTCTATGCCAGCACATGTTGTACTCCCATCCAGGAGCAAGAGGCGACCATTTACTAATAGGCAGGGATGCACATAATCAGTACACAACTACGTATTCACCTTTAATAGTGATATATGCGGCAATCGATTGTTACAACAGTGCAAACACATACTTATTTTATGTGCATTTGTGCTGATATGACAAGAAATTATTGTGCATTTTATATGCTAATTTGTACTTCATTTCCAGTATAAAAGTGCAGTATAAAAGTTAATTTCTTGTCCTACTGGCGTTAATAGAGAATGGTTCCCACCTGCACGCAAAAGAAGACGAAGATTCGGTTTTTACACCCTAGTGACCACTGTGATCTAACAGGAAGTAACCAGAATCGTTGTGTTTATGTTCTTACATTTGCCATGAGAAACAAAAATTTCTCTGAATGTGAAATAGAGTACTGGCAACAACTTTCTTGTTCTGTAATAAAATGTCTCTGTGAATGAATAAATAGAATTCTGGTTGTAACTTGTAATGATAAGTCATAGAAATAATATCTCTGGGGATAGATGAGAACCATTTTGTTGGCTAACATTAGCTATACTAGTTATACAGTAGGTGGCATTAGCCAGTATTCCAACCATTAAGCTATCCATCTCAAAGTAAAATAACATAATCCTCAGGCGACTATCAAACTATGGATGCAGGGCAGTCTGTGTGGTTAAACTCAGCAGCTGATTCTCAGTGTCACCATTGAAGTTCACACATAGGGTAGCAGGGAAGAACAGACGATACTCGATAGCTTAGCTTTCAGTGGGTCGAAGGCGGCTCTAAGGTTCCCAGTTTCCGCAGGGAGATCCGAGAAGATATGAAGAGGCAAACTTCGGTATCTGAGCTGTCTCTTACCCTAAGATATGCCCAAAATTTTCTCCTTTTCGGCGTGGTAGTGTCAGTTATGTAATTTTGTTGGTATGATGTCACTAACACTATCAACACATCTTTTAACTGTCTATTTCTACTGAGAACTGCTTACCGCGGACATGAAAAATAGGTGGCACTCTGACTTTCGAGTTGAGGCGTGAGCTGCGAGTCTCACGTGGGCATTGTGGCTACTCTAATCTGTTAACTGGGCGCCAAAATGAAAATCAATACTTTCCGCAGCCATGACACACATGCCCCGCATCCAGTGTGTTCCAGGCTACAGGTCTACTCCATTGCATGCTGCACCGGAACTCATGCATTTAGATACATTTTTGTGTAAAATTAAAACATTGTTTGCACATCATTACATTGTGTTCTAGACTTCATATATTCTCAAAATGAGTCTTTATTTCAGTGCAGTCCAATTTGGATCCTGTTAGCTAACCCTTTATGTTGTTGGTTATCTTTACTAATGGGTTGTTTTTTTTGTGTGTGTGTGTGAATCAGCCGCCTTATATTATTCTGAGCTACAATATGGTTTAAACCAGGGGTGTCAAACTCCATTCCTGGGAGGCCGGAGCCCTGTGTAGCTTAGCTCTTTCCTTGTTCCCACACAAATGATTCAGCTCAAGAGCTGTGTGGTAATTAGCACAAGGAGTTGAATCAGGTGTGTTAAATGAGGAGAAACCCAAAAATGTGCAGGGCTCTGGCCCCCCAGGACAACATTTGCCAATACAAATTCAGCATTAGATGTAATGGAGAAATGTTGATTTTTGGTTTTACTTGTTTCCTGTGTAACTCCCCTAGTTCATCCACACTCTGGAGAGCCAGCGTACCTTCTCGCCCCGGGACCGAGCCTATGTGGCCTCCCTGTTGACTGTGGCCCTGCATGGCAAGCTGGAGTACTTCACTGACATCCTCCGGACGCTGCTCAGTGACCTGGTGGAACAATATGTGGCAAAGAACCCCAAGCTCATGCTGCGAAGGTCAGAGGCCAGCAGTGGACGGGAACGTCCCTCTGATTGGCCGTAATGTTAAAGTATCCACTGCCACATGAAATTTAATCCATTGAACTGTGCTGCACTGTAGTTTGAATGGAGAAGTCATTCTACCAAGGTGTAATTACTAATTGAAGTACTACTTTCCTATAAAGAGACCACTCATTGAACCTATCGTGTATTGAATTATTAAGTTCTTGTTGGTTTCAAGTATTGCTCAGTTCTTGCCAGTAGGGATTGTTCATTGAGTTGATGATCTGTTTCTATGCAGAACGGAGTCTGTGGTGGAGAAACTTCTGACTAACTGGATGTCTATCTGCCTGTACGCCTTCCTGAGGGTGAGATTAGAGAAACCACGCATGTGAGAGAAAATTTGACACGTCTGGCCCCAGGCACGTGGGCACAGCTGTTGTTATGGGCTGTTGAGCATGCCACTGCTGCCGCCTGCAGGATTCTGCTGGGGAGTCCCTCTACATGCTGTTCAGGGCGATTAAACATCAGGTGGACAAAGGGCCTGTGGATGCTGTGACAGGGAAGGCCAAGTACACCCTGAATGACAATCGTCTGCTCCGGGAGGACATCGAGTACCACACCTTGGTGAGCAGGACCCCATACCTCTCACCGAGCTACTGCAGGCAGAGGCCAGCTGGCAGATGGCATGGTCCACTTGGTACTCCTCTGAATATTTGGGATAAATTGATGATTATATTGGTTTTTAATTGCGTTCACTGAAGTATATAACCACTATTCAGCATAGGTACTGCACTTTTGCAAATAAGAAGTACATAAGAAATTTACAAACGAGAGGAGGCCATTCGGCCCATCAAGCTCGTTTGGGGAGAACTTAACTAATAGC